>CP053460.1:145275937-145472497 GCA_022644695.1 Cenchrus purpureus | reverse complement strand
CCAAGAGGAAGATTCGTGAACAAAAGGAGTGGGAGATCTTGGAATTGGAAGAAGAAGCCATGAAGCAATACATGTCGCACTTCTCCGTGGATCGACAAGGGAATGTCAAGAAGGACAAGGATGTCGTCATCAATATTCCCACGCTCAAGGTACAATCTGATGCTCCTCCTCAAGCTAATTCAGATATTGCAAATATGATTGATGGGGCTGTTAGTGCTACCTTAAATATCAAATTTGTTGCCATGAGTGAGAAATTTGAATCTACGATTACTTCTCATTTAGATCGTATAGAGGCTAAATTTGATAAACAATTTTCTGGTAATGATATAAATGCATCTACTTCTAATACCGAAAATTCTAAAGATAGCATGCTAGATGAATTTTCAAATTTGCATATACCTAAAGTCCCCATTGGTGTACCTCCAATCCACCACATACATAGCCGTACCACTATTGGTGCTTCGGCTGGTGGAGGGAGTACAATGGCCGCTACTAATGCAATGACACCGCATACAATTATATATAGCGAGCCAAGTGCATATGTTCCTAATAGTTCGTTGCAGCATGTTCCTAACACATTGCCGAACCAAACATCAACATATGGCACACCACAACCTACTATAATTCGAGCACCATATCCTGCATCGGCTAGACCTAGAACCGCTTTGGGGATGGAGGGATTTAGAGAAGAGATGCTTGAGATATTTAGACAAACTTTTGGTACACAACATAAAACTAAGAGTCGGTCGTATCAAAGACCGTATCCTGAGAATTTTGAGTATATCCCGTACCCACAGGGATTTAAAATACCAGAGTTTACTAAATTTAGTGGGGATGATGGTAGAAGTACATTAGAGCATATAGCCAATTTACTATACAATGTGGTGCAGCTGCTTGTAATGATATTTGTAAAATGAGATTGTTTCCTTTATCTCTATCGGGTGCAGCATTTACTTGGTTTATTTCTTTTCCACCCAACTTAGTTTATATTTTTTTCTGATATAGAAAATAAATCTCATGATTATTTCTTTACTGGTGAAACTGAGTTGAAATTGTCACATCTTGTATCGGTTAAGCAAAAGTCTAATGAATCTGTGACTGAATATATTAGAAGATTTAGAGACACTAGAAACTGATGCTATAGTTTGACAATTTCTGATAGAGACCTAGCTGATCTTTCTTTTTCTAGTTTGCTTGATATTCATAAAGAGAAACTAGATGGTCAAGAATTCTTAGATGTTAGTCGGTTGTTGCAAAAAGCTTTAGCTAATGAAAACCGACTTAAGGAATCTAAGAATTCACAAAAAACTAATGAAAAGTCTAATCATCCTAGTTATTATGCATCTGATTATTCGGACGATGAGAGTAAAGATGTATATGCTGCTGAATTTACATGGTCATCTGATGATAACCCAAATACTTGTGCTTCTCTCAAGCCGGCCCATAAGAGTCGGCAAGATGAGATAAAATTCACTTTTGATGTGGCTAAGTGTGATAGGATCATTGATAAGTTACTAAAATTGGGTAAGATTAAAATATCTCACACTTTGCCACCACCTGATGAAATAAAGAAGCGTGTCTATTGTAAATTTCATCATTCTTATTCTCATGCAACTAATGATTGTAATAGTTTTCGTCGGCAAATACAATCGGATATTAATGAAGGCCGTTTAGTACTTCATAATATTCAAGTCGACAAAAATCCTTTCCCTGTTAATGCTTTCATGAATACTCTTGAGTTGCTAAATTTCAAAGTACTCATTCGGCCAGATCAAGCCGATAAAGCTAAGGGGAAGAATATAATCATTGGAAAGCAAAGGCGTAACGAGAAGCGGTCACTAGTGGAGACCCCCAAGATTGCAGCGAAGGCTTCAACGCTCGGGAGGCAAGACACTATAGAAAAAGACGACGGTGCATCAACCAGTCTGGCTACTGCCTAGGGCGGTCTAACCGGGTCCAGGAGCAGCTTAACCGCGTCCGAGGGCGGATTAACCGCATCTCAGGGCGGTTTGACCACTGTTTCCAGAAAAAATGAAGATGCTCCCAAGAAAAATGTAAGGCCGAGTTTTGAAGAACTCCTGGCCAAATATAAGAGGAAGGGAGCTGAAAGGAAGCGAAGAAATCAGCCAATAGGTGCTAAGGGTGAAAAAGCACCACCAAGACATGAGAAGCGAGAAAGTGTGCATCACCAACAAGGTAATTCTGTTTATCCTTTTGTTGGATCAGTTATACCATGTTCTTTGTATTATCCTTGCTATTACTCACCTATCGATTATAGTAGTATGTACCTGAAATCATATATGATTCAATATCCTATTGCACATCCAAATTATGATAAATTGCAAAGACCGATTGCTTACAACAACAATCTAGTCAAAAATAATGTATGTGCTACTATCAAGCAAGGTGGGGTAGCAATGAGCAAAATTCTAAGAGTATGCAGCCGGGGTGGTGTCCCTCAGGCTTATCGCGCACTCAAAAAAGGAGATTACAGCGGATGCGAAAGGAAGGATGATGGAGCAATCTATAGCGGTCACGCCAGCAAGGTCAGCAACTGAGAAGGTATGGAGACCAAAACAAGTTGTTCCATGAGTTCATAGCAAGTTCGAGGCCGATTAAGCAATTATCGCCCTTAGGAGCAAAAATATGGACAATGTATTTAATCATCGTTTTCTGCCAATTTTAATCATTATAGATATTTTTTTCACGCAAGCTTTGCCATAAAATAGGGGGGCATATGTTGACACCCAAAATTGGCAAGACTAGGTAGGCCGGTCTAACCGGTGGGCCCACCCGATCAAAGTACTCAAAAGTCAGTTTGGACTTCACCATTGGATAGGTCTCGTCGAGTACATCAAGATCCATATATAGAACGTCCAATTCGGAGTCCAATCTACTACTTGTTGTTCTTCCTTCGTCTCCGCGACATCTGAAGGCGTTCTAGGTGGCCTGCCGACCCTAGAGCAACCCTACGTGTATCAGCTCCGACGGGGTCCCTCCCGAGCAAACGTTCATAGGTCTACCGCCGGTTCATCCCGACACACAGGTCTAACCGCCCTACCCAGACGGTCTGACCGCCCTGCGCGGAGGAGCTGCAGCGATCTTCCTCCGTACGCCTGTTGATCCCGAAAAGGTGTCAACACATGCCTTGTACTAATATGTAGCCTGCAAAGTTACAGCTTATGGCACTTGGGAAGGCACCAGGCCCAACCTCAGATCTTTCCAGCACTTGCTCGGCAGGATGAATCCCACGGAACGTGAGATGACGAAGGCAAGGCAGTGTGCGGAGGGTCTGCATGTCCTCCCTTCGCTCCTGCCACACAATTACCTCCAGGTAGGAGAGGGTAGGAAGCAATGCACTAATAATGCAGCGTCTTGATTATATTTCAATGTGAAGCTGGCGCAGGTTGCTTAGTGGTGGATCCACCATTGAGCTGTCCATAAAAAACTGAGCGTCAGCAGGATGAGGAGCAGTAGATAGATATTCAATTTTGTGTAGTTTGCCTAGAGATTCTGCCATTGTTTCACCACACGTCCACACGCCTGCCGAGATAGCCAATCTTTATGTAACTGAACTGTAGCTTTGAGTACCCTCAATCGAGTTAGAAGGCCTAGCTCTTCAACTAAGCATTCTGACGTTATGAGCATCTATGACTGAAAATAAATTAATAAATCTTTCAACATTGCAAGATGACCTTTGGGCGGTGCATGACCGACCTCTGGACGGCACATAGGGCCACCCGTTAATCTCATCCATCAATGCAATGCTTGCTCATCGAGAATCTTAAAGAAAGTCAATGGTTCCAGCTAAACATGAAGGATGAACAATATATACGGAGATATATATCATGCCTTCACATGGCTGGCATGGTGAGTCTAGTAGTAAAGAAATGGCCACCAGCTGGAGGATAAAGTGCCCGGTTATCCATTTGTCTATCGGAAGCACTAGCACCCGTACGTCCGAACGCAGGTAAAAAGTCTGACACAATGTAGCCGTCAGATCAAAACACTATAGACGTCGGATCGAAGCACTGTAGCACTAAAAACAATATAATGTACCAAAAAATCCCACCGGAACATCAAATCATGTTGTGTGCAACATGAAGAAGAATTCCGCAACATTCGAAAACAATATCCGCAACATTCGAAAACAAAATTTGCAACATCGAGAATCAAATGTCGCGGTGGAGATCGAAGCACTGTAGCACTAAAAAATACCGTACCAAAAAAATCCTGCCGGAACATCAAATCATGTTGCTTGCAACATGATGGAGAATTCCACAACATTCGAAAACAACATCTGCAACATTCGAATTTAACATGTCAACATTGAGAATCAAATGTTGTGGTGGACAGAATCAACATCCACAACATTGAAACATCTAGATCTACTTTTGCAATCCATATGAAATGTTTGCAACATCCTTCTGAAACATCTGAAACACGTGGAACATCTGCTTGCAACATGGACCAAACTTGCCTGCTCCTCACCATGTACACCGCTCGGAGCTCCCTTGGCGGCCGGCATGGGGGAGGTCGTGGCCCACAGCTTGGACGCGCCCCAACGAGCTTCGCCTCGCCTCAACACCCGGCCTTGGCCCGAGCTTGAGACTCAAGAGCCGTGAGGAGCAGCTCCTTCCCTGAGCCCCTCTTTGGGCGTACGGCGTGGCGGCGGAGACAAGGGAGGTGTCTTGGTTGGCGGCTGCCGACGAGGCCACAATGGGGCCGCGTCTTGCTACCCCCCGCACGCTAGAAAAGTTGAGCAGCAGGCAGGTGGCACAGTGGAGGCACTCGTTCGTGCGGTGTTGGGGAACGCCGCAACCGGTACCTCCTGGTGTGCCTCGAGGGAAGTAGAAAGAATCCATGGGAAGCGATAAAGTTCCAGGGTGGAAGATGATAAGTTCTGTGTTGGACCCACTGGCGCGGAGAGAAAAATGGGTGTTGGGCGCGCGGCACGTCTGTTCGACCGAGTCGGACGACTGATCCCTAGCATTTCCGTTTGTCTATAAACGAGTTGGAGCTCAGAGCCACCACCAGCAACACCACCTGCTGCACAATCCCAATCCATCAAACCCCACTAGACGCTTTGATCATGATCCATAGAGTTTGTGATTTTTTTTATATTTAACCTCTTTTAATCTAAAACTTTGAAAAAAGCTCCTTCCAAACTAAAATTCAAAGAACTAGCCCTTTTGGTCGTGCCAAGGTCCGTGCGACTATTTGAGTCACATCGTATGAGGGGATCTGACTCATGTACACGGTGGCATTAAAAAAAGTCAAACCTGACATGGCGGACGGAGTCACACCAGATTGCGTGGCACGACTCCTCTCCGTGGTGTGACTCCAGTCATATTACTTCCTAGAGTGCGCCTCCCACTCTAGTTTAGTTGTGTTTCGTTCTTCATTTTAATTAGCAAATGATCTCCTAAATTCGTGAAACTCAAGATGTATGATCGATAGAGTGCATACGTTCCATTGATTAACTATTTGCACTCAAAACCATGGTGTATAAAAAGAGAAATCTAATTTTGAAATAGCCTAAGTATTATTGGATGAACACGTCAAATTTGCCAAATCTGAAAATAGAGCCAACTAGTCAACTTTGAACCTAGTTTTTCATAAATTTGACACTAAGACCTTAAACATTTTTGGACTACAATTTAACTAGGATGATCATAGAGAATTTTGGATAGGTTCATGATAAAAAGCAAAGATTTAATAGTTTAAAGAAGGCTTGAAGCTGGAAAGTTGTGATATTTTCTACTTAGCTGACAAACTTAGAAAATATCACAACTTTCCAACTTAAAGCTTCCCTTATATTATAAATTCTTTACTTTATTTTATCATGAACCTATCCAAAGTTCTCTATGAAATCCAAATTCAATTGTAGTATAAAAGTGTTTAAGGTCTCAGTGTAAAAAATTCTAAAAAGGTAGGTCCAAATTCAACTAATTGCCTCTATTTCCATACTTGGCAAATTTGACGTGTTGATCCAGTAATACTTAGGCTATTTCAAAATTAGATTTCTCTTTTAATTCATCATGATTTTGAGTGCAAACAGTTAAAACGGAACGTATGCACTCTATAGATCATACTTTTCGAGTTTCACAAATTTAGGAGATCATTTGCTAATTAAAATGAAGAACGCAACACAGGCTACAATGTTTTATGGTATACAGGGATTTTTCTCTTGTCCCACACCCCTCCCCGTCAGTCCCCTCGGCAACTTGTGCATTTTTTCAAGGATTGGAGATCTGCCATTAAAAATCACCTAATTGGAAATTTGCCATTGCAATTAAACCATATGCTGAAACTTGCCATTGCAATTCAGAGTGATATTGGAAACTTGTCATTGCAATTCGAAGCGATATTGGAATTTTGCCATTCAATTTCGGTGTCTGGTTGAACTGCAATGACATCTATATATCCAATTTCACGAATTGTAATGGAATATCTAAAAATAGCAAAAGTTGTAATGGCATATTTTCCAATTAACTTTTTTTTATTCTAGTTGGTTCCACATTGTTTGGATGGACTAGCCTGCCATACGACGACACGATTGTCTTTGTTATTACCCTCGTGTCCTTGATGACATGCGGGCATGCGGCCATAAACCAATGGACCTGTAATAATTGAAGTAGGTGATTGATCAATGATCACAGGTTGTCAGTCAGATCCAGGTTGCTCTAGAAAAAAGATATAATAATCAAACTGATAAGGGTAGTCTCAATGGAAGAAAATAACACGATTAGCATAAGAAATTATATATAGAAACTATCTTCCACAATGGTAGTGTCTTTAAGTAATAATTGCTTTCTATTTCTCTCTCTTAACTCTAACTTCTTCCTCCAATGAGAGAGTGACATGAGTCCCCTAGAAACTATTAGTTTCTCCCCAATGGCAATTTTAATTAATTGCCAAGCTAGTTAATAGAGATAGAAACTACCATTAAGGTACCATTGGGAGTGCCCTAATTGTCTAGATAGAGAGCCAGATCCATGGTCCGCAAGTGGCGCCACAAGAAGCATCTCCCACATGCCAGCTTAATTGATTGGATTCCTGGTTGTGAAATTTTTCCTATCCGGATTCGACTTTATACGTAGCATGTGTACATGTATTTTCAGAGCACTACCAATGCAGACTTCACTATGGAGTCGAAGTCTATTAATTATGTACCTTCTCATTTATAGCTTTTTGGTGATGTGGTGTTGTATTTATTGAAGAAAGAGAGGGAAAACATAAGACTCCAAGTCTAAATAAGAAACCAAATCTTCACGCAAATCAAGACTAGTTGTGATGCTATGATAGAAAATTGCATTGTGAAAGGTAGTTTCTTGACACGAAATCTTATAATATAAAAACTATGATACTTTCTAGCATTATGAGTGCCCTCGCGGATTTATGTGAATTAATAGTGCTATTCTTAATTCGTTTGGTGAAAGATGACATATCCGTTTATAGAGATAGGATGGGGGATGTCTATTCAAAGGGATAAATGTGTGTGTGCGCACACACAAGCATGGGTGACTGTAAATAAAAGAAATCCACGAACATAGCAGGATGATGCTCATATAGATATTTTTTTTAGATAAAGGAACCAGGTTCTGGCCTCAACAATTCCAAGGAATTGTCTGCAGCCAACAGTCAACAAAACGCAGCAACTAGGCTGCAAGAAGCCACACAAACATTCATGCATAGGTCCACTAGGACCACAAATAAGCTACGGACCAACTCAACAGCACAAAGCATAAAGAGGACACAAGCAACATAGCCTAGAAGCCAATACGCCTTAAGGTGTTCCACCCTGACTTATGGAAGATCTCCAACGCCACACTCTCCACCAATCGGCAACCTTCCTTCAAAATGTTCCTCCCCTCTTCCTTTGAGAGGACGGCCCAACTCCTGATCCAGTGGGTCCCCCTAAACATCACTTGCAAAATAGATATAAAATGTGACTTATGAAACACGATATCATTCCTACTGATCCAGAAGGCCCAACAAAAAGCCACCACCCCGATCAAAACTAGGTTCCTTTGCTTTTTCGAAAAACTTCGAAGCCAAGGACCAAAAAGATGCTCAACACAATCTCGCCTCCTAATCCCAAAGGTGAGACTCATTATCCCCCACAAAAGTTTAGCCATTGGGCAAGCAAAAAACAAATGCTGGATAGACTCAGACACATTACAGAAACAACACTTAGTACATCCTTTCCACTTTCTTTTTACCAAATTATCTTTGGTTAACACCACCCCATTCTTAAGATAACAAAGGAAGATTTTAATCTTCAACGGTATCTTAGTCTTCCAAGCCCCACACTCGAACGGTGTTCCAGATCTCAGGATCAAATTATCGTACAAATCCTTAACTGAGAATTTCTTACTAGCTGTCCAATGAAAGGTGTCTCTAAGGTTACTAAGGTTTATTTCCAGAACACTTCCAACTAGGTTGAACCAATTGTCCCAGTTAACCCCGACTAACGCCCTCCTGAAAGAGACGTTAAGTGGTGTTGTACTTAGTACTTGGGCCACTCACAAGTTTTTCTTCTTGACTAAGTTATACAGAGCAGGGTATTTAAGGCTAAAAGGCTCCCTTCCTAACCAGAGGTCCTCCCAGAACCTAGTCTGGGATCCATCAATCACTTGAAACCTACCCCTTTCGAGCACCAAATTCTTGACTTCCATTAATCCCGCCAGAAGTGAGAGTCACCTTTCCGTCTCTCAACTTGCGATAAGGTCTTGCCCTTAAGGTATTTCTTTCTTAACATCTGTTGCCAAACACCATCTTCATTCAGCAACTTGAAAACCCATTTACTCAATAGACATTTGTTTTGGATATCCAAATCGATAATTCAGACCCCGCACTTTTAGGCTTGTGGAGCCGATACTTCTTCTTGTGCTCATCACACTGCCAAAAGAACCTTGATTTGTAATAATCTAATTTCTCCAAAACACCTTTAGGTATCCTGAAGAAAGACATCATATACATTGGCAAGCTAGAAAGGACCGAGTTGACTAGGACTAGCCTTCCTCCTGATGATAACATCTTTCCTTTCCAACTACTCAGCTTTTTCCAATCCCCGTTGGAGAGTTTTCTAGGGCTCACCGGGATTCCCAAGTATTTGAATGGGAATTCGCCCTCCTTGCATCCGAAAAGCCGAATATACTCTTCGATTTTATTCTTCGCTTCCCCAAAACAAAAAGGTTCGCTCTTATGAAAATTGATTTTCAGACCGGAGAGCTTTTCAAAAGCGCTGAGTACTAGTCTCAGCCCTTTTGCTTTCACCAAATCATCCTCAATAAACAAAATGGTGTCATCTGCATATTGCAAGATGGACAAACCATCATCCACTAAGTGCGGCACCAGACCCTCAATAAAGCCTTGACTCTTAGCTCTCTCCATTAGTACTGCTAACATATCTGCAACCAAATTGAAAAGAATAGGAGAAAGAGAGTCCCCCTGCCGTAAGCCTTTCCTACTTTGGAAGAAGTGTCCCAGCTCATCATTGATCTGCACACAGACACTACCTTTTGAAACCACACTTTCTATCCACTGGCACCACAAACTCAGAAATCCCCTCATTCTAAGAACTTGCTGCAAGAATTTCCAGTTGACTTTATCATACGCCTTCTCAAAATCTAGTTTGAGGATAAGGCCATTCTGTCTCTTCTTTTTTTAACTCATGTAAGGTTTCGTGCAGAACCACTACCCCCTCCAGGATAGACCTTCCAGGTAGGAATGCGGATTGAGAAGGCTTAGTAATCCTACATGCAATCGACTCCAGCCTGTTAGCCATCACTTTTGTAAAGATCTTGAAACTAACATTGAGCATGCAAATTGGCCTATATTGCTGAATCCTTCTGACCTCCTTCTCCTTTGGAATAAGTGTGATTACTCCAAAGTTAAGGCAAAAAAGAGGTAGGTTCCCCGAATGGAAGTCTCTAAACATGGCCATTAGGTCATCCTTGATGAGACTCCAAAATATTTGAAAGAATTCAGCCGGGAAACCATCCGGCCCCGGGGCCTTATTATGTTTCATTTGGAAAATGGCGTCCCTAACTTCCTTCTCTGTAAACTCAGCCATGAGCTCCTCCCTCTCCGAGATGGTGAGCTGAGGAATACCCTCCACCATGGACTCATTGAGAGTCAAACCATTTTCCTGCGATGTCCCAAAGAGATCTTTATAGTACTTTGTAATGTAATCCTTGAGTGCCTTCTCACCCTCTATAACTCCCTCCTCTTGTTCGAGCCGGAAGACTCTCATCTTCCTTCTCTTCCCATTAGCAATCATATGGAAATACCTTGTGTTATTATCACCTTCCAAAATATTGGTAGTCTTCTCTCTTTGAAACCACTTTAACTCCTCCTCCCGGAGTAATTGGTTCAACCTTTCATGAATGCTTTGCTTCAAGTCGCACTCGCACTGGCTTAGCAGCTGGGACTCAGCAATTTTGTCTAACTCCTCCGCCTTTCTCAAAAGTTCCTGCTTTTCTTTTTTATAGGCACCATTCATATTCTTTGCCCATCCTCTCAGGAATTGTCTCAATCTTCTGATTTTGTTTTGCCATCTTTGCATCGAGGTAGTACCCATATTCTCCTTCTTCCAAACCTCAGAGACCACATCAAAAAAGCCCTCCCTCAGCAACCAACCTAACTCAAATTTAAAAGGAGCCGATCCTTTGGTCTTGGATTTCTCCCCCAAGCTAAGCAAAAGAGATGTGTGGTCTGAAATTTCCCTATTAAGGGCCTCCGCTGTCGCTAGTGGATACTATTGCTCCCATTCTATACTGATTAAGACCCTGTCTAACCTCTCATATGTAGGTACCCTACGAGAGTTAGCCCAGGTGAATCTACGACCCGGCATCTCAATCTCACGTAAATCCAGGCTGTCAATTATTGCATTAAACAAAAAGGGTCACCTCTCATAAAATCTATCATTGTTCTTCTCGCTAGTATTGCGAATGATATTGAAATCCCCTCCTATACACAGTGGAAGACATTCCCCTCTGCACACTTGCACTAACTCCGTCAGAAAGGACTCCTTAAATTCTGGTTGAGCAGCACCGTAGACCGCCACCAGCAGCCACTTAAAGTCACCCTTTCTATATCTGACTCTAAATTTCACAAAGAAATCCCTGTCCTCCACACTCTCCACATCTAACAGATCCATATTGACCCCCATCAGAATACCCCCAGATCTCCCACGGGGAGCGGTCCAGTGCCAAACGAAGTTCTTCCCTCCACTAAAATTATCTAGTGATCTTTGGGAGAAATCATGTTTGCCCGTCTCCAATAAAGCAATGAACGCTAGGTCGTGCTCTATGGAAGTCTCCCGCAAGAATCTCGTTTTAGCCAAGTCACTAAGATCTCTGCTATTCCAAAAGATTCCCTTCATTTGACACTCCCTTGTAAGAATTTTACTCTCCTAACCTTGCAAGTCTTGTTCAAACACGACATAGCGGGTGACTTGCCTTTTCGCTTGAAACCGTCAAGTTCGCTAATTAAAGGGAAGCTTGACTCATCAAAAACTTTTTCTACTAAATCACCACATAAGCTTCTTAGAGCTCTCTTCTCAAATTTCTCATCACAATCCTCCTCACTTTCCCAACCTAACCACTCGTTATCTGAAATCCCTAACTCACTCGCCTTCCCATCCTCCTCCCTAACAAACAGGCTAGCAAGATTATTGTCTTGTTCTAATCCGGATGAGCCTAGGTTGAATCCTAATTGTTTTAAGCAATTTGAGGCTAAGTCGCTACTGACAGAAAATAGAGGATGAGAGGAAGACATACCATCCTTGAACTCTAGGTTCTTCTTAGTAGCCCGCTCCTTGGCCTTAACCAAGACATGCTCATCCCTGGAATGCTGCAGCCTCGGACTCGCCCTGGTCTGTCCCTTGCAAGCCTCAGGAATAGCCGCAACCTCCAAGATCCTGTCAGCCACCTCCCTACCCTTGTCGATTCCGGGCAGCACACCCGTCTAATCCCCGACCACCACCTGTCCCTGCAGATCCTCATCCTTCTCCTCCTTCACCTTGTCTGCCACTTCTTCAATAACTTCATCTACTGCCATGTTAGAGATTTCTTTCGCCTTGGCCCTTAGGAATGTCTCAAACTCCTCCTTGGACATGTTTTGGACCTGCTCCTTCCAAGAGATGACACCATCTCCGACTCCCCCATCAAACTCCTCCATCCTCTCCCTCTTGCTTTCAGCCTCATCTCTCTTTTGCTTCTTAGTCGACCTCCCAACCATCTCCTCCTCTCCCCGCTGCCCTCCCTTCTCAAAATCCTCCTCTCCACCCCCCTCCACAACACAAGGCCACTCAAACTCCGCCTCCTCGCCATTCTCATCTAAGCCCAACCTCTCCACCTCAAACTCTACCTCAAAGTAGTGATCACCGATAACCACATCAAGCTGCTCAGGGATCAAACTCGGATTTAGAACAGCCACCTGCACCCGCCCAAAGTTACCCTTCCTGGTGGTTTCCAATATCCACGGTCTGAGTGGAGCCCAACATAGACCCGATCGTCCACAAATCCATGAACTCATAAAGCTCCCGCCGTAGCACGAAAACTCGGACCCAAACCTTAGGGAGCAAAAAACCCACCTCCTTCTCCTGCCACACCTCAAACCTCAACCTGACACCAACTGTCACACCCTCTCCCCTAATATCAGCACCACCAAAAGCCACCGCTCTTTGTAACTCCACCTTAGATGGAAACTTAGCCAGGTAAGAGTTCTCTTCATGTGCCTTCAACTCCCATGTCCATCTCCCAGGAAATAACCTCTTCATCTGTCTCCTAACCTCCTCCACTGGCACCTGACCCCCCTCAACCGAAATAAGAGCAGTTCTGGTATCCCTCCTCACTCTAGGCAGGGGCGGCATATATAGGGAGCATATATAGGGATGGGTATAAGTATTTATATGGATAATTATGCAAGTGTGTGTGTATACGAGCATATATATGTGATTGTAAATGAATAATAGATAAACATACCAATATATAGGGATGATTGTAAATAAATGAACAGTGTAGAGTGATCTTTGGACGGTGTGTGTTGGGCCACGTTATGTATGAATTGTATAATGCTTGCTGATGGAGAATAATCCTAAAGAAAATATATTAGTCAATGGCGGCAGCAAAACTCATGGAGGATGGACTAAATAATGGCGGCGCGCCAGCTAAAATCATAGCTGGCCTCCTGGTCAATCGTACCAGAACATTAGCTGGAGGATACTCTGCTTGATCCTCCATATCTATCTACAAATTGAACTGGAGCTCTGACAATCCCAAGCAACCAAGCGAACCCCTGAGACATCTCGAAGGTGAGCCATGGAGTCTGCGGCGACCATGGCCCTGCGCACCCTGCTTCCCAAGCTCGCCCAGCTGCTGCAGTCTGAGTACAAGCTCCAGAAGGGAGCAAAGAAGGGCATCGAGGACATGTGCAAGGAGCTCGAGGCCATGGACGCCTTCCTCCGCAAAGTTAGCAAGGTGCCCAGAGATCAGCTCGACGAGCAGCACAAGGTCTGGGCCCGGGAAGTCAGAGATCTGTCCTACGACATGGAGGACATGGTCGACACATTCATGGTGGAAGTCGAGGGTCCTGATGCTGCTCCCAGCAAAAGAAGCTTCAAAAATTTCTTCAGGGAGATGAGGAAAAATGTCAACAAGGCCAAGACTCGCCGTGAGATCACCAAAGAGATCATGGACATCAAGAAGCGTATTACTGAGGTGACCGTGCGACATAAAAGGTTAGGAATCGACACCTCGGATTCATATTTGTGCATTTTCGTAATGCCTTTTTTAATTAATTTCCTCACTTTAGCTTCTTGCATTGGGTTTGGGATTTGTTTGATCGCATAGGTACAATTTTGATCCGAATACTCCTGCCAAGAAAACTACAGTTGACCCTCGCATAACATCATTATACACCAATGCGACTGAGCTTGTTGGCATTGATGAGGCAAAGAAAGAATTAATCACGAGGTTGACAGACGGAGGTGTTGACCAGCAGCAGGGAAGGGTCCTCTCTATTGCTGGTTTTGGAGGATTAGGCAAGACAACGCTTGCCAGATCAGTGTTTGATGAGCTTAAAAGACAGTTTGATTGCAATGCATTTGTTTCAGTGTCTAGTAATCCTGACATAAATAAACTTCTCAAGGGCATTCTATTTGAACTTCACAACGGAGGGGATGGGAACAATTTTCCTGGTTCAAATTTGGATGAAACAACGCAGCTCATTGGTCTTATCCGTAAATTCCTCCAGAACAAGAGGTACGTGTGCCTGCCACATCAGGTCATGTGTGTGTTTTCCAAGTGTTTATTTTACATATATGTCCACATGGCCTGTTCATTGTACATGCCCACATGGTCATTATACATGACCACATGGTCACATAGTTTATATTTTCTTCCACCAGCCCATTAACATATATGTCCTTAAAAGTACAAAATAGTGTATATTAGTTCATTTTCCACGATTGCATGGTGGGTATTAATTGGTATTAGATGTACTTTAGGCTAATGACGGTGGTAATTAAGAAGCAAAATCCATCCAACTACTATTGTTGTCGACGATCTACCAAATGATAAGAATGCCTCTGAGATGAGTACTATAATTTAGCTACCAACTCAAGAGGATAAGTTGTTTTGCATTTGTGTGATAATTTCTAGGATCTCTCTTTTCTAGTAGTGCGTCTTGTAAGTATTAACATGAAGTCTCGGGAGGCTCTTCAAATTAGTAACAATGTCTTTATTTTATCTTGTAAAAGTGACAATCTCTTAACAAAACCCTAGCTAACTGCAGTTCCCTATCAATATTCTTGTCTGCTTGGAAGGCACTTTGACAATATTTCAAATTATTTGAATATTGAAAGACCTATTTACATACCGCTTCAATTAAACTTCTAAGAACTCCACTTACATTCCTTATCCATTACCATGTACACACAGGTTCCTCATTGTTGTTGATGATATATGGGAAATAGAACCATGGAAGATAATACTGTGTGCTCTAGATATCAGAAACAGCATGGGGAGTAGAATAATCACAACCACCCGCATTATTGGTCTTGCTGAGCAAGTTGGAGGTTGCTATAGGCTCCAACCTCTCACCAATGAGAACTCTGAAAAATTATTCTATGGAAGAATATTTGGCGAAGATAAATGCCCTCAGCAATTTTCTGAAGTGTCTAAAAAAATTCTGAAGAAATGTGGAGGTGTCCCATTAGCTATAGTTACAACATCTAGTTTGCTTGCTAATAAATCAGAGAAGAATATAAAAGACTGGAATGATGTGTGTGACTCGATTGGTTTGGGACTTGGAAGCAATCCTGATCTGGATAGTATGAGGAAGATATTACTTCTAAGCTATTATGATCTACCTTTTCATTTGAAGACATGTTTATTGTACTTAAGCATTTTTCCGGAAGACTATGAGATTGAAAAGGGCATGTTGATATGGAGGTGGGTAGCTGAAGGTTTTGTTCAACCCAAATATGAAGACAAAAGTTTTCTTGAATGTGGAGAGAATTACTTCAACGAGCTTGTAAATAGAAGCCTGATCCAGCCTGCAGATGTGAGAGGAGATACACCTCAGGCTTGTCGCGTGCATGATATGGTACTCGATCTCATTGTTTCCTTGTCAAAAGAAGAATGTTTCGTCACCACTATATCAGGTGGGGATGGGAAGTATTCTTTGGATAGCAAGCAGGTTCGCAGGTTATCTCTGCATGATGATTCTTTTGATTGGCCTAGCATGAACATGTCAAAACTGAGGTCCCTTACCATCTTCAAACCTGCTGCAGTAATTGTTCCAACACCCTTCCTTTCGTGTCATCTTTTACGTGTACTGGATCTAGGAGGTGAAAAAGTTGATGACCTTGAAAGCTTGGGGTTTCTCGGGAGCTTATCTCACCTACGGTATCTAAGGCTATCATCAAGTGGTACAGTCGGTGATGTTGATCGGCTCCCAGAAGAGATAGGGAAGCTAAGGTTCCTGCAGACGCTGGATCTAAAAAGAACAGAGGTGGGTGAGGCGCCGTCGAGTTTTACGGGCCTAACACAACTGAAGTGCCTACGTGGCGGTGATTGTATGGGGATAAGTTTGCCAGATGGGCTTGTGAAGAAGCTAACATCCCTTGAAGTCCTAGAGGGTGTCACTCTAACGTCAGAATGCTTTACTGAAGAGCCGGGCCTTTTAACTGGACTGAGGGCACTCGATGTTACAGTCGAGTTACCTGAAGAAGATGGTGAAACAATGGCTAAATCCCTTGGCAAACTACACAAAATTGAATCTCTATCTATTAATACTGATCCTCATGACCCTCAGTTTGTCATGGACGGCTCAGTGGAGCCACCACTGGGCAACCTGCGTCGGCTTCGCATTGGATTCATCAAGACGCTGCCGACGTGGATTGTTAATGGTTCATCAGTTCCTGTCCTCTCCTACCTGGACGTAAATGTGAGGCATGAGCGAAGGGAGGACATGCAGGCCCTCGGCACACTGCCTTACCTTCGTCATCTGACATTCCGTGTGTCGGATGATCCTGCCGAGCTAGGGCTGGAAAGGTCCGAGGTTGGGTCTCGTGCTTTCCCAAGTCTCATAACGTCCTGTTCGCTTGGCTTATCAGCCACCAGCCAACAGTACTTTTCTCTCTGAACAAACCAGCCACCAGCAACCAGCCAGCAGTACTTTTCTCTCAGAACAAATCAGCACCAGCAACCAGCCACCAGCCAAACGAACAGGACTACTACAACAAGGCGCGGTACCATCTGTTTTCCTAGGAGGCGCCATGCACAGGCTCGAAAACTATAAGTTCGAGATCTTCCTAAACGATTTCTGCAGCAGCGGTGGTGCCGTTGATGACTTGGTTCTGGGCCACCTCCCGTCCCTTCGGAGCGTTACTGTTAAACTGAGTGGAACGTACATAATCAGCGAAGAGGTGAAGAGGAGCGTGAGAAGGAAGCTTAAGCGCGAGGTGGCTGCCCACCCAAACAATCCTCGGCTTCAAATTGATGGCTGATGGCTGCTCGAGTGGTAGGTACGTACGTCCAACTCTTCTCGTCTGCTATCTGCTACAATTGATTACCCTAGCTCACTACACTAAACATACAGCATGCCATCGTCGTTCCTGTTGGCGCTAGCTGAAGCTAAAGACGAAGGTCACACTAATTCACCCGGAGCATCCTGCTACTGATTTAATTTGTAGTCCGGAGTATGTGTTTGCTTTAATAATTTTGTTACGAAAGGGAGCAGATAGTAATTTGCAAACCCTGATCACTGAGCTCCAGTATGGTAATAAAATATATATTGGCAAAATCATGAGGCGTAGTTGGTAGGCTCCAAGCTGAAGTTTCCTATCACCCAAAAAAAACTTGTGCACCGTACCTTGGGAATTACACTTAGAAGTAATTATTGCCAAAAAAAACAACTTGGCGAGGGCCGCGCCGGTGGACCGGGTGGGTTGTAATTGTAACTGGCAGACCAGTGCGAACGCGGCCGCGCACGAGATGTATATACCGGAGCACCGGAGCATGCCTGTCGTACTCGTTAGTGCATGACGACCGTGATTCACCTCTGTTCAGTTCTATGTAAAGTGTACGTGTACGTTGATGACAACATGTGACTGGCCGCCCACGTTGAAGATTGTGAGCTCTGTACTTCATAATTGACTAAAAGGCTGTGACCTTTTTCATGAGCTTAAGATTCCCCTTTGGTATATAAAAATAAAAACTTCTTCAAACCAACAAGTACAAAACCATGTGTTGGGGAATTCAGGAAAACTTGTCACCCTCGAAACGTCGAGGATTATGAAATTCGTGAAATAAGTTTTTAGGAACATCGAACGCGCGAAGATCTAGAATCTTGAACCTGCGAAGCTACAAAGTCGCGAACGCGCGAAGATCTGGAATCTTGAACCTGCGAAGCTACAAAGTCGCGAACGCGCGAAGATCTGGAATCTTGAACCTGCGAAGCTTTGAAGTCGCGAACTCGTGAAGAACCGAAGCCATGAACCTGCAGAACCATGAAATCGGGAGTCTGTGAAATTCGGGAGTCCGCTGGAGGTCAAGTTCGGAAGTCACGGTGCACAAAGATTTCCTGAACGGAGAGATTCACGAACCAGTAAGAAGCAAAGTCAAAGACGTCGTCTCAAAAAGTCCGGGTTTGACGTGTGAACTAGTGGCAGGCTTGTAAATGTATGAGATGTAAAAGACATTCATGTATGTGTTCACATTAGGAATATTCTTTGAGTTCGAGGGTGTTTTCGGAATGTAAAAATCCCTTCGTCTCCCTATAAAAGGGGGCGCGAGGGCACGTGTAAAAGGATTCACAACTTTTGAGGTTTGAGCAATCTTCAGGAGATTCTTTGTCTCCTCTCGCGTCATCGTTGTACTTGAACGTGTTCACTGTTTCCTCTCACGTGTTCGGGGATTCCTTCCGAATTTTCGGATACCTCCCAACATTGGCGCCCACCGTGTTTCAGCCGAAAAACAACTCACGATGCCACCACAAAAGAGGTCGAAGAAGAACATTCCAGCTAAGGTCGAAAAAGAGTTTCATCATGTTGAAGGCAATGAAATCTCTTTCGTTCCTGAACCTTCAAACATCACAGATCAAGAACGGAGAGCAAAACTTGAAGCTCTGATGAAAGCAAGAGCTGAGAAGACAGCGCACATTCAAGAACAACCTACTGAATAGCAGATACATGAGAATGATGATGATGATGAGACCATAGACAGAGAACTAGAACGAGTTCAACAGAAGATACAACAACTGCAGAAAGAGAAAGAAAAATTCGCAAGCCAGTTGCAGGCAAAAAGAAAGATCTCTGAAAAGCTAGAACAACTCAACCAGGTAAGAGAGCAGATTGAAACAATACAAAGAGAGATAGATGAAATGAAAGAACAAGAAAACAGTTCACTCTGGCCAGAATCGCCGCATCAGAACTCTGGACCAACCAGAAGAGCCCCGAAAGAAAACTTCTTCGTGGGAAATGGAATCTCACAGTTCGTAGATTCTGAATCACCATTGTCCATAGGGCTGCAAACTGCACCATGGCCACCAAAGTTTAAACCGGTCTCTCTCCCGAAGTATAACGGCTTCGGAAATTCCAGGCAGTTTCTCATGAGATATGAATCGGCTGTGAACTTAGCAGGAGGAGACGATGTTGCACTAGCCAAATCCTTCATCATTGCCTCGCTAAGGACCAGTCCTTGAATTGGTATTCTTTGTTGCCACCGCATTCACCGCGCTGGTAGATCTCAAGACAAAATTCATGCAAGCATTTCATGTTCCATATCATTGGAAAGGTCCTAGTTGACAATGGAAGTTCGTTTTGATAACTTTCGAGAAGATGAAAACATGTTGAATACCCATTACAAGGTTTGAGGAGGAAAACCAATCAAGCTAGTTGGAAAGATATCGTTTCTGTTTCCTTGAGATCTTGACAATGCCAACAGAATCTCACCTTGATGTGGTCGACATTTATCACCCATCCCTCGCGATTTTCGGCAGAGGCTTCATGAACAAATTCGATGCAGTCATAAGGCAGCAATTCTTGTGTTTGAAGATACCTCACCCAAGGGGGTTATCACAGTGTTCGGCAATCAACAAGAGGCCAGAAACATAGAAAAAGGCCATACCGGCCGAGCAAATGTGTACCTGAGAAAACGATGAAAGGAAGGAACCTTACGAAGAGGCTGGCGGTGACAAAGAAAAGATTGAGATAGCAGCTGATGGTGAAACCAAGAAAGTGTACCTGGACGACATGCCCGACAGAGCAGTCACAATTGGGGCTCACCTCAATCCCGAATAAGAGAAAGAGCTTATAAAATTCCTGAACAAAAACAAGGATGTTTTCGCATGGTAAGCCAAAGACCTGCAAGGTGTTGACAGGGACATCATTGAACATGCCCTGGAAACAGATGAAAGAATACCTCCCAAGAAACAGAAACTTGGAAAATGTCCAAGAAAAAGTGAAAGCACTTGAAGTGAAGTTCAAAGGCGCAAGACGCGAAAGTGATCAGAGAAGTCAAGTATCCAGTCTGGCTAGCCAACACTGTTCTAGTAAAGAAGAAGAATGGAAAGTGGAGAATGTGTGTAGACTTCACGGATTTGAACAAGGCATGCAAGAAAAAGACAATTTTCCCTTGGAAAGGGTAGACAAAATCGTAGATGATGCAGCCCAGCTGAGATGCTCTCACCGGACATGTTCTCGGATATCATCAAATCGAGTTCGCAAAGAGGATGAAGAAAAACAAGCTTCATCACTCCCCGAACTTTTGTTGCGTGAGAATGCCGGATAAGAAAATGTAGGATGCACATTTGAGAATGATAGCAATAGTCTCCATCCTCAACCGAGAAACATTTGGCATACATGGACGACATAGTGCCAAAAGTGCGAGAGAAAAGATCACATCGTGACAGGCAAACATTCGTGAACTTGAGAGCGCCGAATCGAAGCTAAATCCGAGAAGTGTATTTTGGCATTCACAGGAAAGTCCTAGGATGCCTAGTCTCAACAAAGGGCATAGAGGCGAATCCCACAAAATCAAGGCATTAGTGGAAATGCAAGATCCGATTTAGTGAAGGATGTGCGAAGATAGGAAGAGTAGCATTGTTGGCCGACATTCACGTCGAGGTTGACAAAGTTCTTGAGACATGCTTCGAGGAAGTGAACTCCACGATTTCTGAGGTCTGAACTGCAAGCCGGATTCGCGAATGTGAGATTACGTCCAACATGAGTGACTGAACCCAACCAAGACGCCACGAAGCCGCATCACCAACCGAAGACGAAGGCCGATTTGTCTGTGCAAGAGGAGGGAAGAAGTGAACATTCACGAACCGACAACCAGAGTCAAGTTGTATCCCAAAAGTCTTTTTGATGTGAACTAGTTGCGTGTAAGTTATCATGGTGAGGAAGCTACACTATTTGATAAGCGATCAGAGACTAGGAATATTCTGAGCTTGATTTGTTTTGGCAACGAGAGTCCTTCATCTAATAAAAGAGAACCTCGAACATGATTCGGACTTTTGGGAACTTGAAGTGCAATGGAAAGTCAAGTTCTCGGCGACTCATTGCGTGTTGACGTTAAGAACTCTCTCTCTTGTGTGAAAGAATCATCCGAATTAGATAACCCCAACATTGGTGATGACCGTGTTCCGGCCGAAGAGAAGGTCACGATCGCGTGGAAGAAATCCAAGCGGGTAGTGAAAGAGGTCGAGGCGATCACCAGACAAAGACGCGGCGAAATCTTCTAACAAGCGAGACCAAGGCGAGAGAAGCTTTGCTCGCATGTGCGAAAAATGAAGAGCTCAGGGACCCAAGAACAACCGAGCAGAATAGAGCGAAAGTTATTCAAGAACATGTCGAAAAGAAAGAAGTCAGAAGAATGAAGTACCGCAGAGACAAAGAAAGGCACTTCAAAGTGCCAGCGGTGCAAAGAAAATCACAAGCTAGAGCAGCTAAACAAAGCAAAAGAGCAAATAAGTCGTATGAAAAGCAAATGAAATGAATCAAGCGTTCCTGTGTGCGAATCATCGCCGAACTCCATCAAGAGAACCCCGACTTCAGAATCGTGAATGCGGAATCTCACACTATTGGATAAGAAATCATGGCTTATCCGAGGCCATTATGACCACAAGAAGGAAGTTAAATGTCTCTGAAATACAATGGCATCGGACTCTAGGTAATTCCTCATGAGATAAGAATCAGTTGAATTGCGAGGAGATGATGCAATTGGCCAAATCCATCATGATTTTCAAGGACGAATTGGTACTTTGCTGCCTCCACACTCAGGCAGTGGTAGACGAAAGTTCATGCAAGCATTTCATTGGCCCACCATAAACATAGATCTGGCACTCGGATCTACAGAATGAAGCATGCGAAAACAGAGCCATGAATTCGGGAGAAGGTTCGCGTCAAGATCCCAAATACCCATTGCAAAGGTGAGGAAACAATCAGGGCCATTAATCAAGGGCCTACCGCCCTTTCCATTATCGCCTGCATTCATGGGCCATCAATAATGAGAGGAACTGTCCCGTGGGAAAGTCCCAAATACTTACAAGTGATCGAGATAGCGATTACAGAATGGGACCGAACAACATAAGACATAAAGGTTCACAATTCAAGAACAAACTTTTTCGACAACAAAAGTAAAGGTGATTATTCACGGAGGAAAAGGAAGAGGAACATGGAGGACCATCCAATCCACTAATCAACAACCCGAAAGATCCTCACCGATTATATGGAAGAAGAAGGGAAGGGGACCCTGAAACAATCAACAAAAGAAGAAAAATACAAGAGACTTCAGCAGAAAAAAGAACATCAAATAGCATGCAAAGCTTCGCAGCCACAATTCATGAACTCAAGCCAAGTTGATCCGCAACAGCACACAAGTACAACCATCAGGTAAGCACCTCTGCAGCAATCCCAAACAATCCAATCAATCCAACAATATTAATCCGGAAATCTTCCACCACCACCATAAGGTTCGTCAACCTCGGTCAAGTTCGTGACCTCAACTCAAAAGCATTGCCATCTTCGGGACCATCATGCCAATTTCACGGGAGGGTATGGAATTCAACCAAGAAGCAAAGAAGCAATTATTGGTCAAACACCATCATCAATGACGCGCCGCACTGGGCAAAGGTGCCAATCACACTTTCACTGCAAGAGAAGTATCAAACTGAACCACGATTCACAATGATGACATGGTCATCGAGGTAACATAGTGGGTGGATCATTGGAAAAGTCCTAGTAGACAATGGAAGTTCGCATATCTTCTCGAAAGACTTCGAGAAAGATGCCAAGCCACATGTTGCACCCACCGAATACCCATTGCAAGGTTTCAGGAAAATCAATCGCCGCTTGGAAAGATATCGCTCATGTATCCTTCGGGATCTCGACAATGCCGAGCACTAGTCTCACCTTGATGTGGTCGACATTTATCACCCATATCTCGCGATTTTTGGCGAGGTTTCATGAACAAATTCGACTCATAAGGCAGCAATTCTTGAGTGTGAAGATACCTAACCCAAGGGTTAAGTGTATCGGCAATCAACAAGAGGCCAAACATAGAGGCCATAGAGGGCAAAAAGCGTGTACTGAGTAACAGCTTGAAGAAAGGAAGGAACCTTAAAGAGGCCAAGCGACAAAGAAAATATTGAGATAGCATATGGTGAAACCAAGACGATGACATGGATGACATGGAGGTGGAGAATTACCACCAATCCTAAGGACACTATCGTACATACAGAAACAAGGATGTTTTTGGTCGGTCAAAGACAAAGGTGTTGACAGGGACATCATCGAACATGAACACATACCAAAATAGCCCCAAGCGAAACTTGAAAATCGAAGAAAAGGTGAAAGAATGAAGGAAGTAGACAAGACGAAACAAGTAGACCATAAGACCCAAATTGATCCACTAAATGAGCCTAAGCACCGAACAATGGAAAGAAAAAAGAATGTGTAGACTTAAGTGATTTGAACAACATGCAAGAAAGACGATTTTCCCTTGGAGAGGGTAGACAAAATCATAGAAGATGCAATAAAGAGAGATGCTCTAACTCGGAGATGTTCTCTGGGATATCAGTATCGCAAGAGAAGAAAAGACAAGCTTGAAGATTCAAATTATTTTTTAACGCTTGACATTTCGGAGAAGACAGGAGATTAAAAGATGCACATTTTCAGGAATGATAGCAATTCTCAAGAATGATAGCAATAGTACTACCAGAGGAGAAACATCTTGGATATGGGCGACATAGTGTCAAAAGTGTTCAAAGAAGGCGCATCAAACATTCGAATTTGAGAGCAAATGAAGCTAAACCGAGAATGTTTCTGCATTCACAAAGGGAAAGTCTTGGATGCCTAGTCTCAACAAAGGGATAGAGGCAAATCCACAAAAATCAAGGCACTGTAGAAATGCAAGATCCATTTGTGAAGATGTGAAGGATGTGCAGACCCTATACATCAGATAGATTCATTCCAGGGCCAATTGGTTCTTCAAGTTTTTCTGAATTTTCAAGATTTCGTAAGAATTTTCGAAAGGTTCAAGAACCAAGAAGACTACTTGTCGAACATGACCATGACCAAACTCCCAACCAAGATCGCCACTTCTCCTATATGTGTCCGCATCAAATTCGGATGCCTATGCAAAGAAGGAAAAAGGAAAGCTCAAATTTCCGTAATATTTCGCTTCAAGCCCCGTCGTGCTCAAAAATCTTTTATTCCGAGTTGGATTGCATACGCATATGGCTACATGGAAGCCGAACAGGCATTACTGGGTCACAGGATAAGGGCCACCAATCAGCAAATGAATGAGTTAGAAATACCAGATCATCAAATGGGGGCTGAACCTCGACATCGAGGTAGGACTTCGAGAGAAGAAGCGATAAAATCTCAAGTTCGTAGATTTTGTCGTGGATTGGACTTCACCAACTCAAAATTTGAGGAAAATGCACCTGCCTTGGATATGTCGATGGAGCTTGGTGCTTGGGAGTTTACAAGGGAATCAATGTCGTCCCGGAGTAGTCATAAGATATGCACTCGACTCATAATGAGCAACTCCACATAACAATAACACAACGGAATACGAAGCTTACTTAGCATTGAGGAAGATGAAAGCTGGGAGAGCATATCAGCAAATCGAGATTCAAAATTATTCAAGAACATGTTGAAAAGAATGGAAAAGTGCGATGAAGTAAGGAAAAGGTGAAATGGAAAGACACTTTATTACCAAAGGATGACAACATATTCCAAGAGATGACAACAATGAAGGAAGCAAAGAAATCAAGAACTACCCGATGTGTTCTTCTCAAGAAATCATCAAAGAACCATCTATCAAGGAGTCAAATCGTGAATGTTGTGGTGGAAACTCGATTGGAGAGCGTAAAATCATGGCTTATCCGAGAGGCCATTATGAACCACAAGATGAGTTAAGCAAAAAGGTTGAAACAAAGGTTACAAAGGTTGAATGGAGAATGATAAAATAAGTCATCGAACCTTGCCGTGCATCACTTTCCGAAAAGGTCGAACTTCTAAAGGAAATTCATGGATTCAGCACACCATTTCAGCCTTGTGGAAGGCAATAGAGCAGGATTCTATTGGCCATACTATACATGATGCCAAGACATTAGTTCGGCAAAATGTGAAGCAATCAAAACAAAATCAACAAAATGCTAATGCCGATTCCCACCATCATGGAAAAAGGTGGGGAATGGACCTAGTTGCCATTGCCAACGGGAAATTGCGATTCGCAATGTTGTGTGACTATTTCACGAAGTGGGTAGAAGCAAAACCACTTGCGAACATCAAAGCACCAACAATTCAGAAGTTCTTGCGTAACATAACTGCATATTTGGAGTTCCCCGACTATTGATAATGGGAAACAATCGATCAGTTACACTTTCAAAGAATATTGCAAGACCTTGGGCACTCATGTGAAATTTTCGTGTATCATCCGATTAAATCCGAAAGCAGCTTGAAAGGGCAAATGGCCTGATTTTTCGGGAATCAAGAAGTGCATATTTGATCAAAGAAGGGTAAGTGGGTAGATGAATTACCAAAGGTAATCTGGTCTCACAACACCACAGTGTCAAGAGCAACAGGTTTCACGCCTTTTCGCCTACTTTTGCTATGCGAGGCTATGACAGGAGGAAATTAAGAATGAAAGCATGAGAGTCTTGAAAGGAAAAGAGATAGAGGAAATCGATAAGAAAGTGGAAAAGGACATGATCGAGCTGACAATCCTTGAAGCCGCAGAAAATATCGAGAAATACCAGAGAGAGACAAGGGCTTGGAGAGACAAGAAGGTGGTCCGAAAGGACATCAAAACTGGTGACCTTGTGTTGAAAAGGAAGAAAAACTGGGAGAATCCAGGAAAACTTCATGAGTCCTGGGAAGGGCCTTACATCGCCAGGGAAGCAGACATGCCAGGAGCTTTTCGCCTAATGGAGCAAAGCTCGAAGAGTTGTCAGATTAGGTGGAATGGATAGCCTAAAAAGGTATTATCCATGAAAACCCCAGTCGTACCTAGATGTAATATACAGTAGTTTTTCAATTTTCGCAAGTTTGTATTCTAAAAAACTAAAAAATCCGAATCACGTGTCTATAAGTGATTTTCGGGAAAAAACATTAACTTTTCTTTTACTAGTTGTATTAGAATAAGAAGGACCGTACTCTTTTCCTTGCAAAGGGGGCTCTAAATCAAGAGGCAAGGTTTTTAACGAGGCGGATCCTATGTAAATACTCTTTGTGATATATGTATAAAAAGAGTCTTCCCCCAAATCGCGTATTCCCAGAGTTCAATCTTGAAAAAAGAAAAAGTTCGTGAAAAAGGCTTCGTGATAGCCAGAATCCCATCGTGAAAAAAAGAAAAAGTTCGTGAAAAAGGCTTCGTGATAGAAAGAATCCCATCGTGAAAAAAAAAGTTCGTGAAAAAGGCTTCGTGATAGCCAGAAACCCATCGTGAAAAAAGAAAAAAGTTCGTGAGAACATCGTAAAAAAAAAGAAAAAGTTCATGAGAAAGGCTTCGGGATAGCCTGAGTTCCATCGTGAAGAAAGAGGCCCGAGACAACAACAAGTTGTGGCCTAAAAAATCCCATCCACGAAGGGATTCCCACCGAAAAAAGGCCAGAGAAAACAACAAGTTGCGGCCTAAAATCCCACCCACGAAGGGATTCCCACCAAAAAGGCCCGAGACAGCAATAAGCTGTGGCCTACAATCCCATCCACGAAGGGATTTACACCGAAAAAGTTTGCATGATGATTTCGATCAAGTGAATGCGTAAGGGGTTGCCTACAAATTTTTCTTTAGCATAAGTTGCTGAAAAGTTTTTCGTGATAACATCGTTGTAAGAAAAGAGCAAGGGGCTCGTGCGGAAAATCGTAGAAAATCATGGTTGAAGCAACTGAGGGTTGCAGTATCAACCAAGGCAAGTCTGCCAGTCGGATAAAGTCCACAAAATTCGAAAACAAATTTTGTCGACTTGCGCGTTGATGGTTGAAATTTTCAAAAAACTAATGAAAATTTCTCCTAAAAGTATGCTCGATCGAAATACTCGAATAGTAAACTTCGTCAACTTGCCCTCAAATTTTCATGCAAAACGGCAAGGTGGGGGAGGGTGACGTTTTTTCAAGAAAAAACGCATTCATTGCCTTATTTGCATAAAAACTTCGGAATAGCTCATCAATGATTACAGCAGTTAGTGCAAAAATCTAGAATGAAAGTTCCACAACATGCCCTGGTTTACAGCTATTGTCCTCGGCAACATCGCTAGCGTAAGCGAAATCGGACGCGTCTGCTAAGGGGCTAAGGGGCTCCATCTTCGGAATATTCGCGGAGCACGAAGTAGCGGATGCAGAACTTTCCTTCTTACAAAACAAGAAAAAGGAAGAAAGATCGAAACAGCCCATAGAAAATTTAAGCGAGGTTTCGAGCCAAAAATCAGAGAAGTCCTGTTCGGGATGAACTTGTTTGAACAGGCGCCACGCTTCGCCGCTAACGAACATCCTATCTCGATGAATTCGCAGTGGCATCACGTCTGCGCACAGCCCAGCTTGCGAGGACTGCAGTTAAAGTTTACAAGACATTTGTTCAGAAAAGCTAAGTGAATCTACAAAATGTACAGACAGCCTTGAGAGTGTGCAAGGTTCGGATAAAACATCTAATCCATGACGACCACCTTCGGAGAACTTTCATCACGCCCGGAAGCTTGCCCGTCGTTGCTGCCCTCTTCGCCTGCTCGCTCTTGCCGCCGAACCCTCTTCGCGAGTCGCTAGAATCTTCCGGAAGTTGACCCTTCGGGGGACGCAGCGATATTCTCGCGATCCTCTTCCTTGTTCAGCTGAGAAGGAAAGAACAGCAAATGTAAAAGGGGGACTCGAGAAACTGAAACATCGATAAATAGCCGGTACAAGTGACGAAATCGTACAAAAACTTACCTCAGCAAGTTTAGCACGCGCGATGAGCTTGACGGTCTCCTTCCCGCTGGCGAACCAGAATTCCCTCACGAATTTGTTCTTGATGGCCTGAACATCTGCATTGGCTCGAATTATCGAAGTGCTCGTGGCGCTAGGGAATTGAGAGATCTTGTCGCGGAACTTCTCCCGGTGGTAGTCGAAGTCATGAAGAATCTTCAGATGCTCTCCACGAGAGAAGGCAGAGTCATGGTGCGAGATTACCTCAGGGAGGGCCTTGAATTCAGTCTCCATCCAGTCCATGAATTCGGGAATTTCAATATTAGCCGGAAGAGGAGCAGGACGAACACCAAACTCGTTAAGCGATTTCTTGTATTCCTCATAAAGGAGCTTCAACTTCTCCAGAATTTCGGAAGTGTTCTTCCTCGAGGTTTCACACCGCTTTCACCCTTTCTCAAGATCCAAGATTTTCCGATCTTTCGTGCTCAAAGACTTGGCGAGACTGGCGTTGTTAATGCGAAGACCTTCGGCAGTTTTCGCAGCCCTCTCGTGTTTCTCTCGAAGATTTTCGATCAAACTAAGATCATCTTCGTGAGCTTTTTGAACCTTTTCCAACTCCCTTTTAGATCGCTCAACCGCCTGCCTCGGCAATCTTCTTTTCGTCTTGATCGGTCTTCAAGGCCTCGCCAGCTCAGCCACCTTTTCTAAAGATCGATGTTCGCGGATCGGGCGAGGGCTAAACCGCGCTTGAGTTCCTTGGACTCGAAAGTTGCTTGTTTGCCTTCTCCTCTGTTCGAAGCGCTCAAGCGCAACTTTCCAGCATAGAATGCTTGAGGCGTAGTCTTCTTGAAAACGCGCCCGACTTGACGGAGTAAGAATGGAGAAGATCCTTGAATTCTGAAAAATTCGAGATTAAAGTCTCAGATCGAAATTCGAGAATCGGAAGAAGCACGAAAAAGTAATGAAAAGAAACGAACCTTGCTTGCTGAAGTGCTGCATGGTAACCTGTTTTGTCGAACCAGAAGAAGCCTTACCCCGAGACGAAGGGGAGGCTTCGGGAGTAGGGTGAGGCCCCTTCTCAGAGTCCCGAACAGCTCCTCCAGGTTGTTCCGAGCTCTCCCCTCCTGTTTCATCAACAATTACAGGCGATTTCCATAGTGTTAAAATCTTGGACATCTTGCTCCCGACGCCAGTTGTCTCGAAACCAACAATTAATAACTCGCCGTGATAAGACGTACCAAAACTCTTGTTGAAAGTAGCCAAAGAAGGAGAGGGAACAACCTCCCGAACTTCGAGCAAGGGAGCACGTTCGGTAGGATCTTCCCCCCTTTGAATGGTGAGTTCAAGTTCCTTGGTGAATTCGGGGGAAGCCTCGTCACGGGAGCGAGTGGACAAAGGGGCTTCGGCAGCAGCGGGGGCTTCAACAGGGGCAGTAACTTCAGCAAAGAATCGTGGTCTCGACAGGCAATGAAGCAAGTACAGCCTCTTTGCGAACTTCGGGAGCAGGATCTGAAAAAGAATCAATATCCACGAACTCATTCTCAGAACCTGACGGACAATTGTCTCGAAAGTTAAACAGAGGCCAGAAGCAAAAACCTTTCTGGCTATCTGCTCCCACGAAGACGTCGTCGTCAAAGGCAGATGGAACCCGCCGAACCCCGGAAGAAGAAATCTTCTTCACCGCCTTCTTCAACTTCTTGCGGCTCATCTGGGCTAGGCCGGAAGCCGCCCGAAGCTCGATGTCCGAAACTCGTTCAGAAGTCTTGTGCTTGCGCTTCGACGACTCCAAGGATCTCGTCCTAGAGGGCTTGATGCCAGAGGAAGAGCTTTCGTTGATAACTGATGAACCTCGTTTCGAGGATCTTCTTCGGGGGCCGTTAATAGGGGCAGCCGAACAACTAGCCACAGCGACCGCAGGAACCTTCAGCTTAGGACCCGGGCTTCGAGAACTGAACGACTTATCTCCACAGACCTCGGTGAACACGCGATTGATCCTCTTCTTGTGCTTCACAAGGGCCTTGTACGCCTTGTATTCGTTCATAGTATATTCGCCTATCATGAGATTCACTCTTTTTTCAATCTCGATCATGAAGGCATCAGCGCTCTGATTTTCACGCAGCTTAATCCCGAACTTCGGGAAAGGCACTTCTTGAACTGCCCAGTTGACGTTGAAATACACGATCTTGATGGGAGCCCAACCGCTGGAAATCGGCCAAATCTGGGCAGCAACGAATTCTTCAATGATGTCACGGCCCCCAAGTATAGTGCTGGCGAGATGAAAAGCACTCTCGCAGTTTCTAATCCCCACCGCCCGGTGATTGAATTCGGCAGTGTTCACCGCAGTAAGGGGCGTGATAGGGCAAGACAAGGGGTGAGCTGGGCCTGTGTAGCCAGAAACTTCCGACATGTTGACCTTCAAGTAGAACCAATAAGAGTCCCAATCGTCGGTGAGGTTGGTCTTGCAACAGGGAGCAATCTGAATTCGAGTGATCCCTTTTCGGGTGTTCTGGCGCCGGGTGTTGAAGGTGCAGCACGCATGTTGAGAATGATAGAACTGCCCGTCGCTGGCCTTAATAACCTCGGGAATAATCACCAGTTCGTAGAATCTGGCAAAGGCGTCGACACTGAGATTACAGCCGAAGGTCTTCATGATCCAAATGAACTTCGACATCTCAAGAAAAGACGTCGGCGAAAGTTGATGGATCTTCACCGAAAAGGCATCCAAAATCGCCGGCAAAATTGGGTCGCAGGGGAATCTGAGTCCACAGATGAAGAAGTCACGAAAGACGACAACCTCTTCGTCCTCAGGGGTAGGGATTTGTTCATCAAGTGGGGCTCGCCCAGCGCCCGGAGGGAAGAACCCGGCTTTTTCATATTCCCGAATCATATTGGTCGTGACCTTGGACTCTCCGAAGGCAAGAGAGGGTGGCAGCGGTCCGGCAGTCTTTGCTTTGACCAGATCACTGATGCCGGCGTCCACATCCCCGATATCTTCATCGTCATCTGATTGAACCTCCCCGTCCTCGCGACTCCTGGAGCCGCTAGGAGAGCCTGCATCTTCAGTTGGTGCAGCATTCTCAGCACCTTCGACAATTGGATCAATTGGGAGACCAGCCGCGATGAGTTCTTCGGTAGTCATGGGTCTCGCGGTGCTTTTAACTCGAGCCACCTAACCAACAGAGTTACACATACGAAGCAATGAGAACAACATTCGAGAATGAAGTTCATAGAACAAAGATACCATTGCAGCAAAAATGACAAGTAAGAATTGAAAGAGAGAAATAAGACAATACCTTAGAGAGATCCGAAGAAAACCGGAAGATCACGAACTTTTAAGTAGAAGACGAGATGCTGCGAGCAGAAAGATTCGCGAATCGCAAAAAAGCAGGAAAGCCGTAAAATTTTTTTTAACAGCGGGAGCCTCCTATTTATAGAGGCGGGGAGGGGTAGTTCCGCGAAACCTGCCTCGATTCAACCGTTTTAGGGTTTCCGGGCGACGCGTGTCCCCTCTGACGTTCTGAGGGTGACGTTTTTTGCTAAATTTCCGAAATATTCGTGGAATCGGATCGTCGGAGTCAACCCGCTTCCCCGAGGGGCTAGTGTTGGGGAATTCAGGAAAACCCGTCACCCTCGAAACGTCAGGATTTGACAAAGTTCTTGAGACATGTTTTTCAGGAACAGGGAACTCACGATTTTCGGAGGTCTGGAACCTGCGAAGCCCCGGATTCGCGAATGTGTGAAGTTCGGGGGTCGTGATTCGGGAATCTGTCGAGGACCCAGTTCGGCAGTCACGCGCGAAGACGTGCACGAACCGACGAAGAAGCGAAGGCCGATTCGGGAATCTGTCGAGGACCTAGTTCGGGAGTCACGCGTGAAGACATTCACGAACCGACGGGGAAGCAAAGTCAAAGTTGTCGTCCCAAAAAGTCCGGGTTTTGAGTGTGAACTAGTGGCAGATTTGTAAATATCTTAGACGAGAAAGACATTCTTGTATGCGTTCACACTAGGAATATTCTCTGAGCTTGAGGGTGTTTTGGGTATGGAAAAGTCCCTTCATCTCCCTATAAAAGGGGGCGCGAGGGCACGTGTAAACGGATTCAGACTTTTGGGAACTTGTGCAATCAGCGGAGGGAATTACAGTCTCTTTGCGCTCTCATTGCGTGTTTGAACGTGCTAAGAACTCTCTCTCTCTTGTGTTAGGGGAATCATCCGAATTTTTCGGGTAACCCCCCAACATAGCCACGCTTAACAGATTCACTCCTGGGGCTGCAGAAAGAAGCTTGCCGTTCTTTCTAGTTCTCAGAAGTGCTAAGAATTTTCAGTGGTCCGAAACCCAGAAGCAAGCCTTCCAAGAACTGAAAGATTACTTGTCCAACATGACCAAGCTGTGCCCTCCCGAGCCAAGATCGCCACTTCTCCTATATGTGTCTGCATCAAATTCGGCAGTGAGCGCTGTACTAGTGCAAGAAAAGGAAGAAGAGGGAAAGCTCAAACAGATTCCAGTATATTTCGCTTCAGAAGCCTTGTCTGGCTCAAAAATCTTCTATTCTAAGTTGGAGAAGATTGCATACGCAGTCATTATGGCTGTGAGGAAGCTAAGACACTATTTCGAGGGTCACAGAATAAGTGTCATCACCAATCAGCCACTGAGTGACTTGTTCGCAAATAGAGAGGCATCTACCCGATTAATCAAATGGGGCGCTAAACTCTAAGAATACATTGTGGACTTCGAGAGAAGAAGCGCAATAAAATCGCAAGTCCTGGCATATTTCGTCGTGGATTGCACTTCACCAACTCAAAACCTCGATGAAAAGATACATGCGCCTTGGATAGTGCAGTGTGATGGAGCTTGGTGCTACAAGGGAGTTGGAATTTCGGCAGTGGTAACATCCCCGGCGGGAGTAGTGATAAGATATGCAGCTCGGCTCATATTAGCGAACAATGAGCATTCCACGAACAACACAACAGAATACGAAGCTTTACTTCTAGCATTGAGGAAGATGAAAGCTTTGGGACAGCAGACCTTCATAATCAGAACGGATTCAAAAGTTATTCAAGAACATGTTGAAAAAGAAAGTGAAGCAAGGAATCCTGTCCTGATGAAGTACCTGGAAAAGGTCAGAGAAATGGAAAGGCACTTTAAAGGTTACTCAGTGCAACATATTCCAAGAGATGACAACAATGAAGCAGATAAACGGCGAAAGCAGAAATCAAGAATTGCCCCCTGATGTGTTCTTCGAAATTATCAGAGAACCATCTATCAAGGAATCAAGGCCGAAAACTGTGAATGTCGTGGAGACTCCCGATTGGAGAGCAGAAATCATGGCTTATCCGAGAGGCCATTATGAACCACAGGATGAGTTGCAAGAAAAAAGGTTAAAACAAAGAGCAAGGGGTTAAGCAGTGGTGAATGGAGAACTGTACAAATCGGGAGTCACTGAGCCATGGCTAAGGTGCATCACTTCCGAAAAAGGCCTCGAACTTCTTAGAGAAATCCACAGTGGATTCTGCGGTGCACACATAGGCACCAGAGCTCTAGCAGGGAAGGCAATAAAGTAGGGATTCTATTGGCCTACCATAAACATAGATGCGAAAGCGCTGGTTCGGCAATGTGAAGCATGCCAGAAAATGACGAATCAACAAAATTTACCTTCCATGCCAGTTCACTTGATCCCACCATCATGGCCACTGCAAAGGTGGGGAATGGATCTAGTCGGACCATTGCCAACGGCTCAAGGAAATTGCCGATTCGCAGCTATTGCTGTGGACTATTTCACGAAGTGGGTAGAAGCAAAACCACTCGCGAACATCAAAGCACCAACAATTCAGAAGTTCTTCTGGTAGAACATAATCTGCAGATTTGGAGTTCCTAGAAGGCGTTGATAATGGGAAAGCATTCATTGTTACACTTTCAAAGAGTATTGCAAGACCTTGGGTACTCATGCGAAATTTTCATCAGTGTATCATCCGCAGTCCAACGGAGCAGTTGAAAGGGCAAATGGCCTGATATTTTCGGGAATCAAGAAGTGCTTATTTGATCAGAAGAAGGGTAAATGGGTAGATGAATTGCCGAAAGTGATCTGGTCCCACAACACTACTGTGTCAAGAGCAACAAGTTTCACGCCCTTTCGCCTACTCTTCGGCACTGAGGCAATGACACCAGAGGAAATCAAGAATGAAAGCATGAGAGTGTTGAAAGCAAAAGAAATTGAAGAAGTTGATCAGAAAGTGGAAAAAGATATGATTGAGCTGACAATCCTTGAAGCTGCTGAGAACATTGAGAAGTACCAAAAAGAGACCAAAGCATGGAGAGACAAGAAAGTAGTTCGGAAGGACATCAAAACTGGTGATCTGGTGTTGAAAAGAAAGAAGAACTGGGAAAACCCGGGAAAATTTCATGAATCTTGGGAAGGGCCATTCATAGCAAAAGAAACAGACATGCCAGGGGCTTTTTGTTTGCTAGAGCAGACTGGCGAAGAGTTGCCATATTCGTGGAATGCCGACAGCTTGAAAAGGTACTACCCTTGAAAGTTCCAGAAGTAGCTAGATTTAATTTAGAGTAGTTTTCTTTTTTCGCAAGTTTACATTCTAAAAAATCAAAAAAGCCGAATCACGTGTCTATAAGTGATTTCGGGAAAAAACAATGGCTTTCTTTTTCGTAGTTGCATTAGAATAAGGAGGACCGTACTCTTTTCCTTGCAAAGGGGGCTCTAAATCAGGAGGCAAGGTTTTTAACGAGGCGGATCCTATGTAAATACTCTTTGTGATGTATATATATGAAAAGAGTATTCCCCCAAATCGCACATTTTGTGAATTCCATCGTGAAAAAGAAAAAGTTCGTGTGAAAGGCTCCTTGATAGCCTGAATTCCATTGTGAAAAAAAGTTCGTGTGAAAGGCTCCTTGATAGCCAGAATTCCATTGTGAAAAAGAAAAAGTTCGTGTGAAAGGCTCCTTGATAGCCAGCATTCCATTGTGAAAAAGAAAAAGTTCGTGTGAAAAGGCTCCTTGATAGCCAGAATTCCATCGTGAAAAAGAAAAAGTTTGCGTGAAAAGGCTCCTTGATAGCCAAAATTCCGTCGTGAAAAAGAAAAAGTTCGTCTAAAAGGCTCCTTGATAGCCAGACTTCCATCGTCAAAAAGAAAAAGTTCGTGTGAAAAGGCTCCTTGATAGACAGAATTCCATCGTGAAGAAGAAAAATTCGTGAAAAGGGCTTCGTGATAGCCGAGATCCCATTGAAAAAGAAAAAATTTCGTGTGAAGGGCTTCCTGATAGCCAGAATTCTATTGCGAAAGAGGAAGAGTTTGGAAAAGGCCTGTGAAAGCCTAAATCCCATCGTCAAAGGGATTCCCACCGAAAGGCCTGAGACAACAACAAGTTGTGGCCTAAATCCCATCGTCAAGGGGATTCCCACCGAAAAGGCCTGAGACAACAACAAGTTGTGGCCTAAACCCCATCGTCAAGGAGATTCCCACCGAAAAGGCTCGAGACAACAATGAGTTGTAGCCTGGGTTTCCATCATGATAATTAAAGGCGATGGCAGTCAAGTGAATGTATGTGGCGGTTGTTTAAAAATTTCTTGACACGGGTTCATGAAAGTTTTTCCCGAAGAATATGCTCCCTTAAAAGTGCAAGGGGCTTGTGTGAAGATTCGTAGAAAATCGTGGTTGAAGCAACTGAAGGTTGCAGTATCAACCAAGGAAAGTATGCCAAGCAGGTCAAGTCCACAAAATTCGTGAACAAATTTTGTCGACTTGTGTCATAGCATTTGTAATTTTTTTTAAAAAAACTCGCGAAAATTTTTCAAAAGCGTGTATAATCAAGACGACCGAAGAACAGTAAAACTCCTTTAACTTGCCTTGAAATTTTCATGCAAAACGGCAAGGTGGAGGAGGGTGACATTTTTTCAAAGAAAACGTCTTTATTGCCTTAGTTGCATAAAAATTTCGACATAGTTTCATAACAATTACATTGAGAAGTACAATTCCTAGAATGAAAGTTCAACAACGTGTCCTGGTTCGCGGCTATTATCTTCTGCAATGTCGCTAGCATAAGCGAAATCGAGCTCGTCAGTGATTGGGCCAAGGGGCTCCATCTTTGGGGTCCTCGAAGAGCTTGAATTCGTAGCAGTGGAATTCTCCCCCTTACGAAGAAGGTAGAAAGAAGAAAGATCGAAACATTCCATAGAAAATCTAAGCGAAACTTCAAGCCAAAAATCGGAAAAATCTTGATTGGGATGAGCCTCTTGGAACAAGCGCCATGCTCCACCGCTGACAAACATATTATCACGATGAATTCGCAGCGGCATCACGTCCTGCACAGGCCCAACTTGCAGGACTTGCGCAGGTTAAAGTTTACAAAACAACTTGTTCAGGCAAAACACTACAACTAAATGAATGTACAAATATACACGAACAACCACGAAGGGCAAATGTTTCGGCGATATTTAGCCTGTGATGTCAACCTTCGGAGAGTCTTCCTCTTGCCCGGAGGCATGGTCGCCATCACGCTGCTATCATCGCTGTCGCCGGCCGCTGAGTCCTCTCACCCGAGTTGCACTTGATTCTTCTGCCTTCTGTAGAGGACTCAGAGGCGCGGTGCCTTTTCCTCATTTCTCTTCTTCGATTAGCTAAGAGAGGCAGAGAAAAAGATATAAGAAAAATCAGAATAGAAAACTTTGCGAATTAGCAGGAGCGAATAGAACCGTTCGGAAATTAACCTGGGCAAGCTTAGCACGCGCGATGCTCTTGACAGCTTCCTTCCCGCTAGCAAGCCAGAACTCCCTCGCAAATTTAGATCTGATAGCTTGAACATCCTCATTTGGCCAAAGTCTTGAGGTGCTCAGGGTGTCGGGAAATTGCGGGAGTTTCTCACGAAACTTCGCGAGATCCGCGCAGTCGAAGTCGTGAAGAAGCTTCAAGATGCTCTCTACAGAGAAGGCTGCCGCAAAATCGTTAGCACCAGAGATAACTTCGGGAAGCGCCTTGAATTCAGCGTCGATCCACTCCATAAACTCAAGAAGTCCTAAGTCGGCAGGGAGCGGCGCAGGACGAACACCAAATTCGTTCAAAGATCTCTCGTACTCTTCAAATAAAACCTTCAACTTGTCGATAATGTCAGAAACCTTCTTCCCCGAAGCCTCCCTCTACTCGGTCAATGTCTTTTCGAGATCTTGAATCTTTCGTTCTTGCTGCTTAGGGATCTGGCCAGGTCACGTTGTTAGCACGAAGATCTTCGGCAATTTTTAAGGATTTGTCGTGATTTTTGCGAAGGTTTTCAATCAAACTCAGATCATCGTCGTGAGTTTTTTGCAGTTTCTCCAAATCCCTCTTAGATTGTTCAAGAGCCTCTTCGGCGATCTTGCCATCTTGGTACTGCTTAAGCGCTTCCGCCAGTTCGTCTACCTTCTTCTCGAGGTCGAGGTTCGCAGCTTGAGCAAGAGAGAAGTTGCGTTTAAGTTCTTTAGATTCTTGACATAGTTGCTCGTTGGCCCTCTCTTGTTCAATAAGCCGCTCAACAGCAATTTTCCCAAGAATGGAAGATTTAAGGGCATAATCTTCTTGGTACTTCGCGAGTTTGGATGGAGGGTACGAGCGAAGAAGATCTTTAAACTCTGAAAAATTCCATAAGTAAAGCCATAAGCAGGGAATCGTAAAACTGCGAGGTCCAAGAGTTAGCGAAAAGAGATGAACCTTGTTTGCTTAAGTTTTTTATGGTGACCTTCTTCCCCGAACTCGAAGATGATTTACCTAAGGAGGCGGAAGCTTTCTTCTGAGAAGAGTGAGGTCCCCTTCTGGAATCGCAAGCAACTCCTTCGAGTGACTCAAGTGATTCATCCGAACCTCCCTCCCCTGTTTCATCAGTAAGCGCAGGCGATTTCCAAAGTGTTAAAATCCTGGGGGCGCCACCTTTGTTTTTAGTCACTTCGCAGCCAAGGCTTAGCAATTCACCGCGATGCGACGTACCAAAGCTTTTGTTGAAGGCGGCCACAGAAGGAGAAGGATCTTGACCTTCAGGGAGAGCTTCGCGAACTTCAACCAAGGGAACGTCTGGAACAGGATTTTCACCCCTGTGAATGGTAAGCTCAAGTTCCTTGGTGAATTCGGGAGATGCTTCATCCCGAGGAGCGAGCCAGAGTAGCGATGGGGGCTCGAGCAGCGCGGAATGATTTCCTTCGAACTCGGAGCAGATCCGAAAAGGAGTCAATATCCACGAAATCATTCTCAGAACCCGATGGGCAGTGTTCACGAAAATCGAATCTCAACAAGGGCCAGAAGAAAGAACCTTTCTGGCTGGGCTCTGTGAAGAGGTCGTCGTCGAAAGTAGAGGGAACCCGCCGAACTTCAGAAGAGACAACCTTTTTAACAGTCTTAGCTTTCTTGCGGCTCATCTGAGCAAGGCTGGAGGCTGCTTGGAGTTCGGCGTCCGAGACTTGTTCGGAAGACTTGCGCTCGCGTTTCGACGACTCGAGACTTTGTTTTCGAAGGCTGAACACCAGAGGACGTAGTCTCGTCAACAATCGAAAGGCTGCTCTTGGAAGATCTTTTTCTCGGAGCTTTTGGGGGAGCAGCCGAGCAGCTGGTAACGGCAACCGCGAGTATCTTCAGTTTGAGACCCGGGCGTCGAGAGTTGAAAGATTTATCCCCGCAAACTTCAGAGAATACACGATTTATCCTCCTCTTGTGCTTCACCAAGCTCTTATACGCCTTGTATTCATTCATGGTATATTCACCGATCATAAGATTCACTCTCTTTTCGATTTCGAGCATAAAATTAATCATCGGCACTCTGGCCGTCCCTCAGTTCAATGCCGAACTTCGGGAAAGGAACTTCTTGTGCTGCCCAGTTAACGTTGAAGTGCACGATCTCATTTGGGGCCCAACCATAAGAAATTGTCCAGATTCGGGCAGCAACAAATTCTTCAATGATGTCGCGGCCTCCAAGGATAGTACTGGCAAGGTGAAATGCATTTTCGCAGCTCCTGATTCCAACTGCCCGATGATTATAGTCCGCAGTGCTTACAGCAGTTAGGGCTTCAATAGGCGAAGAGAGAGGATGAGCCGGTCCTTCGAACCCAGGAATTGTAGACATGTCAACCTTGACATAGAACAAATACGAGCTCCAGTCTTCGGTGAAATTAGTTTTTCAACAGGGCGCGATCTGAATTCGCGTGATCTCTCTTCGCGTGTTCTGTCGACGAGTGTTGAAAGTACAACACGTATAGTGAGCTTCGTAGAACTGACCGTCGTCGACTTTAATGACATCTGGCACGATGAACAACTCAAAAAATCGCGCGAAAGCGTCGGCACTAAGGTTGCAGTCGAAGGTCTTCATGATCCAAATGAACTTGGACACTTCCAAGAAAGAGGTCGGCGGAAGCTGATGGATCTTCATGGAAAAAGCATCCAAAATCGCGGGGAGAACAGGATCACAGGGAAATCTTAGCCCGCAGGTGAAGAAATCGCGGAACACAATGACTTCTCCATCTTCGGGAGTAGGAGTTTGTTGATCTAGTGGAGCACGCCCGGTGCCCGTGGGAAAGAATCCAGCTGCTTCATAATCTCTGATCATATTTGTGGTAACCTTGGATTCCCCAAAGATGAAAGACGGAGGAAGAGGTCCCATCGGCCTTGCTCTTATCAGAACTTTGACGTCGGCGTCTACATCCCCGACGTCTTCATCGTCCGACCTGACCTCCCCATCTTCGTGGCTCCTAGACTCGCTAGCAGCAGGTGAGGGGTGCCCTTCTGAAGGTTGCGCAATTTCAGGATTCTGAACTGCTGGCTCGGCCGGAAGGCAGCTGCAGCCAACTCTTCGGTCGTCATGGGTCTTTCAGTACTTTTAGTCCGAGCTACCTATTCGACAGTAATATAAGTAAGAAACAATAAAGACGACATTCATAAGAAATAACAAGACGACATTCGTGAACAAAGTTCGCAAAACAAAAATATGAGTACGATGAAAAGTACAAACAATAACTGAAAAATAAAGAAAGCAATACCGTAGAAAGTTCGAGGAAGTCTTGAAGCTGCGAACACTTGATCGCGAGGCGCTTTTCTGTAAAAGTGAAAGCTAGAGTTCGGAAGAAAGCGAGAGAGCGGTGAAAACTTTTTAACAGCGACAGCCCTGCATTTATAGGGGCGAGGGGGGGGGGCAGTTCTGCGAACACGCCTCGATTCGACTGTTGCGAGATTTCCGGAGGACGCGTGTCCCCTCCGACGTTCCGAGGGTGACGTTTTTACTGAAATTCTAAGATTTTCGTGGAATCGGATCGTTGGAGTCAACCCGCTTCCCCGAATGGCTAGTGTTGGGGAATTCAGGAAAACCTATCACCCTCGAAACGTCGTGGTTTATGAAATTCGTGAAATAAGTTTTCAGGAACATCGAACGCGCGAAGATCTGGAATCTTGAACTCGCTGGTTACAAAGTCGCGAACGCCAAGATCCGGAATCTTGAACTGCTGGTTACAAAGTCGCGAACGCGCGAAGATCTGGAATCTTGAACCAGCGAAGCTACAAACTCGCGAATGCGCAAAGATCTGGAATCTTGAACCTGCGAAGCTTTGAAGTCGCGAACTCATGAAGACCCGAAGCCATGAACCTGCAGAACCATGAAATCGGGAGTCTGTGAAATTCGAGAGTCCGCTGGAGGTCAAGTTCGGAAGTCACGGCACACAAAGATTTCCTGAACGGAGAGATTCACGAACCAGTAAAAAGCAAAGTCAAAGACGTCATCTCAAAAAGTCCGGGTTTGGCGTGTGAACTAGTGGCAGGCTTGTAAATGTATGAGATGTAAAAGACATTCATGTATGTGTTCACATTAGGAACATTCTTTGAGTTTGAGGGTGTTTTCGGAATGTAAAAGTCCCTTCGTCTTCCTATAAAAGGGGGCGCGAGGGCACGTGTAAAAGGATTCACAACTTTTGAGGTTTGAGCAGTCTTTAGGAGATTCTTTGTCTCCTCTCGCGTCATCGTTGTACTTGAACGTGTTCACTGTTTCCTCTCACGTGTTTGGGGATTCCTTCCGGATTTTCGCATACCCCCCAACACCATGACTGTGGTAACTGTTGACTTGCTATTACTACTACAAAAATTTGTAAGAGCCACCGTTTTTTCAGGAGCGAAAGAATTTACCGCCCAACCTATGAAAAACACGCGGCATTTTAGCGCCTAGACCCACACCTAGAAATCATTTTTGAAGCGGGTGACCACATCGCCCGCACCTAGAAATCATTTTCAGGCAATGGCGAAGCCAGCAGCAACACCTAGGGGGGCTCCTGCTACCTTCTTCCTCCTCCGGCCCACCTTTCCTTCTTCATGTTCCACCTGCAGCCTAGGGGGCTCTGGGGGGCTCCATGGCGGCGCTGGTGGTTGGGGGGAGGGGGAGCTCTAGCTTTACCCACCCCACCGGTGGCTACGCCACTGTTTTCAGGTGCGGGTGACGCCATGACCCGCTCCTAGAAATATCCTCACTTCTAGGTGTGGGTGATGATGTCACCCGCTCCTGGAAATTCATAACTTCTTCATATGATCTCGGATGAAGACAAACTTTATATCAAAATTGTATAGCTTGGCGAGATCTAGAACTTTGTAGTTGACAAGTTTTCATTTGAGATTGTTTAATATTTCAAACACTTTGTAGTTTCCATTTAACTACTATGAGATTGTTTGCAAAAACATATATCTCTTATATAGTTTCATGAAACTATATGAGAGATGTATAAGGTTTGTGAAGAATGTTACTACCACTATACCAGGTGACCAAATGACCAAAATAAAAGTTGATCATCTTCAAAAGTCATAGAACTTTGTTGTTGAACCATTTTGTATTTGAATCACTTTTGTCAAGGTAAAGTACGTCAAAATATTTGAAATTTGAAAATTTGATTTTTTTCAAACGACCTCAAATGGAGAAACTCTCAACATGAAAGTTGTGATCCCAAGAAGTTATGAAACTTTGTAGTTTACAACTTTTTAATTTGAAAACATATTGTCAATGAAATTCAAATTCAAATCTCTCAAATTTGAAATTCAAATTTCGTAAAAGACTTAAAATGGAAAAACACCCAACACGAAAGTTGAGATATTGGAAAGTTATAAAACTCTGTAATTGACAAGTTTATAATTTGAATCCGTTTAGAGCCTAAAAAACGATTTACACTCGGTTTAGTATAGTATGAGTAGAATCAAAACTGCATATGGATGCATATGAGTGTGTGGTGTACTAGTAGAGGAGGCTTCGCACGAGGGGAGAGGTCACAAGTTCGAACCACGGCAACCGCGTAGCGGTGCAACTTTACGCGAAAAATGCATGACAGGGACGGGTGGGTAGCTGGTGGGGTCCCTGCCATAAAAAAAGATTTTTTTGCATTTTTTGGTTTTTTAACGCATCCACGTTTTCTGTTTTTTAATCGATTAGCAGATGCGGGCCACCAGGTCACCCACACCTGGAAATGATTTTCCAGGTGCGGGTCCAGGTGCGGGCGTTTTACCTGCTCCTAGAAAATTGCAATTTGTAAAAGCGACAGCTAGGAGCAGGTCTCGCGCCCGCACCTGAAAATGCGAATCCGCCCGCTTCTACAAATGTTTTCCGTAGTAGTGTATTTTGCTTTGTCAGCATCTGCACTATTGTATAAATTGTCCAATAGCAAGTCTATGATTTGGTTAGATATTTTTCAGTACATTACTAGTAATTAACAAGCTGGGTTGGCATGTAAATGGCCAATCCACCCAACAAAATCAGAATCTATTTATTTTTCAGAAATATATAATCGACGTTTCTTATGTAATGTGGTTCCATATGCGTTTTTCTGCATCTTGTATTCACCTTTTTTTTCATGCCACTAGGTAGAATGCATAAGCATTGCCACAAAGATAAGGTATTTAGATGCACCAAAAGTTTTTGCATAAAGATGAGAGTGTTGGCATGCGACCAATGTACTTTTTGCTAGTTTTGAGTGTGTTGGCTGCCAATTGCAAAAACTTTACAAGACCAAATTTTGCAAAGGTGTTTAGACCCATTTTGTGCACAAAGCTTGTCTAATACATCAAAACTTTTTGCAAACGGAACACAGCTACTATAATGGCTAAGCATCGAGATCTATGCACAATAAACAGCCATCCCCATAACTTGTCCACCCAAACGACGTGGAATCAACTAGAAAGTGCGGGCCACTCGATCACCTACACCTAGAAATGATTTTCCAGGTGCGGGTCCAGGTGCGGGTATTTTACCCGCTCCTAGAAAATTGCTATTTCTAAATGTGACAGCTAGGAGCGGGTCTCGCGCCCGCACTTGAAAATGCGAATCCGCGCGCTTGTAAAATGTTTTCTGCAGTAGTGTATTTTGCTTTGTCAGCATCTGCACTATAGTATAAATTGTCCAATAGCAAGTCTGTGATTTGGATAGATATTTTTCAGTACGTTACTAGTAATTAACAAGCTGGGTTGGCATGTAAATGGCCAATCCACCCAACAAAGTCAGAATCTATTTATTTTTCAGACATATATACTCGACGTTTCCTATGTAATGTGGTTCCATATGCGTTTTTCTGCATGTTGTATTCACCTTTTTTTATGCCACTAGGTAGAATGCATAAGCATTGCCACAAATATGAGGTATTTAGATGCACCAAAAGTTTTTGCATAAAGATGGGAATATTGGCATGCGACCAATGTACTTTTTACTAGTTTTGAGTGTGTTGGCTGCCGATTGCAAAAAAAACTTTACAAGACCAAGTTTTGCAAAGGTTTTAGATCCATTTTGTGCACAAAGGTGGTCTAAAACATCAAAACTTTTTGCAAACTGAACACGGCCTTCTTCAGTGGTTAAACATCGAGATCTATGCATAATTAACAGAGACTATAATGGCTAAGCATCGAGATCTATGCACAATTAACAGCTATCCGTTTGCACAAAAAAAATTAACAGCTATCACCGTGACTTGTCCACCCAAACGACTTGGAATCAACTAGAATAAAATAGTTGAACGAGGAGGCGAGCTGAAGAGGGTAAAAGGAGAGGGATAAACACAAAAAAAAAGAGGATGTATGACATGGTTACCCCTTCAAACTACTTTATGTACATTGAGCAATAATCCCTTAGTTACAAAGAAGTACTCCCTCCGTACTCATAAACATGTCGTTTAGGACAAAGACACGGTCTCCCAAAACATAACTTTGACTCCTTATTTTTAGAAAAATATTTATTAAAAACTAACATTTGTATACCTTTATGAAAGTATATACCAAACTCTATTAATGTAGTTTTCACATTTTCAAACTCAACAACTTAAAAGTTATTCATGATTTATATTCTAAATGTTTGACTGAAATCTTGTTCAAAACCGACATTTCTTATGAGTATGGAGGGAGTATTGAAACAAATAGTGGCGGTTATAACAAAATAATGGATTTATATTTCTAATTTTTAGGAACTATTTAAATTTGTATATGAAAAGTCACACTAACCCATGGAGGCGCATAGATTGACGAACTAGTGTCGGCTGAGTTCCTTTTGAGCTGGTATATTTTCGTGTGTTTATGAATAAGCAATAGTGAAACGTTAACAAGCAACCGATAAGCTCGACGCATGCCTATTGTATGGGCGTGTCAAATTTAATTTAGGGGCGCCCGCCAGTTCGCCTCCGCACGGTTGATCTCCGACCGTAGTCCTTTCCCTTTTCGGAATTTGTTTGGTCCCACACTCCCACTCATGTGGACCACACTCCCACTCATGTGCTCACAGCTCACCGATGTTGCAGATGTCGTGCGGTGTGGTGCGGGTTGACTCGTCAACAGAAGCAAAGGAGAAAAATGTGATAAAAATGGAAACAAAATTTTGTAAACAAACATTTGTGAAAAGTTTCGTAAAACAATTGCGAAAAGTTTCGTAAAACTTTTGTGAAAAGTTTCGTAAACCTTTTGTGGAAATGTTTTTAAAAATAAAATAAGAAAAATAATAAAGTTTTGAAACAAAAGGTTTAGACAGAAAAAAATTGGAAAAAGTTGTAAGCAAAGTTTATGAAAAAATATCAAATGCAAAACAGTTATAGAAAAAACTTTTGAAAAAAAAGAGAAGAAATCTAAAAAAAATTGTGCGAAAATTTATCAAGCAAACTGTTGGAGAAAAACTTTAGAGGGAAGCAGGAAAGTTTTGAAACAAAAGGTTTAGACAGAAAAAATTTGGAAAAAGTTGTAAGCAAAGTTTAAGAAAAAATATGAAATGCAAAAAAGTTATAGAAAAAAACTTTTGAAGAAAGATAAGAAATCTCAAAAAAAAATTGTGCGAAAATTTATGAAGCAAACTATTGGAGAAAAACTTTAGAGGAAAGAGGGAAAAAGTTTCTAGAAAAATTTTGAGAAAAAAAGGAAAAAAATGCCGACTAGCAGCGCCTCGCCGCTCCGACCTACCCAGCGCTCCCTCGTGGAGCTCGACGCGGCCGCCGTCTGCCACCCAAGGAGGCGGGAGCTTATCGTGGCCTACCCACCGCCGCCGCTGCTCCCCGTGGAGCCTCGGCGAGGCCGCCGCTGCTCCCCCATGGAGCTCGGCGAGGCCGCCGCTACCCATTCGGAGCTCACCGAGGCCGCCGCTCTACAGTTGGAGTAGAAGAGAAATAAAAAAGGTGAAGTGGAGATAAGATCTACAGACCATGGGTCCCACCCACGTGCTCCAAACACACACATCGTCGCATCATCGACCGCTGTGACAGCTGCGTCCGGTCGACCTACAACTCAACATTGCGCCTATTGTATACTCCCTCCATTCTGAAATACCGTACGTCCTGGTTTTTCAGAATGGAGGGAGTATGCAGATTACCAGTCGTATTGGATGAAATGTGTTCACTCATGTCCGAGTGTCCGACCCAGGATGAACTGAAGTGGCCAGCCATACAACTTGGATCCGAATCGTGTCCTCCAAAGTCCTGATGCCTTTAATTTGCTGCACATAAACCAATAATGGCTGTAATAGTTGCCCGCCCTGTAATAGTTGAAGTAGGCGATCGATCACATGCACCTGTAGCTAGGGTTAGATTGGGCTTGTTTAATTTACTCCTTATGAATAAAAAGTGATATGACCAAGCTAATAATTATCTAGATAGAGTCAGATCCACAATCCGCGCCGTGATCCGCAAGTGGCACAAGCATCACCTTCTCCTCCTACTCCTCCGGTTCTATATTATGTGTCACTGTTGACTTTTTATCAAAATATTTGCTCATTTGTCTCATTCATAAAATTATAGCCCAAATATGTAAAATTTAAGTTATACTCGATGGAGTAGGTTACAAACAAAACAAAAGGCGTATACATAATTTCTCTGACATTGCAGCATGACCTTTGGACGGTGCATAGGGTATCTTGACTATAGAGATTATATATCCTGACTTGATCGCCCTGGCCGCCCAACGCGAGTCTTAGTCGTGGAGAAATGGCCGCGCCAGCTAAAATCGTAGCTGGCCTCCTGACTACATTAGCTGTGGCACTGTAGGATACTCTGCTCAATCTTCCACCTTGTCTATAAATGGATGGAATTGGAGCTCTGATAGATTCACCACCTACCACACAATCCCAAGAAGCCAAGCGAACCCCTAAGAGACACCTCGACCGTGAGCCATGGAGTTCGTGGCGAGCATGGCCCTGCGCACCCTGCTTCCCAAGCTCGCCCAGCTGCTGCAGGATGAGTACAAGCTGCAGAAGGGTGCAAGGAAGGGCATCGACGACATGTGCAAGGAGCTCGAGGCCACGGACGTCTTCCTCCGCAAAGTTAGCGAGGTGCCCAGAGATCAGCTCGACGAGCAGCACAAGGTTTGGGCCCGAGAAGTCAGGGATCTGTCCTATGACATGGAGGACATAGTCGACACCTTCATGGTGGACGTCGAGGGTCCTCATGCTCCCAGCAGCAAAAGCAGCTTCGAAAAGTTTTTCAGTAAGATGAAGGAAAAGGTCAACAAGGCCATGACTCGACGTGAGATTGCCAAAGAGATCATGGACATCAAGAAGCGTGTCATTGAGGTGGCCGACCGACATAAAAGGTCAGGGATCAACACATTAGACTGATATTTAAATTTGTGCATTTTAGTTAGTATTTAATTTTCTCTCACACATTTATGCATTGGTTTTGGAATCCATTTCCTCAAACAGGTACAATTTTGATGCCAAAACTCCTGCCACCAAAACCCTTGTTGACCCTCGCATAACAGCACCATACACCGAGGTGTCGAAGCTTGTTGGCATTGATGAGGCAAAGAAAGAAATAATTGCGAGGTTGTCAAAGGGAGATGATGACCAGCAGCAAGAAAGAATCATCTCTATTGTTGGTTTTGGAGGGCTAGGCAAGACAACACTTGCCAGAGCAGTGTTTGATGATATTCAAGGACAATTTGACTGCAGCGCATTTGTTTCAGTGTCTCGCAATCCTGACATAAATAAACTTCTCAAGGGTATTCTGTTGAAGCTTCGCATGAAAGAAGGGGATGGGAGCATTCCTGGTGCAGAATTGGATGTTCAAATAACAGACCTCATTGATTTTATCAGTAAATTCCTCCGGAACAAGAGGTACGTGCCTTTCATCACATCATGTGTTTTTGTCCAGGAGTTTTTCTTTTCCCCTTCGTTGTGGCACCTATTCATTATACATTCCCATATATATTTTAAACTCAAAGTACATATCATCTAGTCCTTTGTATATGATAACACAACAATACTTTTTCTGGAATCACAATGATTTTATGATCTACAGTTCTCTTAAATCACAATCTATTCTCTGTATTAACCAGGTTCTTTAAATCTCTATTCGTCGGCAAATTAGTTTTATGGATCTCTTTATGATCACAAATTCATTATATGTGTTCATCCATGGCATAGTGTTTCTGTTTTTTTTAGGTTGGACTTTAAACGCTTCACCAAAAAATTGTAGGAGTGTCACAGATTTAAGAAAAATAATATATAAAACGAAAGACAGGTTTTCTATAGTACTCCAGGTAGACTTACATTAAGATAATTTTCATGACAATTTCTTGATTTTTGAAAATTGGATAATTATGGATAATATCTTCATACATGATCTAACTTGTATTAGATCTAACATGTTTGATTCTATTAGATAATGTGGCCAATTAGAAAAAAATGAAAGTAACCTTAACTCTATACATGACAAAATTATCGAAACAAAGATATAATGGGATAGGTCCACATGTACCATGCCATAATACTGATAAGTGAGACAGTAGTACTGATAAGAGAGATAGTTAAGTTTTTCATGTGTGTTTTGAAAATGTACGCACATGATATCCCTATTTTTTCATTAATGTGATAGTTGCATTTTCCATGGGAAAATTCATGACTCTGTATAAGGACATGACTCAGTATAAGGCCAAAGATCACATTCTAATAATATCATGCAATGATTTCATCAAAAAAAAATGACGGAACAAAATCCATCAAACCGTATCTCTCCATGATAGCACCGACATGCACGAACTTCAAAAGGAAAAAAATGATGCTGTCACACCCAGTTTTAAAGGCAAAACCGAATGCATAGATCACGTGTGCGCCAGGATCAAATTACACACACGCTTAGACATTGTGAATACCAAAATCAGTGCCACACGAATAAAGAGTTATTACAAACCATAGTCTTAAACGAAACTTAAAGAATGAGTTCTCGCAGCGGACAAAAATGCCTCCACAGGCAGCTGACTGAAGACTACGCACACCTAGAACTCCTGGAAATCTCCTGGAATGTCTTCAAAGTTCTCCCAGTCTGAGCAGCATTCTGAGTGTTGTAGATACAAGAAAGTAAACAAGCGTGAGCACATGACGTACTCAGCAAGAGAGAACAACATAACGTGCAAGGCCATATGGTGGATGGCTAAGGTTCAAGCAGTTTAGCATTTTAGTGAGTCAAGTTTTATTAGCAACCTGATTACTAAAGAGTATAAGTTCATACCAACCCAATTAATAAAATAAGCATCATAAATAAAGAATAAAACAGCAATTAAACATTTAAGTTTCATAATTTAATCATGTGAGTGTCCATGCCGCTCTTGACCGTGAGCACGGCTAATCGATTAGTTTTACACTCTGCAGAGGTTGTACACTTTCACCACAAGCAGCAGCGTAAAAGCTCCGAAGAACTTTGAACCCAACCATGCGGTGTTTGCAAGGCACCACACCACACTACCGAGGTGTGGTTGCATAGGGACGCTACATGGCCTTTACAAAGGTTCCCTAGCAAGTTATGACCCACAAGGTCCGGATCAGTTAGCAAGGTATAAAGTCCCCTAGCAGGTCGATACCCCACCATAAAAAGAATAACTCACCCAACCCCCTGGTAGAGCGAGTCTATACCCCACAGTACCGCCGATCCCTTGTCCTTATCAGGTAAGACCATCCCAAGCTAAAGTTCCTAATTATTCAGCCAAGACCATTGCCCATTCGTTCTTGTGGTTGTACTGTTTTCCTGGGTGGTTCTCCATGTTCCGATTAATCATATTAAAGTGGTCTTGTAAAGTAAAGAACATAAACGGAACATAGAATATAAAGGTATCCAAGTTTGATTAATACCATCCCAGTTAAGCATGCTAAGCCATAGCTACCATCAATATTAATTTAAATAACCCGGTGACAAGGTAAAGGTAGTAAAAACTAGGCATGATCCTTAATAGGTTCCTGTCAAGTTAATGCAAGCAGGAAAAATAAATAAGGTGAATTTAAATGCATGTTATGTAGGTCAAGCGGGTATGCATCAAGGAAGACTTGCCTTCAACAAAACTCTGCTGCTCAAACTCTGGCGCGTCTTGATCTTCAAATCCTTCAAACGCTTCACTCTCTACGGTCCACAATCATCACATACAAGCATACAACAAGAATAAATAAGAAACAGTCACCAAACAGTACAACAGTACAGAACAGTAGCATAAAACTAATCTACGCTTCGAGATGATCGCGTGGACATAAAGAACGCTAAAATCGGAGCTAAAACGACCAAGTTACACCCTATTGAAGATGCAGGGACTAATCTGTAAAGTTTTAAAAAGAAACTGGGCTAAAATAAAAGAAAAGGACTAAACTGTAAGAAATTTCCTAAGGCGGGAGGGTATTTTTTTGAATATCGTAAAACCTAGGGGTTTTTCTGCAAAAACACCAGAGCCGGCTGGGTTTGACCTGGCTTGACTCGGTTGACCCGATCTAGATCCGTTGATCTAGATCCGACGGTGGCTGGCGGTGGTCGGTTGGCGGGTTGAGCAGGAGCGCTAGATCTAGATCTAGCGGCTCAGGACGCACGCGGGCGCGCTAGCGGCGGCGAGCAATGGCAGCGCGGCGGCCAGCGGCCGGCATGGCAGCGGTGGCGGCTAGCCGGCGAACCCGATCTAGGGTTCTGGTGCATGGTTTGCGCGCGGATTGCATCTACAGCGCGCGGCGGCGAAGCATCTAGAGGCGGCGGCTGCGGCGGAGATGCGGCGGGGCGGCCGGTCGACGCGGCGGCGCGGTTCACGGACTCCGGCGAGGTCTCTAGGGCGTCACGGTGCACGAGCTCGACGACAAACGGCACGGGTGTGTAGCTCACCTCCAGGCTGCGACGGCGAGGATTCGACGGCGGCGGCGGCTAGGGTTTGCAGGCGTCGGTGGCGCACAAATCTAGGGCACGGGTGGGGAGGATTCCGGGGGCGGCGCAGCTTTAAATAGCCCGGGGAGGATCCCTTGGCGTGCGGGCCACGCGCAGGAGTCGTGCCGGAGGCGGACTCGGGCGGCGGCGCTCGACTCGGCCTCGAGTCCGGCCGAGTCACGCGTCGGGGAAGGGGATGACAGGCGGGACCCATTGGTCAGCCTCAGCGGCGCGGGCGACGGCGAGGAAACGGGCTGGCGGCGGCGGTGTGGGCCGACTGGGCCGAAACGCGGGTTGGGCCGCAGCGCGAGCTGCTGCTGCTGGGCTGGATTGGGTAGTTAGGTAGAAAAAAAGGTTTGGATATTTGGAAAGGATTCAAATCAATAGAATTCAAACTTTTGAATCTGAATTCCAACAATCAAAAACAATGCTCCAGCATGAATGCCACAATTAATTCCTATAATTCATTAATTTTATTTTAGAAAAATTTTAAATGCCTAAAAGAAAAATAAAGCAACCTTATATTCCTTAAGCAATTAAAGGGCTTTCTAGCAAATTTTAATAAAACCAATTTTTAGCAAAATTAGGGTGTTACAGATGCCATGCACAGTTCCATGCAATTCTGTTGTATTGCATGACCGATTTATTTATTTTCGAACTAATATTTTCTAGTACCTCCGTCCTAGAATATATAACTAGTTTTAGCATTCATATTTTATCTCATAATATAGCTAGCTCGAGTGGAAACAAACTTTTAGTTGTGATAACATCTGAAATAATTTTGGAAAATTTTTCTTCGTAGAGACAACATGCCCCCTCATGATGATTTTAAAAGTTTTTCTGACAAATGGGCAATAAAGCTTTTAAATTTATGACTTGTAATATATTTGTGTATTTAGACCTGATAGGTCAGACAGAACAAATGTGTCAAAATTCATTCACAACAATGTAGTTTTGTTGGCATACATAGACATATACGGATAAAAAATATTTGTACTAACAGTTTTTGATGAACCATTGTAATCATGCTTGCACCTTTACAAATAACAATTTGTACAGATGGTTTGAGACTTGACTGAAAAAAATTATTTGTACAGCAGTTCTAGCCACGAACTGTCTTAAAAATAGATTTCTTATACAAAAATAGAAAAATAAATTTGCGCAAGAAGGCCATGTTTGCCCCAGAAAAATAGAAAATAGGGATTGGCCATTGTGCTCGCACTTTAATGGTGCTGCATAGCCACTCCACCTATACAGTACTTGTGAAGGTAGAGAGATGTTTTCCCTTTTAACCATTATTAGCGGGAACTTTGTATGATTTAGATATGTAAATAGTTTCATTAAAAAGTTGTTAACTACAAACTTGGGTTTTCAATTCCATTTGTTAAGTTTGTTGCTCTAGTGGTTTTATAGGTTGTCAACCATAGACCTTGTTTTCATAGGGAGGATTAACACTGATACAAATACATTGAAAGTCTTGCCCCGTGCCGTTTGATCTTTTTCTGAGAAACATTCTTCATCCAAGCTAGTTTAGTCTGGCAAAAATAGCTTTCTATCAAAGCTGAAAAAAAGTGTGTACCAAGAAAACCAACTGTACAATACAATATATGAGTGTTTTGATAGTTGGTTCATTGATAGAATCGACTGTCTTAATTAAATTTAAGTTAATTTTTGTATTGAACAAAATGCCCTACAGCATCACCAATGGTTGATGCCATTTGACAAAAGGCACTTAGGTCAAATCCAACTGTGTTTTTTTTAGACACGACTGCAGAGGTGGAGTATATTTACAAAGTGAAAAGGCACATCTTATATTACCTCTTTGGAGGTAAGAGGTGTTTATGAGCATCATTGGGTCCGTTTCATAGTATGACAAATGTAGGTAACTTAGAATAGAAAGTTAGGGTATGGTTGCTAATGTCCTGCAATGTCTTGGTAGATTCGAAGTAGTCCACTACACATTTAACTTGTCCACTTTGCTGGCATTTTTTCAATTTTATTCACAACATTGGAATGCTGAAAGAGCTACATGTATTCTCTCCACCTCAATTATGGCTAAAAACTGCACTTACATGCTTTATCCATTTCCATGCATATAGGTACCTAATTGTTATTGATGATATATGGGATACAGCACACTGGAACATAATCCGACGTGCTCTAAGTATTGAAAATGACATGGGAAGCAGAATACTCACAACCACCCGCATTGTTGATGTTGCTGAGAAAGTTGGGGATGGTTGCTATAGGCTCAAACCTCTAACCAATGAGAACTCTGAAAAATTATTCTATAAAAGAATATTTGGCAAAGATAAATGTCCTGAACAATTTTATGAAGTGTCTGCAAAAATTCTGAAGAAATGTGGAGGTGTCCCATTGGCTATTGTTACCACATCTAGTTTGCTTGCTAATAAATCAGAGAAGAACATAAAAGAGTGGTATGATGTTTGTGACTCAATTGGTTTGGGACTTGAAAGAAATCCTGATCTGGATTGTATGAGGAATATACTACTTCTAAGCTATTACGATCTACCTTCTGATTTGAAGACATGTTTATTGTACCTAAGCATATTTCCAGAAGACTATAAGATTGAAAAGGGCATGTTGATATGGAGGTGGGTAGCTGAAGGTTTTGTTCAACTCAAATATGAAGACCAAAGTTTCCTTGAATGTGGAGAGAATTACTTCAATGAGCTTGTAAATAGAAGCCTGATCCAGACTGCAGATGTGGAAGGAGGTACACCTCAAGCTTGCTACGTGCATGATATGGTACTTGATCTCATTATTTCCTTGTCGAAAGAAGAATGTTTCATCAACACTGTACTTGGTGATGGGAAGCATTCATTGGAAAGCAAGCAGGTTCGCAGGTTATCTCTGCATGGTGATACTGCTGATTGGCCATCCATGAACATGCCTAAATTGAGGTCTCTTACTATCTTCAAACCTATTGATTTAGTAATTGGCCCAATGCCCTCCCTGTCATTCCATCTTTTGCGTGTACTGGATCTAGGAGGTTGGAAACTTGGAGACCTTGCAAGCCTGGGGTTTCTCGGGAGCTTATCTCACCTACGGTATCTAGGTCTGTCAAGTAATACTAGTACTAATGGTACCGATCAGCTCCCAGCAGAGATAGGGAAGCTAAAGTTTCTGCAAACGCTGGATCTATCTGGAACAGTGGTGGGTGAACTACCATCTAGTTTTACAGGGCTAACACAACTGATGCGGCTACGTGGCAGTCAGTTTCGTGGGATGACAAGGCTTCCAGATGGGTTTGTGAAGAACCTAACCTCCCTTGAAGTGCTAGAGCGGGTAACTATAACACCTGAATGCTTTGGCAAAGATCTGGGCCATCTAACCCAACTGAGGGCACTTGATGTTATGGTCAACATACCTGAAAGGCAATCTCTCTTTTTTAGGCAACGACAATCTCAGCGGGCTTGTGGTGAAGTAATGGAAGAATCCCTAGGCAAACTTCACAAAATTGAATCTCTATCTATTACTACTAATGCTCGTACACTTTTTATGAACGGGCCTGTGGAGTCACCACTAGGCAACCTGCACTGGCTTCACTTTGATTTAATCGGGACGCTGCCGACATGGATTAATGGTGTATCGCTCCCTGCCCTGTCCAGTCTGCACGTAAGTGTGTGGCATGAGCGAAGGGAGGACATGCAGGTCCTCAGCATGCTGCCGTGCCTTCGTCATCTCACATTCGGTGTGCGGCGCCGTGCCGAGCAAGCGCCAGGAAGGTACAAGGTTGGGCCTGGTGCATTCCCAAGTGCCATAAGCTGTGAATTTATAGGCTACGAAAGGGTACATGGTGTAGTCCCGTCTATGTTCCTAGGAGGCGCCATGCCCAAGCTAGAAGACTATCAGTTCACCATCAACGTGCTGGAGGATTTCTGCGTCAGCGGTGCGCCTTATACCGTTGATGACCTGGCCCTAGCTCACCTCCCATCCCTTCGGAGTGTGACTGTTAGGGCCCGTGTGTACGGTGGCAACAAAGAGGTGTGGATGAGCGTGGCAGAGAAGCTTGAGCGCGAGGCAGCAGCCCACCCCAACCATCCTCGCCTTGAAATAATACAAATGTACTTGTAATGGGTCGGTCTGCTCGAGTGGCAGGTACGCACTACTACATCCACTTCTTCTCTTGTCTACACTCCGCATATATACTACTAGATACTCCCTCCATTCCACAAAACCTCCCTCCATTTCAAGACAAATTCATATAGTTTTCACATTTGCAAACTCAACAACTTAAAAATCATTGATGATTTATATGTCCAATATTTGACTAAAACCTTGTCTTAAACGTCAGGTTTTATGGCATGGAGGGAGCGGTACTGTATCTTGTTGACGTAGTACTACCAGCCACAGATCGAGACACTCTACGACTGCACTTCGTCAACCATGACGCCACCCTGGAAGGTTATGACTTACGACCGACGCGTTGTTGGAACACAAGAGGACCGTGACCTGCACGTGGCGCACAATGAGCCATGCAAGGAAGTTGAGGAAGTTGCTGAACCCACAATCTTCCAAAATATATCGGTAGAAAAGACTTCTCCTATTTCAAATATGGTAATTTGTCTCAAATTTGGAGATATTATCTTTGATAAAATAATATAGCAAGAATATGGAGAATTTATTATAGCTTGCACAAGTTGTCAAACATAATATTTGGAGCTGCAAAATTAATGGAATATGAGAAGGCAAAGAAGGCATCAAATTAAATATATCTATGCAGCCGCGGGAGGGGGTTCCTATATGCCTACCGGAAGTTGTGTAGGAGTTCAAACTATAAAGCTAGCCCATTGAAGCCCATTTTAAACCTAGCGTTTCTTTCCTCCCAGATCTCCCAGATAACCAATAGGTTGAGTGAGCGTGTAGCCTTCCTGGGGATGTCTTGAGCCATTATTTAGTTAGTCCAGCATTGTAACACCGAGTCACTTTGTGGCCATTCATTTGGGTGTAGGTTGCGTTGGCCGGTCCAATCCGTGATCAAGGCCCAAAAATCCGTCTCGTGTAACGACACGCCGAGATGAGGTGGTGTGCTGTCTCGAATGTTCTTCTGCAAAGTGGGCAAGAGGAACTGTGGTTTTAATCTCTACGGGCCATTCTATCTGAAGTCCAAACCCTATTCTGAAGGATGAGCCAAACCAAGAATTTGCATTTTGGAGGTGCCTATATTTTCTAGATGGAGGCGAGCTCTGATGCGTTGGCGTAGTCGTTCAATTCAGCCTTGTATGCTGATGCTGCCGTATACTAGCCATGGGGCGTAGATTCCAAACGATGGTGTCTTCTTGCTGTTGTTGTAGCTGAACTGCCGCAACGTGAAATTTGAATTACTTGTCGTTTTTACTCATCTAGATGCATAACTAAAATAATGTTAGAAAAGTTAAATCATTTTGAAAGAATATATTTAGAAAATCAAAACTACGAGTATGAAGTATCATTGTCAGGTGAAAGGTGAGTCAAAGATCACCTAACGCAAATAAAGCTTTGACTTGCAGATCTGCTGTACAGAATGTGCATCAGTACACAAAGTAACACTAAAAAAAATCCTGCGGTCCATGACGGTCAATTTTCGTCACAGATCATCAAATTTACGTCATAAAACTACATCTATGACGCAATTTCAAATCGTCATATATTGAGCGTCGTAGATTAAACGTCGTGACGAACTAACATTTTCATAATAGATTAACGTAATTTCTCAAACCATCACAGATTTGTGTAAAGCCCATTGAACCTACCCCGAAACCCAAAATCTGTGATGAAAATCGTCTGTCATGGATTAACTTGCCACGTCACTTGTACAGATGAGTTCGCTGCTGACATGGATTGATGACGTGGCAATTGATGACGTGGAAGCCACATGGCAATTGATGATAGGGCAAACAAGGACATACAGACACGTGGCAGGTGATATGGTGATGACGTGTCAGGTGACCATGTGTTAAAAGGCCGAGTTCAGATTGGGCCACCCAATTTATCAATTTCTCAAACCCACTACATCTTTTATTGGTCTTTTGAATTAGTCTCTCTCTCTATATATATATATATATCTCTATATATATATATATATATATATATATATATATATATATATATATATAAACTAGGGATACAAGCCCCTCAGGGACGAATTTGGAAGTCTTCGGATTTTCTTCATCGGACGGATGCCCGGCGACCGCAACCTGCTTAGCCTCGACGCAAGCCTTGCGATCCCGACGCGTGTCCTCCGCTTCGAAGCATCTCGGCGCCGGCGACGGCGGTCGATCACTGGCGGTTAGACCGCCCGCACTGACCGCCCAGCGGTCCGACCACCCTCCTGGTCGGTTGGACCGGCCTGGGTGGCCGCACCTCCTCGTCGAGTCTTCGGCCTCGGTTTTGTGGCTCAACCGAGTAACCCAGTGGTTTTCTGGTGAACCACTGCAAACCCCGCGAACTCGGTGTAGCCTCCGCCAATCTCCACTCATGACTTGGCTCCCACGTAGTCCCGGCTTGACCTTTGTTTTGAGGCTCTACCAAAAACCGTCCAAGACTTCATCTTGCTGTTCATGCCACCATGCGCGTGACTTGACCCAGCCGCCACCGGGTCCCTCGAACGAAGCCTACTTGTCTTCTCCACACCTGGAGGCCTCACCGGCGACGACCTTTCGCGCTTGTTTTTCACCTGCACCAACACGAGTCAAGCCGCAACCTGCACCTGCAATACTTAGCCAAGAATCAGTCCACACAACGTTGTCAATCACTCATCACACAAGGAAGCGACCATCCACCGGTCCTCGAACCACACATGGTCCTCAGAGAGGATGAAGGAATTGATGAAGCATGGGACCGTTTTAATGAACTACTTGAGCGAGGCCCGAACTTGGGATTTTCCAGTGACTTGATGTTGCATACCTTTTATTTTTCACTAAACCCTAATTTCTCGCTTTTGTAAGCATGTGTGCAGGCGGTGATATAATGGATAAAACAATTAGTGAAGCCGCACAAGTCTTACAAAGGATAAGCAATGGACAAAGAATGCAACGAGATTGGCAAAGATGTTGCCGAGAGGAGCAAAACGACAAAAGCAAGCCCAAGGTGCTTGCTGAAATTTCTGAAAAAGATGAACCGGAGGTCAAGGAAGATGAACTGACCATACAAGAAATTGAAGATCCACTTTTCAAGGTAAGAGAAGTCATTTCGGATGTTAAAATGTTGAAACTAACATGAATGTAGGTCAAGTATATGGAATGCTAGACCATTGGCGGAGTTCGATCAATCCGGTTGATTCAAGTTGATTTTGCCCCACTAATCAACTACAAGGAAGGAGGAACGCGACACGAAAGTTGCCATACTAGTTTAAGATATATTTGATCAAGAGATGAGTGGAGAGTCGATCCAAAAGATATTTGAAGAAGAAAGAGAAGAAGATGAAGGATGGATCAATTTGACAACTCAAAGATTTATGATGAAGAAAGAGAAGAGTACAACCGTGACGAGCCTAGTGACTCAAAGGATAAATGGGAGGAGATAGGACTCAAGCTAGAAGATGAATGGGAAGGAGTTGACATAGAGCAAGTACTCCAAGAAGGCCCCTCCCCACAAGGTGATAGCTTGTGTGCTATTGAAGCCTACACACTAGCAAATGAAGACATGGAAGCACTCAAGGATGAAGAAAAGAGTGAATCAACGATGAGCGATCTTGACGACATGTCGTACACGGGAGATAAAGAAAGTAACATACAAGACTTTGAAGACGAACATTGGGAAGACAATGAAGACTTCAAGGAAGAGACAAATGCAAATGTAGTTGATGGATTACACGTTCCACATGATGAGATGGAGGGGGTGCAAAAAGGTAACAAAGAGACACCTTCACTCATTGAGATTGATTCGCCTTCAAACACCGCTAGATGAACCAAATATCACTCTTGTTGAGAAAGCTCTAAGGCCAAGGTACGCGCTGAAATCTCAGGATATTATTGGTTTTGATGTTGGTAAATTCAAATACTCATGCTCAACCAATAGTATGAATGATAGTTTAAATTCTATGCCTTGTTACAATAATGATCATGTTAATAGGCTAGATTTTCTTGAGAATGAAAAAGAGGAAACATTTATGTTTGATCCAATTAATCTCACACCTAAAGAACATTTGCCTAATGATGAGCTAAGTGCTATGCATGAAACATATGCTTCTTTTATTTACACCTTGACTTGTTGCTACAATTCACATGTGGTGTTAATTATGGACGCGTATGTTTACAATAAGTTTTGTAAATCTCGATCATGCTTTGCGTTTGGTCAAGCTAATGACCTTAAAGAAGCACATGTCGGGAGAAGGCCCGATTTTCACTAACCATGTAGACAAGGCTTGAATAATGAACAGAGAAGTCATGCTTAAGGAGTTGCAAGATAAATCATCAACCTCTCCAAATCCCACGATGGATGCTGCTGTCTTCATCAATTTGAGAGCTTGTTCAGAGGTGTAAAAATGGATAAAATGGGATATCCAGAAGCTCCATCAAGTTACCATTCCAACACATCAAGAACCAACGAGTTTGAAGACCCGTGCAAGGAGTTATGGAGAAAACATTGAGCGTTGCGCGTTCTGAAATTTCAGGATAGATTTCATCGCCGAAGTAAAACGGACGTAACTCTCTTGTCCGGAGTCCGATTTTGTGCACTGTGCAATGGAGTAGAGCTTGGATATACTTTCTGTTTTGGACATTAAAGAAAAAATTCATGGAGTGAAGGCAGCACCGAAGGATGATAAAGAAGGAGATAGCGATGAAACAAAAGAATGCCTTGGGCTAGTCTTCTATAAGTGATCAAGCACAACATGGGAAGTAAATTAAAGCTGCATTGGTACCTTTTCTTCTTGCATGAAGGGCCATGGCTATGCGACGAAGAGAAGGTATGTGAGAAAGTCGAGCTCTATGACTTTAAATGAGGCAACCCATTTTTTTATATTTTTACTACTTTCTTAGAGAAAATAAAGAATAGCACTTTCTTATGATGATCAACTTGTGGTTATTAATCTAAGTTTAGTTTTATTTTTAGAACCACCATCATGTTCATGCTCACATTTATTTAATTGCATGCATTGCATTTTGTGATCAATGTGATGTTTCTTTGCATGTACATGTTTTGCATATAGTTGGCTTGGTTGTTTTAAGGCTCAATGATGTATGCTTTCATATCCATGTTAATGCTCCAGCTGGGCATTATCCTTTTGTGATCTTGTGTAAACGTGGTGTTTAAACATGATTGCGGATCATCATCATTAAGTTCGATAAACCTTGCTACCTTTTCATATGTTTTCATGTTGCATTGGTTAGTTTATAAGCTCTGCAATGCGCTTAATTTTGATTGTGCTATAAGAGTTGTTAATTTAGGGATAGACATGGTGTTTTAACCCTTGATAAATAAACCTTTATGGCTATGGAGAAATTCGACAACCTAGTTGTAAACATGGTGTTTAGAACTAGGTGAAAACATTGTCTTTGTTTATATGCTCTCCTCTCATGTGCATACACACCTTGCACCACATACACTCATTAGGTTTTTATTCCTCATTATACTAATTATGCCACAAGTTAAGAATCTTTGGAGACATTTTTGGATTATTGGCAATTCTATCTACTCCCAACCGTCACCTTGGGGGTAGAATGTGCACTTAAAACGTCTTGCAGGTAAGATAAAGACTCTCACTACAAGGAAATTGAAGGATGACTAAGATAAAAATATTTTGTCTTCTTCTTCCATGACTAGCAAAATGCTAAGCATGGGGGAGACCCTGAATCTTCAACATGGAAGTGCAACATGACACTCTAGAAGATAGAATGATCAAGATCATTAACGTCTCCGGATCAATGCGCAAGAAGCCACCGATCTCATCAAAATTCTGCATGGTCTCAAAGGGAAAACACTGGATATTTTTGGATATTTAGAAGCCCCATGAAGTTACGATTCCAACAAATCAAGAATCAAGACAATCGGAGGTTCCTACAAGCGGTTATATCCGAATCACCGAGTGCAACACGTCCTGAAATCAGTTTTGGACAGCACACAGCGCTGAAGTAAAACGGACATAGCTCCCTTGTTTGAACTCCGTTTTCGATGAATGACCACACGTTGGAAAGGTAATTTCATAAACTTTTCAATAGAGCTATATTTCGATATATGTTCTGTTCTGGACAGAGGGGGAAATCCATGAAAAAGAGACAGCAAGGAGATGATGAGAACAAGAAAGAGGAGATGGTCATGACAACATTGAAGAGAAGGGTGACCAATGACTCCATTAAGTATACAAGATCAAATTCAGAAGTTTAGGAGCATTGATAAATCAAGACAAAAGCAAAAGCCACATCGATACATGGAGATGTCGGGAGAAGGCAACGAAGAACTACAAATGATGGTAACACCACCGTAGACCTTCTCTTTTCCAAACACAAATGCTTGTAAGTATGCCTTCAACCTCAACTAGGTGCAACCTTCTATTTTTCTCTTCCAACAATAACATGGCTACTAGGAGGACAACCTAGGTTTCTTTTTACTTTCAATAGATAGGCATGACCATGTGTTCACCTCGATGTTTTATATTGCCTATGCTTACGGAAAGATGATGAAAGTTGTCGCTTTGTTTTACCTACATGAAGTTATACATGTCTTGGCTAGTTGATCTCTATAATATGATCTGAAATTAATTTAAATACCGGCTCTTTTATTTGTGGACGTGAAATGACTATGCTCTAGACCCACATACATATCTTTGCTCTTTAATTTAAGTCTATGGATAGCCGGATAACTTGTTGTTTTTATGAAAACTTAACTTTTAAGCTATCTACATATTTGTGATGCTCTTGCAAAGTTCTACCTACCAAAGCCGCATACATATATGTTTTATGATAACAAAACCCGTAGATTGCAAACATATGTTTTGATGAGTTGGATTAGGATTGATTTCTATGGTTCGAGACTAAGAAGCCGGTCATTCCTTTGTGTAACTTTTCATGCTAGCCTTTTTGTCCATGCATTGTGGGTTTTCACATCGAAAATTTCACAAACTTCGCTGGGCATCCACCCTAAACCAAAAACATCTTTTTGTGACCACCTCCTTGTCCACAACCCAATTTGAGTATGGAGTAAAATTCTCGATGGAGATTCAAATATTTCGCAAGATTATACAATTTATACTTACTTTAGCATTTCCTCTCTTTATGCTCGAGGATGAGCATCGTTCAAGCATGGGGGAGGAGTCATTACATCATCTCTGACAAATGCTATGTAAGTATCATTTTGCAAAAGTTCTGAGAAGCAAAAGAAAAAAATGAAAAATGAAAAAAAATATGATGAGAAGAAAAGAAAAGTAAAAAAAGGAAGAAGAAAGAAAAAAAGAAAGAGAAAAAAAATGAGAAGGAAATAAAATAAAATTAAGAAAAATAATAAAGATGCTCCTTGGTTCTTTTTACTTTATAAGTTCTCAAGTGCCTTCATGACAAATCCATACTCAAATCTTCCAACCATGTGCAATCCGATAACGAGGACTTCACTCGTGCCTCAGGATCTTCCATTTGCCACTTGCACATGTCCACCAATCTAAATGTGTGTGTTTCATCCCTCTCTCTTTCCAACATTTATTTTCCATGGCCTTTTTGACGAGTCTCGGTAATTCAAATAGACCTCTCTCTTAATTTGACAATATTTTGGATATATGTTTTGCTAGGATTGTTTTTAACCTTCCAAGCTCCACATAAGACTTCCACTATCACATATGAGTACAATGGGTTGAAAATAATCTAGTATAGGCTAGGACTTGATGAGATGAGTGTTTCCATGAGCTTTTGCAAGAGATTTTCACTTATGTTGGATATGCATCTTTTTGAAAATTCTTCCATGAAACAAGGTAATGGTTTGAAGTTCACTTAAGTTTGAGAGCATCGTGTTTGTTAAATGTGGCTTGTTCTTTATTGTTAGTCTATCTTCCATAATGAAAAGGAAGCTGGTCACAACTTGAACTTTAAAAATAAATTTTGAAGAGAAAGCAATTTGCCTTGTCATGAATGACTAAGTGCAGGGACAACATTGGAAGGCAACACTGATTTCCCCTTTTAAGCAAGGATTACTTACTCAGGGACGAGCAAGGTTTAAGCATGGGGAGATGTTGACGGTGAATTTCGTCAACCTAAAGTACTTGTTATACATTGGTTTCGATTATGATTTGCAACTAACCCGCCACTAGGCATACTAATGATGTAACAAGTTCACTTGTGAATGTGGTATTTGAAGTTTATTGTTTACGCAGGAAATCTATGCTAAAGAGGAGACATTCGGGATAAGTTCACCAAGCACTTTGGAAGAAGATCATGAAGCCCGACAAGAGTCAAGACACGCGATGAACATGACTCCAAATGACCTGAGGACCGAAGCGTCAACATGCAAGTCTTCAGGGACTCAACCAGAAAACGGCGAAGCTTGGATAGCAAGGATTCAAGCCTTATCCGTGAAGGAAACGACGTCAAAGGCCCACATGCAAGTGCACACAAATAAGGAATCACGCGAGAAGCAACCGGGGAGGAAACCGAGACCAAACCGGGCCGAAATGGGCCTAGGCCGACCGGCCCAGCCCACTCCGGGCCCGGTTCGGCGCCCCATTTGCCCTAGGTGTTCATCTATTTATTGCCTCTTCCTCCGTCCTCCGCCACATCGAACAAATCATTCTACCGACATCATTCACCAGAAAACTGCCGCCGCAAGATGAGGGAGAGAGTTGGATGAGCTCGTCGCAAGGATCAACGCCGGCAGAGGGAAGAAAGCAAGAGGAGGACTCCAAGTCGCTGGCCTAGGGGTGTTCCCAAGCTTCATCGCCGCCATCTTCATCGACGACGTTCTCCGGAGTCTCCATCACCCCTATGTGCTTCAATCCGTGTAAGATGATGGGGTAATGTCTCCGTTCGTCCCTTGGGTTAGATGGATGCATGATATGTAATCTATACATGAACCTTATGCCAATCAATGCTTTATGGTCTATGTCTTCACGTATGCTTTGTTTACATATGTTTGCGCAACATGTGGTCTTAGTAGGGTTTGTGGTAATCGTGGTGATTAGCTTAACCCTATGGATGCTTAGGTATAGATGCGGTTATACATGAATGTGTTTGATTACCTTGCGTAGTGACAGTATGGTGGAGGGAAAAGGCTTAGCGGCTGCATATTCACCATGAAGCTAGTGTAGGCAACACCCTTTTCATGTAGTAGATGCATCTTCATGTGTTCCTAAACCCTAGGGAGGGAACGCTTATCTATCTTAATCTCTCTCTTGTGTCCACCCTTTGCCATCTAGTTTGACCTTAGATTTCTTAGATTAACATAGGTTAGATTGTCTTTACCTTTAGATTAATACCTCTCTCAAAGGTTTTCCATCAACTAGATTAATACTTGGTTAAGCGCTAGCAATCCCCTTGCTGCATATTGATAAGAACCTAGGGAATCCCCGTGGTGAAAAAGGTGTAGGTCCGTACGCTTGCGAATCGTAGGTGGATACGAGTTTTATCCGTCAACACAACTCCTGGAGTTAATTCCTTCATCATGCTTGACAAAAAAAACAATGTTGTGCTGGCCCATGTGATTCTCTAACCAACTGATCTCGCTGGGGAACAGTTCACAGTTTGATCAAACCAAGACCGAGAGGGGACAGATGCGATTCAAGAATCTGGACTCTCTGGGTGTGCTCGAGGAACATACCATGTTGAGCATGAGACGAAGCTGTGCTGCCTCTTGGGGAGCCGGATTGATGATGATGATTGCGAAGTCCTCATGCTCCCGGGTTGGTTCGCCACCCAAAGCCATGCGACCTCGAGCATGGCGATTCCAACCGTGCTCCATGGCTAGGCAAGCCACAAGGAATAGTCACAGATCGACTTGGTAGTTCGCCATTGGGTCATCGTCGCCGGCGTCTGTGGCTTCGACGGCGGCGGCGGTGAGTGATGCTGGGGCAAAGGTGGGGTTTTCTACTATTGCAGTGGTATACAACAAATGTGTTTGGGGAATAAAGTGTTCTTGTTCATTCGCAGGAGAAGATGAAGCGTTCGGGTGCAGATGGAAACCAGCGTGCGAATCGAGGTTGGGAAGTTGTAAATTAATCTGATGCCTTCCAGGGATTTCTGAAGGGGCCTTCTCACTGGGGAGGGGGAGTTTGGACCTCCAGAAGATTTTGTTTGGCCCAAATAGGTGTGTGACATGATCTGGCTAGATGACCAAAACGAAGACATCTTTGGCAGTGGAGCTCGAGTTTTTTGGCCCAACTAGGCAATCTATGCTGACGGTCGAAAGGTTGAGTGGTGGGCCAGGAAGTCTCTCTTGGATGAGGCCGCAAATTCAAATTTGAACGTGGTTGTTGATTGCGCGCCTGGAATTCCGGATCAGGGTGAGTCCTGGGGCGAAGAACACGGGCCTCTGATTGCGAACTGCCAAGTTGAGAGGCTGAAGGAAAATGCCCAAGGAATTGAATTGAAGGGGATCGACCCCAGTGGTGAACGAGCCAAAGAACATAGTGACAAGATTATGCTGACGTTGACGGGGTGGAGATTGAACCAGATTATCTGCAAAACAAACTCTTTTCTTGTGTTGAGCAGATTTCAAGGCTTCTTTCTTTGCTACCTCTTTTTTTGCTACTTTCGATAAAACTTTGGTCCACTCTTTCTCTTGCTCAGTTTCCCAATCACGCTTTTCTTTTTCCCAATGTGGAGTACTGTTGCTCCACACGTGAAAATAGATGTCAAAAGACGAAGTGATCACTCTGCGTTTTTTGAAGATCTGAAAACCCACTTCTTTCGAGAAGACCAGGAAGCGAAAGTGATTGGTGCTCAAGAATTTGACATGAAAATCTGAGGCACGACCACCGAAACACGATGGAAGCGATGACGAATCTCATACTGAAACTCCAAACCAATGTTGAAGTCCAGATGATCCACCAGATCCGAAGAAGAGCCCATCTCCCACACCAAATCTGGTCAGAGATCATCATTGCTGGCGATGGGAAGGCGACGGTAGGGGGTGGCAGGGGGAGGGAGAGACACCCTCGCCTTTTTCAAAGCAGCTGTGCAGCTTCGAAGATCCATCAAGCATCCATATTACTTCTCAATTACATCATTAATGGACATTCTCTGTTAATGTTGACCCTAAAATCCTACTATCCAAAGAAGACTTCCCATACTTACGCAGTGATCATGACCAAGGGACATTTGTCAGAAAGAGGATTATCAATGTTCCTGTCATTAATGATGAGTAGCTTTTAATTCGGAAAAATATGTGTAATGTATTTTGTAATATGTTAATTATTCTCCGCATGCTAAATATGTGATCCAAACTTTTGTGAATTGCATATCGAAAACACAAGGATTGTTTCGTCTTAATTTATAAAACTTTATTTTCAGTTACCAAATAGTAGACATAAGAAAAGAAAAAAAGAGAAATAGTGTTGGTGGGAAATGGGGAAATGGCGGGTGAAATTTAGTACCGGGCCTAAAAACCGCCCGGTACAAACTACATCTTAGTACCGGGTCTAAATGTTGCCCGATACTAAAATTCGTCACGTTTTGGGATCCCGCATGACGTAGCCACTTTGTACCAGGCAGTATCTTCGCCCAGAACTAATTTGTGCATATTTGTACCGGGCGCTATGGTTGCCCGGTACAAAATGCCACCGATGGCAATTTCGTACCGAGCGCTAGGGTTAGCCGGTACTAAATTGGCACCGTCTATTTAAAGTGCCCCCTCCTCCTCAGTGCTTCCTCCTCCCCGCTGCCTCGCCCCCCTCTGCCCCTTTCACCACATCATCGTCCTCGCCGCCTTGACGTCGATCCCCCCTGAACTCGCCGCCTCCACGTCGATCCGCCTCAGCCTCGCTGCCTCCGTCGCCGTTCCGCGCCCCCATCGACTCCGGAGCCACCCCCATGATCCACCGTGACGCTCGTCTCCTCGCCACAACACATCGTCGTCCTCGCCGTCGGCCTACTCGATATACCCCGCCTCACTACCATCCACGTCGATCCTCATCGCCCTCATCAACTCCGCGTCATCCCCCCTCTCCACCTTGACGCGGGCGCCACCACTCCGCTGCGGCCATGCGTGTCGGTAACCAAAGGCCTCTACGCCGCGGCCACACGCGTAGACGGCCACACGCCTCATCTCCGAGCCCTCAATCCACTCTGACCACCACCTCATCCACTCGCACGCCGCCCATCGAATCGCGCGCCCATCCACCTCGCCTGGCCGGCCGCCTCGCCCGCCGCTCGCTCAACCCGCCGCGGTGCCGCCGCCGCTTACGCCGTTGTCCGCTGCGGCGTCACCGCCCCGGCCGGCCATCGCCCCGTCTCGCCGCCATCGGCGCACAATCCGCACCTCTGTGGCACAAGCACAAGCTGTGGGCGTGGCCACAGCTGACATAAGCCCAAGGACCATATGATGTCATGGATGAATGTATGGATGAATTTGTGGATGAATGTTTAATTTTGCAGGATGAATGTGCTATGTGTGGATGAGTGTTTAATTTTGCAGGATCAATGTCACTACCTAAAAATATCAAATAGGTCACGCAGCATTTGTAACGGGCCCTTAACGCCCGTTACATCCACCCACATTTGTAACGGTTGTTGTTTGGCGCCCGTTACCTATAAGCGCGCCCGGACGACTCCGGGGTTGGCCTCCAGTCCTCCACAACGCCCATTACCAATGTGAACTTTTGGTAACGGGCTTCTTAAACGCCCGTTACATAAATTCTTTGTAACAGATGTTAAATAGAGCCTGTTCCAAATGTTAAACCTATCGGTAACGGGCTTGTAAAGTCCGTTACCAATCAATGCCCTATCGAATCGGTCAGCTTAAGTCTACATCGATCGTTGCCGTATTGGTAACGGGCTATAAAGTCCGTTACCGATAATTTCGTACTGGAGACGCATGCTTGTAGGATGTGTATCCTTTGCTGGTGACCAAATTGGATGTGTCTCGTGCCTTAGGACTCGTCTCCTTTGATTGCCACCCAGGGTCGCCTTTTTTTCTCACATCGAAGACGGACATTGTTATTGTTCGTCTATGTCTTCTCCTTCCGACACCACTGCCTCTCTCTCCGCATGAAGGCCACTGTTCGATAACAACACTCGCTCTCTCTCTCCTCAGAAGGTCACTTGCTCGATTTGTGTGCTCAGATGTTCCCGTCGGCCTGTCCCGTTCGCCACCGCCAGCTGCGCGCGCTCTGAGGATCGCACTTAATTTCTCTCCTCGAAAGTCGGCCGCAGCAGCCGGCCGCCGCTGCGGCACGACGGCGAAAGGGGCCAGCAGACGTCGACCGCGCCATCCAACGTGTTGTCTCCACGGCCGTGACGCCACCTCCAATCCTCCTCCTCACGGCCGCGCTCGCCTGGTAGAAAGTCATTGTCAAGGTGGAAATTAATTGCCCCCTTTTATTGAAATTCTTTAGCCGTCCTAATCCTCTTGTTTGTTATCGGTTTTAATTTTGTGTGAATGTGTGATGAATTATGCTCATGTGGTGTATGGAATGCGAGATGGCCACCGCTCAGCTTGGATGTACAGCACCCCAAGAAGATTGGGAGAATTTCTTAAGCGCGGTCAGTGGTTTTCTAAATCAAGCAGAGGTGGATATGAGAAACCGTGGTGCTCAAGCAATTTTTCATCATTTGGTCACACGTGGTTTCACAAAAAATTACATGTGTTGGAATAAATATGGTGAGGAAGGTGTTGACGGTGTATTTTGGTACACCAAACATGTTCATTACACTTTGGTTTGGATTTGTTATGGAACTAACCCGCCACTAGGCACACTAATCATATAACAAGTTCATCTATGTGCATGCATTTGGAAGTATTGTGTTTATGTAGGAAAACATGGACATAAAGGACGGATTCACAACAAGTTCAAAGGAGCATTTACGGAGTCTTGTTCGTGTTCATGAGCTTGATGAAATCACTTCCAATGGTGGCAAGGACCGAAGTGCTACGTAGGAACACCCCCGGGGATTGAAGCGTAAAAGACCGGACTTCATGCAAAGAGAACCTCCATCTTGGACGCGAGGATGACATCGTCAAAATAGTGCAAGTGGAGGGGGCAAAGTGCATAAATACATGAGGACCCATGGGAGCGAAGGGGCGACCGAACCGGGCCGAAGTGGGCCTGGGCCGGTCGGCCCAGGCTGGCTGGCCTGGCCCACTCCGGCCTGCTCGCCCCTGCCTTGCACCCGAAGGATTTTCAACCCTAAAACCCTAGATGCGCCGCCATTCGTAGAGGAGAGAGCCATTCACACCGAGAGGCCATCCACAAGCTAGAGAGAGAGGAGGGAGATCTCCGGAGGAGGATCGACCATCTCGAAGGAAGCACCCACTCGTGGAGAAGAAGGAAGACACCGTCGGAAACGTTACCATGATCAACGGTGCCATGTCTAGCACCTTGATGGGGTAATCTTCTCATTTGTCCATGGGTTGTAATCAATCTTGAGATGTAATCGCTACCTTGTTGGAACATCTATCTATCATCATGTGTTGAATATACTTTAATGCTTAAGGTTAGCTACCATGTCGTAAAGGGAAGTAGAGCTCCAATGCTCCCTTAGATCCATTCAATACGTCGTGTCCATCATAGGTCTAGTCACGAATACCTTCGCATAGTGACAGTACGGGGGGAGGGAAAGGGCGAAACCGTGGTCACAACCCCAGATAGATTAGATTGGTTTTCATGTTTAAAGCGGTTGCATGTTCAAGTATCGTAGACCCATGGGCAAGTGTCTTTTATCTTGTTAGCTTAATCGTTCTCTCTAGTGTAGTGTAGTCGTTTTCTAGTCTAATCGTAGTTAGGGTTTGAGTAGTTAGTGAGTAGAGGTAGATCAAACGCTTGTAATCCCCTTGCTCCGCGGATTGACAAGAACCTTGGGAATCCCGTGGTGAAAAAGGTGTAGGTCTGTACGCTTGTGGATCGTAGATGGATACGTATTTTATCCGTCAACAAGACCCTTTTTCTGGCGCCGTTGCTGGGGGGCAAGCTAGTTTACATCGTTTGGTTTGCATCTAGCTTTGTTTTATATTTAGTTTATCTTTCGTTTGCTAACATCTAACACATATTACCTAGAAAACCACTTTGTTTGTTTTTGTTTTTGTTTTTATCTTGTTGTCTAGATGGCATTCGTCAATCAACCTGTGGAAGAACCAGAGAAATCGCTAAGGGATTACACTAGTCCTCGATGTGAAGACATAAAAGTACAAGAGTCAGATTCGAAGCTCGAAGTGACCAAGTATGAAATCAAATCCAAGATCATCAAGATGGTGGCGGCAAACCCATTTGAAGGGATCGTTACGAAGAACCCATATAGACACATAAGGCATTTCACGACGCTATGCAACACGGTGCGTCAAGAAGGAGTTCCCGGTGAATGGTTCAAATGGAATCTCTTTCCCTACTCAATTGCCGGTGAAGCAAAGACATGGTAATCATTTGCATCCTTTGAAGTTGAAGGCAATTGGAAGAAGTTGACAAAGAAGTTTTGCGAGAAGTTCTTTCCAATTAGCAAGGTTCAACATCTAAGGAGGCAAGTGATCACATTCACGCAAGGAGAAGAGGAAGGGATAGACCAAGCTTGGAATAGGTTTAATGAGTTGATCGAACAAGGACCAATACTCGGCTTCTCTAGTGACGTACTCTTGCATACATTTTTCTTTTCCCTAACCCCTAGTTGCATGCAACACGTCCAAATATGTGCAGGTGGGTATCTCATGGAGAAAACACTCACGGAAGCCGCTCAACTTCTACAAAAAAATTAGTAAAGCGGCGGCCATGCGAAGAGATTGGGAAATAAGACTTGCGGGAGAGCCGGAATACGATTCAAGGATGAAGAAGTGTGCTGAATTTTCTAAAGAGAAAACCCCGGAAGTCACAAAAGAGGAGCCAATCCCGGAAAAGCTTGAACAAGTGCACATCAAGTCAAGAACTACCTCGAGCGTTGACTTCGCCGTATCAAATGAAACAACCAAGAGAAGTATGTCAAGCGCGAAGCCACTAAGGGAGTTCGAACCAATGGATTGGGTTCCAATCGATTACGGAGAAGTATTCGACAAGAGAAGACCGCTCCCTAACCAAAAGGGGCTGGCAAGAGCGTTGGAAACGGATTTCCCACCGTAAAAGAAAGCGGAAGATTCATACGACCTTGAAACCACCGGTGAGATATTTCAAAAGCTCTTTGGAGATGATGAAGTGGATCCGGAACATATAGCCAAGGTGAAAAGAATCATGGGGATCAAGCCCGAAGCATCGCCATACGCTCGCCTCGCCGAAGTTTACGCGATAGGATCCGAAGAAGAGAAGATGGCACCACACTTGAGTTGCGACATCAACGGAGTTCAATGCAAAGCTTTATGCGACATCGGAGCCCAAGTAAGTGTCCTATCTTCTAAAATTTACGATAAAGTTCAAGACCACAACATATACTTAGCTCCAACATCAACGAAATTAATCATGGGAGATGGTAGAACTATTAGACCTCTAGGTATTACTTGCAACATGAATGTAAAAATCTCTGGAAAATGTATACCAACCGATTTCTTTGCTATTGATGCTTACCATAGTAATCATGATCACATAATCCAAGGTAGGCCCTTTCTTAAGTTGGTTGATGCTGTGTTGGATGCCGGAAAAGGCAAAGTAACAATGAACCTTAATGGAAAGAAGTACAGATATAATTTTCTTCGTGTTTCTAAACACCCTTCACCTTTTCCTCCCGAAGACGAAGTAGAGGAGGTAGATAGTCTTTGTTTTGTTGAAACCCTTAGAGACCCGCTGTAAAGAGCGATGGAGAATCAAGTTAATGATCAACAAGATGAAGAACTAGAAGAAGCAACAAAAGGCTTAGAACCATAAGATGGAAGCGTGGAGGAAGCAAAATTCGAGGACATAGGAGAGATTAAACCCGAGGAGCCACAAGTGCCCGAGGTAGACCTTAAACCTTTGCCCAAAGGATTAAAGTATGAATTTTTGGGCCTGCATAAGACTTATCCAGTCATCGTGAGCGACGAGTTGAGTCCCGAAGAAAATGAGAAGTTGCTGATTTTATTGAAAAACATAGGAAGGTGATTGGATATTCGATCAATGATCTCAAAGGTCTTAGCCCAGCCTTTTGCACTCATCGTATACCAATGGAAGACCAATGTAAGCCCATAGTGGACCACCAAAGGAGGCTAACTCATGCCATGCGAGAAGTAGTAAAGAAAGAGGTCATCAAGCTACTTGATGCCGGAATCATCTACCCGGTTCCGCATTTCGAATGGGTGAGCCCGGTACATTGTGTACCGAAGAAAGGAGGTTTAACCGTGGTGAAGAATGAGAAGAATGAGTTGATACCGCAAAGAACCGTGACCGGGTGGCGGGTGTATCGATTATCGAAAGCTAAACAAAGCAACGAAGAAAAATCACTTCCCCTACGTTCATTGACGAGATGCTCGAGAGATTAGCGAACCACGCTTATTTTTGCTTTCTCGATGGGTACTCGGGGTTCATGCAAATTCCCATTCACCCGGATGATCAACACAAAACAACATTCACATGCCCTTATGGAATGTTTGCATATAGAAGGATGCCCTTCGGTCTATGCAACACTCCGGCCTCTTTTCAACGTTGCATGATGGCCGTATTCTCGGAATTCATCGAAGAAATTGTCGAGGTGTTCATGGATGATTTTTCCGCTTATGGAAGACATTCATGGATTGCTTGGCAAACTTGGATAAGGTCCTCACGAGGTGTGCGGAGGTAGACTTGGTGTTAAATTGGGAATAGTGTCACTTCATGGTTAAGCAAGGCATAGTGCTCGGACATGTTATATCCGAGAGAGGCATTGAAGTGGACAAGGCTAAGGTAGAGACGGTTGAGCAACTCCCACCTCCGACGATCGACTACTCTTGGGACATATCGACAAGTCACCACGAGCTTACTCCATCAACTCGGGGGCTATTCCCAAGGAGGTAACTTCTAAAGTCCGCTCCGCGCGGCATAGAGTCGACTTCGGTCGCACCTTCGCTCGCTTCGACGGCATGCTGCGTGTGTAAGCTTCGATGGAACCTAGCTGTAAGTGGCCCTTGCGTTCTGGCAACGATGGTACCTAGCTGCACGCATGGCCCTAAGTACTCTCGCGCTCTGTGCCATGGGTCTGAAACACATGACCCTAAGTACTCTCGTGCTCTGCCCATGCTACACTTACCCTGGGTCTCCGTGTTACCGTGTCGATCCATACTCTAGGTCTCCATGTTACCATCCGATTCTTACTTCAGGTTCCTACTTCTATGTCGAGCCCAGGTTGTAGGTGATTCTCAGGTCCAGGCGACTACCTAGTTGTAAACGGTTTTCAGATCTAGGTGACTACTTAGTTGTAAGCAGCTTTCGGGTCTAGTCCTTGCGACTACTCAGTAGTTTCATACATGTTGTATTTATTAGGATTTTGTTTCAGCTACAATGGCATCATAAAGGATCTAGAGACCATCACATGGGGTGATGTGTTATTTATCATCGTCTTTAGATTACTTTTGTACATTCAGAATGTTTTCTAGCACGTATACTTTGCTAGAAAATAGGGGGGCATATGTTGACACCCAAAATTGACAGCTAAGCCATATCAGGCTGGACCGGGCGGTCAGATCGGGATACCAGGCGGTCTGACCGCAGTCTATCGTCGAAGTTCTCAAAAGGAAATTTGGAGTTCACCATTGGATAGGACTCATCGAGTAGATCAAGATTCATATATAGAACGTCCAATTCGAAGTCCGGATGAGAGAGATATGGCTCCAGAAAGATCTGCACGTCGGACACGCGGTCAGACCACGTCACCAGGGCGGTTAGACCGCCCTGTCCTGCCAAAACCGGTTAGGAGTTGTATTTTGACACATTTTTGTAAGGGTTTCGATTCTAATGGGGGCAAGACCTCCCCTCCCTATAAATATAAAGGGTCACGGCCGATTGAGAGGATCGATAATCGAATCTATCATATTTATCCTTTATCGTTTTTACCTTTCTTCCTCGTTCACTTACTTTTCCAACCTACCATGCTATTCTTCTCTCGTCTCCATGGCGTTTGAGGACGTCCTAGCTAGCCTGCCGAGTCTAGGACAACCCAAGGTGCGCCACCCGACGGGTCCCTCCCGGCGGCGTGCTGGTCTTCTCGCCGGATCTCACGGCGGGACCAGTCTGGCCGGCCCCGCTGCTGTCATGGTCACCGACAGATTCGGTGACATTTCCGATCAACACTGTATGAATAGGTGAATTGTGTCTGCACAATTCTAGTAGGATTCACTTCAAATCTTGGTTTGACTTTGTCCCATCTTCATTACAATCTCTTGATTCTGACTATCATTCCAATGCTAATGATTATATTGTCATTATCATTATGGCTTAGGTTCTTTTTTGTCTTTCATAGGTAACATATTGTCACGGTCGCTAAGGTCCTATAGTGTTAAAAAGTATTCGTAATTTTGGAATGCATATAAAAATAGCATTATGGTCTCTTAAGTTTAAAAGTTTTAGTTTACTCATCACATTTTATACATGGTCTAAAAGTCACAGTAAGGGTAAGAAAATAAACATAAAGAAGAACATTGTCCATCATTCCAGCATCTCTACTTGTTACTATGCCTGCTAGACACGCAAGTGTACAGATTCTCACATTTTAAAACCTTGGCCTACAAAGCCCTTATTTAACCCATAAGTGACAAGTAAATATATATACTGTTTATGAACGCCTCAACGCATCTGACATGGAGAAAAACGGCTTGAACGTCAAAATTAGTCCGATTACTGCCACCATGTTTATCATCAGGAATAATATCTGGTCACCTGCATTTTTTCACAATTCAAACAGGAATATGCACTCAGTAATTTTTGGCGTTTCAGCGGCCTGCCAACAGGTAAGAGTAAAGCAAAGCCATCACAAATAAGCATGTATGTATGTGTCGTTTATACACCTGGTAATATCAGCCCAGTCATGTGCTTCTGAACCCAAGAAAACCTGTAAAAGAGCAAGAAAGAAGCTCAGCAATTGGATTTTTTTTTTGAAAAATACCATTTAATTGTCTGGAACAAAAAAAAGTACTCACAAAATTCCTCCTCCTGCTGGAGCTACACATTTGAACAATGACATTAGAGTCATGGAGATGCCATTTGCAGTACCTCTCTGCTCTTGTGCCTTGACATGTTTCATAGATGATGTTAGAATCTAGAAAGGGTCAAGCAAATTTATCAAGACAAATTAGCCTATTAGACATGAATGTTGTGCTTACCACTGCAGTGTTCTGCATAATGTTGCATGCAGTAGTAATTGTAGCCTGTTACACCAGAATTGGTTTAAAATAAGAAAATCTTGGTGAAGTGAATGAGTTTATTTTCTTTAAGAAAAATCTTTATATTCATGTGAAAAGTAGCTGACTCACAGAGAATATGTTCTCCGAAACTGCAGCTATGTTGATTAGTGCTTTGAGCTCAGGTCCTTGTAGGTTGGCCATGAAGGGATATGTTTCCCGGAAAAGTATAGACATGATCTACACATCAAACACCTAACACCCATTAGAACATGATATTTCAAAAGATAAGAAGTTTTCCATACCAGAAATCAATCACTATTCTATCCCATTCAAATGTATATCTTAATCATCAATTGATTTAGTTTATTACTAAGTCGATGCATATTTGTTTTCCCAATTAATACTGAACTACTTTTTGATATTCTTGTTTTTAGAAGTGATGTGCTGAAGAAAAAACACAAAAAGATGTATTTCTCACATACCACAGCAGGACGTAATGGCTTGATTGGTCCGAAATATTTGGCAAGGAAAGGATAAACTACAACTTGATATACCAGAACACCAACACCTACAAGAATCAAGTGGGGTTATTGTAAGGTAATTAATTTGATGGAAACACTACTAGAAGTAGTAAATGCATCCTTTTATGTGTTATACTTTAATTTATTTTCCAGACCATGTATTTATCCTTTTTTCCCTCCACGAGATTTTGCTTCTTATGTGCAATTAATATTTGCATAAAAACTTGGAAAATATCACATACCTGAGACGGCTAGCACAATACCAACATCCTGTGATGTCAAACTCAGGCCCCGGAATTTTCTGCTACTCACTGCCCAGAGTGAAAATATCTGAACATGATTAAAGAAAATATCAGGGTTCAGCATGTGCAGCTTAGCAGCAATTTCAAGGGTCACATTGATATTATTGGCATCCTCTCATAATGAATTGTTATTGAAGAAGTTACTCGGAATGTAAGCTGTGTCATGGAGACAAAAGATGCAATACAAGATTATTGCTGACATCAATTGCCAGTTCTTTAGCAGGTTCTTTGTACCATTGTTAGATTCTTCTTTCCCATCTTCTAAGTGCGAATCACCAACTTGTGCTTCCACTTCATGAATAGATTCTACTCTTCCATCATTGTGAAAGTGCAGAGTTTCCTGAGCAATTGGGATAAATGGAAAAGAACTTCCTCAAAATCTTATAAAAACTTCAGAAAAATGATTTTCTTGTGTGGATGTGCTCAGAATTTGTACTAAACAGAGGTGTATCAATACTGATATTTTAATGAATTGATGTGGGGATCTCCCCCACAGTTTACTTAAAAAAAATACTGATACTTTAATGTATTTTGGAAGAATATAGCAAAGATAAGTTACAGGAGAAAGAATCATAAGGGAGAAGATAGATATTGCATACCGGAAGCCAAAGGCATGCGACGAATGATACTGCTGCTAGTATTGATATGACCAAGCATGGGAGGAAGTACGGAAACCTGAAAGTAGAAGCAAATTCCAAAAGTGTATCATAATGCTTAAAACTATAAATAAAGATCAATATAACAGAAACAGTATGAGTAAGTTCACCATCCAAATATTGACTCTTTGGTGAAAATATGTGGGTACTTCTCTGCAGGCTAATGCATAATAGAGGATTGATAATGTTAGTCACAGTTTTGCAATGATTGCTTTATTGGACTATTGAAAGTGCATTTATCTTGATATATTCACCTGTGCAAGAAACCCTCCAATTGCTCGTGATGATGTAACCTAGGACATCATGAGACCTAAGTTAGCTATGAATAAATATAAGCATTACAATCTGAAGATTTTGTGAATAAGCTGAAGGTTTGAAATGCAAAAGATATTAGTATTGTTCTTACAAGAGACATTCCTAGAGCTTGGTGCTCTTTCCTGCAAACTTCTGTAGCACATGCCTGGAAAATATATATCCATAATCATCTATGTAGTGCCTATTGTCATTTGCCAATCAGAGTAAGCAATGAAGGCAACAAATTACCTTGATTGGTCCCAGCATACCAAAGAGTAACCCAAGCAACCCCCTGGTTACAATTGCCATCCAGTAACTTGTGCTAAGGCCAAAGAGTGTGTTGAACACAATCCTAAAAATTCAAAACCAGATTTACTTCAGCCCATTATGTGGAGTACTAACTACTAAGTATTATCCCACAATGTGGCCTAATGTTCCCTACACTGAGAGGATGCTGATCATGATGCAGGGCTTCCTTCCAAACTTGTCGGCTACTATGCCCCATGGAACAGAACTAAAGGTTCTGGCAAGGAAATAAGTTGCCCCTGAAAGAGAAATTACAGTCAGCAGACCATAACTCCTAATAACAATTACCAATGAACAGTGTCAATAACTGTGATCCACTCGTTATTTAAGGAAAATGCACATGCAACCTCATTCAGATTAAGAGTATAAAAATATATAAACACAAGATGCCAAATCTAACCAGGGTGACTTTACTCACCAACAAATCCAGCATAGAACCCTATGTCTTCCTCTTGCTTTGCAATTTTCAAATCCCTGATCTATTGTATCGCAACAATAGTTATGAGTCCTTCAATATATTTCAGAATTCATGGAGTTGGAAGAGTTTTTATACGCCAATGAAGGTGAAGGTTGAGATTTTAAGCATATGCATACATACCATGAAGTATAGATAAGGGAACAATGACTGAATCGGCAGAGCTTGAATGGTAAAAAAAGAGAGGTGTTATTTGACAATAAATAAACAAATTTGTTGTGAATGAATTGAAAACTGGAAAAATATATGCATATACTTTAGCTAGAGTAAAGTGGAAGAAAATCACTGTGGTTTGTCTTTGACAATCAGAGTGCTTAGTCTTTTCATTGCTAATCATGATCTTCAAGATATTAGATCAGCACCTTTGTTTACAGTTCTTTAGGACATGTTTATTTATCATATAGCAATGTTGTGTTATACAATTTTCCAAAAACAAAGATACAAAGTTATAGACATAAATAAACTATGCATTTGAAATTCAGAAAACAAGTATAGTGGTTAGAAAAATGAAAATGGTGAAAGCTATGCAATATTGAAATACGCAATCCTTGGAATAATTGTGTCATGGGCAGTCAGGGGCCTCATGGGCCGGATAAGCAAGCCCATTAGGGTTAGATTAGAGATAAGATTAGATCCTTTCTTAGGGATTAAGGTAGCCTCTCTGTATAAGGAGAGGACTTGTACCAGTTGAGGTAAGCAAGGAGAATATCTATTAGGGTTGCCCCTCTATCCCTGCTCGTGTGGTCCAGCTGCTACAATCAGCGAGGTTGGGCTGCTAGGGTTCATGGTCATCCGGATCGTGGTACATAACAACTTGGTATCAATTTTCTTTGCTTTCTTGTCCAATCCATGACTTTTGCTGCGGAGGAGGCCCGGTTCTACTACTGGCAGTTGCGGGAGCGGGAACGCATCTGTGCCCTCCTAGACGCCCGGGCGTGGCCGCGAGAGGTGCGACAGGCGGCGGCGGTGCTCCTGCAAGTTGCTGCCCGCAGTCTCCTGGAGCGATGGTTGCTGCGGGAGTATTACCAGTAGTTGCGGGATCGGGAACGTATCAGCGCCCGCCTAGACGCCTGGGTGAGGCGGCAAGAAGCAGCGGTGGCAGTGCGCTTGAAGGCGGTGCGCGACATCATTGCACACCGACAAGCGCGTACCCTACGCCAGGGCGGACGGCGGCACAACAGCCGACGGTGGTGCGACTCCAGGCGGCCGTGCGTGGCTTCCTCACGCGGCGACATGCGTGGACAGCAGCGCTGCGTCAGTGGGCGGCGGCACGCGTCCTCCTCGCTCGGCCCCGGCCATCGAGGGACTTGTTGGGTTCGGTTCCTGCCGTCACCCGGGTGGAGGAGGTGGTGGCGTGGATCGAGATTCCGTCGGTCGTTGCTTCTTCGCAGCGTACGGTGTTGTCTGCATCACGCGCAACTGCCTCGGCCATCTGCTGTCGGCCTTGCCGACGGCCAGACGCTGCTGCTTTGCGCTGCCAGCTGTTGCACGACTATCTCCGGGGCGACCATGGTGTCGCTAGCAGCCACGCAGCCGCGTCCTGCAGCCAGGTCGCGCATGGCGCTGGATGCCGCGGGACAGTCAACGTGGTTGGCCGCCGAGGGGGTGCCGACACTGGCCTCCGTGCCGATCCGTTCCTAATCAGCACGGCCCGGGACGTCGCATCTCAGAAAGGCAGCCACCATGGCAGGAGATGCCGAGATGTGCGGCAAAGAGCTATTGGCTGCGGCAAGGCCAGATGCAGGCCTTATGGGCCGGATAAGCAAGCCCATTAGGATTAGATTAGAGATAAGATTAGATCCTTTCTTAGGGATTAAGTTAGCCTCTCTATATAAGGAGAGGACTTGTACCACTCGAGGTAAGCAAGGAGAATATCATTCTATATTAGGGTTGCCCCTCTATCCTCGCCGTGGTCCGGGCCATCGCCATCGGAGGCCGGGCTGCTAGGGTTCAAGGTCATCCGGATCGTGGTACGTAACAACTTGGTATCAATTTGCTTTGGTTTCTTGTCCAATCCATGGCTTCTGCTGCGGAGGAGGCCCGGTCGACCATCGGCGCTATGCGGAGTGGGAACGCAGCTGCGCCCTCCTGGACGCCCGGGCGAGGCCGCGAGAGGTGTGACAGGTGGTGGCGGTGCGCATGCAGGCTGTTGCCCGTGGTCTACTGGAGTGACGGTTGCTGCGGGAGTATCACCGGTAGTTGCGGGATCGGGAACGTATCAACGCCCGCCTAGACGCCTGGGTGAGGCGGCAAGAAGCGGTGGCAGCGGTGCGCCTGAAGGCGGCGCGCGGCATCCTTGCGCGCCGACAAGCGCGTACCCTACGCCAGGGTGGGCGGCGGCACAACAACAAATGGTGGTGCGACTCCAGACGGCCGCGCGCAGCTTCCTCACGCGGAGAAATGCGTGGACAGCAGTGCTACGTCTACGGGTGGCGGCGTGCGTCCTCCTCGCTCAGCCCCGGCCATCAAGGGACTTGCTGGGTTCGGTTCCTGCCGTTGCCCGGGAGGAGAAGGTGGTGGTGTGGATCGAGATTCCGCCGGTTGTTGCTTCATCGAACGGACGGTGTCGCTCGCATCACGCCGCTTCGCCGCCATCCGCCGCCGCCTTTGCCGACAGCCGACATCGCCGCTTGGCGCCGCTAGCTGTTGCACTGCTGTCTCCGGGGGTGACCATGGCGTCGATAGCAGCCACGCGGCCGCGGCCTGCAGCCATGTCACGCATTGCGCTGGCTGCCACGGCAAGAACGCGGTTGGCCCGGGCAAGAACGCGTTGGTCGCCGAGGTGCCGACGCTGGCCTCCACGCCAATCCGTTTCTAATCAACACAGCCCAGGACGTCGCATCTCCAAAAGGCGGCCACCATGGCAGGAGATGCCGAGATGAGCGGCAGCAACTATTTTGGTGGCGCTCAGGATGCGGCGGGCCTTGTGGGCTAGATAAGCAAGCCCATTAGGGTTAGATTAGAGAAAAGATTATATCCTTTCTTAGGGATTAAGTTAGCCTCTCTATATAAGGAGAGTGTAACGACCCGGGTTTTCGGTGAGGAAAACCCGACTCCCTGTACCCTTGTGATAGTCCCTGGATCGGTAGCTATCACGCACATGTAACTCATTACAGAATAATATCATTTCCATACAACGAAATCAGAGTACAAAACATAATATTTACATCCGAAACAACTCGGTATACGAATTTAGTACAAGCCCCATGGGCTAAGCGATAAGTAGAAATCCTGCGTAGCGGTAGCTAGGGCTTCAAGTCTTCATCTTCAATCTTCACCACAGGCATCCTTGAGCGAAGCAACGCAACCCTTCCTTCATGGATTCCGGACTCTCAAGCCAAGTCCAATTCTGCACACTCACAAAACTATCCCCAAGGAATGGGATAGGTTCACGTCACCGACTGTATGCATCTTTAAGTGGCCTAACTCTAAAGGTTAAGAAGAGTGGCAAGGTAAAAGCTCGGGTTTCCTATGCAGCAGCAGCAAAGCATAAATAGAAAACATCTCCATATAAGTCCCAAACCATACTCTCAAACACAGCTCGGAACCACCTGGTATCCCAGGGCCCCGTCTCCACATCCTATCTCCATCTAGGGTCGATGCGAGAACTTCCTCTCCTCGCACCTCAATGATTGCAATTGGATCGACGAGGTAGATGGAGCCACTCTCCTCTAACCGACTGCAACCACGGCTCACCACACTCTCAACTACAAGGGGAGGTAGAAATACCAAAACATGAGGAACGAACATGTCTTCAAGGTTTTTCCATGACCGAGGACGCGGCAATACGTATAGATCAAACAACTCTGCAGAGCGTGTACACTGCATCAACTCGAATGGAACCCGGTGGTCGAACCGATCGAGCCCATCCCACCGCGGCGAACTCTCGGTAGTTATGGTCCCATCCCCGCATCCGCCCTCAAAGCGATCCCTGCTGGGGATTGCACCGAATCGGAAATGCCCCTGGTGGCCACACGGGAGTCGCCCGAGAGGGTGGTCTCACCTCCACCTCTCCCCACCGATACCCCGCTATCCTCGGCAGGTATGGTTCCGCACTTGCCGAGCTCAACTGCCCCAACCCCACGCCCGAGGTGGTGTGTACGAAAGTCCCATCGACAAGTTGATCCACTCGGTTTCTGCATCGGCAGCTCATATCCTCCAAGCGCAAGTAAACCCTCAACACCTAGGCTTCAAACTGGCACAAGAGGGATACACCGAGGAGTGCACTTATCCCGATCCCAGACGGCTTGTTTCGAGCTCACCCCGCCAAAGTACCCAAAACGCCTTTCTCCCGCCGGCTTTTACCCCACACACGCCAAGAACCACTATTCTATCCCAACACATGCATCGCAAGCTCAACAGATATACACGCTTATATATAACATATAGTAGTAGTAGGCAATCAAGGATGTGATAATTAAAGAAGGCAAGGCAAGGTTCATCATCATCATGCATTTAAAGTAAAGCGCTAGCATACTACATAGCAATGCCTAATAGGTATTTCGTAATCACGCGTGAACACCGTGTGCAAGTAGTCGCCGTAGCTTCCATAGTTGTTCTCGATCTTCCGCTTGACTCTCGGCCACGGAATCCTAGATTCGCAAATATAAATAAACACGGTGTCTAGATGCAAATAACTCCAAAGAGAAGCAATAAAGAACCAAATAAACTCCAAAAGCTAGTCTAACGGGTGCTTCAGGATTTTAGAAGAATAAAGAAACTGATTTCTTATTTTTCTAAGCTAGAATCAATTTGTTATTGATTTTCAAGTAAAGAAAGATTTTATGAATTTAATTATTTGCGGTAAAGCACAGATAACACAAGTTAGCAAGTTAGAAAACCATAAGCTAGGTTTAGGATTGATTAGTATGGTAAGTTGACTAGTCAACGATCAGTGTTGACCGGGTCAAAAAGGAAGGTTAGAGGTCAACCGAACCCCACAAGTCACCCTGTGGGTCCCGTAGGGCAGATTGCAGAGATTGAGCCGGATGGATTAGATGCTCAAGGTCACAACACTCGGTCTCACCAGTCAGAGCCTGGTTAAGGATTGGAAGAGCATTAGTGCCACGGTTGCTAACTTTCTGAACTGAAAGGATTTGGATGAATAGGAACAAGTAAGCATGTTCATGGCCTACAGTAACACATGCATCACGTGCTGCTGCTTGAAAGACTGAGATCAGGCTCTTGCGAGATTTAAGCTCAGAGGGCCAAAGCGGTAGCTCAAAGGAGGGTGATAGCAAGGCGAGACAAAGATAAACTAGGAAAGGTATTATCATGCCAAGATACGTGGCGACAACTCACAGGAGATGGAATGGTCAACTCGTGACCGATATTGGGTGGTGCTGCGGTCGGGCATGCATTAAGAGCGCTACGAGGCATGTACTAGTGATGCGGCAACGTCCAAGGTGAGGCAGCTAGGTTGCGGCTCGGGGTTGCCGTTCGTGAAGCAGTGGTCTCTGCTCACGACACGGCCGTCCATCACGGGCGACATCCTGGCTTCAAGCACACGGCACGGTACAGGCTTCACAACTCATAGCATCATAGAGCACAAGCGGGTTATGCGCGAAGTGGCACAAAGAGGAGGCAGCGGTGTAGGAAAGGTAAGCGATGCGAACATGGGGTAGGATTCCTGTCCGCGGCACGCCAATGACTAGTTGCCGGGTTCTGGAGTCCCAGACCCACATAGTGCAGTGGCGGGCAGCGGCCACGAATTTCTGCATCATGAATGCGAGGACGAAAAGGGCTCGGTTTGCGGGCAAGAGCAGAGAAGGACAAGATAGCAGCGAGCGTCTCGGAATCATGAAACCCACGCAATTGGTTTCATAATTTCGGAGCTCCCGATAATTAGTTATGGTTTTTGAAGGAGAAAAGGATTTATAAAACATTTATTAAAACAGGAAAGAGTATCAAGAACATGCTCACGTCAGCATGACGTCAGCAATGGGCCCAGGTTGCGGATTAGGGGGCCGTTAATGGGCCCAAAGTGGCAGTGGCCCATTGGGTCGGCCCAAAGTTCACAAGGTCTAGGAAACCACCTTGAACTACCCTATTGTCCGGCTTGGTTTGGTTAGACGGGCTAGTTCACCAGGCCTATAAGGCTTCCATGGTCTGGAAGGTCCAAAACTCCCCGAGGCTTGATTTCCCAAGGTCTGCTGCTGGTTCCTCATCTTTGGTGGGGTTTGAAGATGCCCACGACGCCGTGGAGCGGGTTCGTCAGTGGGCGACATCGGCAGCGCGGCAAAGTTGCGCCGGTGAACTGGGGTTACGGCTCCGGTGAGCTCAGGTGGACATGACGAGGCAAGGCAGTGTGAGGTTCACGACCCGATAGGGTTCAAGAAAGGGGATGCACACCAGGTGCTCAATGGAAATCCCCAGAGGAAAGGTGGGGCGGCAAAACTCGCCGGCGGCGAGGTTCGGCTGCGGCGGCGGCGCGTTCTCTTGCAGAGAGGACACCACGGCACGATGGCCGGTTCACAACACACGGCAAGCATGAGCACAACAACACGAAGGTAGGTCCAGAACGGGTTAACGGGAGAGAAAGAGACCCGACGGCGGACCGACGACAGGGAGACGAGGTTCCCAGGGTCAAAGGCGTGGCCTTTATGTGCAAAGGTGCACGGCCAAGGGTTTTGTGGGTCGTGGTGGCGAGGTCCCTGCAAGAAGAAGCGACACGAAGGTCGGGCAACGGCGGGTTCGGCGGTTCTGGCTCGATAGCGACGCACCTCGGCGGCACACGGCGACGATGGTGCTAGAGGGCAACACAGGCTGCGTCTTCGGGTGAAGGGGAAGGAAAAGAAAGCCTGAACGAGAGGCTCCTGGCTCACACCCAAAACATCGAACAGGTTGTGGGCGTGTGCTGTTCCCACCATGGCCAAGCCATCCAAGATCTTGGTATGTTCCGGGAAAAGCAAGGTCAAGCACGGGCACGGCTCGACGGCTGTCCAACACGGGTAGACAAGGTTTTAAGGGAAAAAAAGGGTGTCTTGGGTTCCTGCACAAGGCATGGGTTGAAGCCCGGTTCACAGAACGGCGACGAGCTCACAAACTCGTACGACGGCGCAAAGGTACGCAACTCAGGAAGGGAGAACAAAGGCTAGGGGGCGGCAGCGTGCTCACGTAGGGACGGCGGTGTAGTTGACGCCGGCTTGATGAAGACGGCGGCGCTGCGTAGGAGTTCACGATGTCCCAACCTTCCTCTGCTTCTTCCGCAACGACGTCCATGGCGTGGTGTCGGCGCATTTCGCCCTCGAGCGCGCGGGCGCCCGGTAGGGGCGGCGGTGGTAGTTGACGCCGGCTTGATGAAGACGGCGCGCGCTGCGTAGGAGTTCACGATGTCCCAACCTTCCTCTGCTTCTTCCGCAACGACGTCCATGGCGTGGTGTCGGCGTACTCAGCGTCCTCTCGAGCGGCGCGGCGCTCCTGGGTAGCGGCACCCTCGGCTCCTCGCGGCAGCGTCGTGGTTCACGGCCACTCGTCCCTGTTCGTCGACGTGGTGGTGCTCCGCTCCCCTTTTCCTTTCCCCTTCTTCTCTTCTTCCTCTGCTTTTCCTCTCTCTGCTTCTCTGATTTAGCTGCAGCGCAAAGGGAGAAGGAGCGACTGGTGGTCCTGGGTGGCGAGGATGCGGACTCAAGGCACCGCGGCGCGGCTCAGCTACTCCGGTGTGCGGTGGCTTCCCCATGGCGCGGCGCGAGGCGTGCATAGGTGCGGCGCGCAGAGCATCGGGCAGAGGCGAAGGCGCAGGGGAGAGAGGCACTGGTGGCGGCTAGGGTTGGAGAGGTCGGGTGACCCCCCTGTTTAAAGGCGCAGTAAGGTGAGGCAAGGGCAAAACTCCGCCCGCCGTTCATCCTTGGCGTCCGTGCCTCGAGGGTGGCGTGGCGGCCATCAGAGGGTGCGGCGCTAGGGTTTGGAGGTGCGACGCAGGGGTAGAGGAGGGATTTCCCCCTGGAGGAAAACTCTGGAGGGCTCACGGGCGTGCACCAGCTCGGAATCAGCCCGGGGAGCCTGTCCCATCGGGTGCGCGTGCGCGGCGCTGCGCCCTGTACGGCCGGATGCAGAAGAAAGAGCCACAGGCACCGCTGACGGGTGGGGCCTGCGGGTCAGAGGTAGAAGGAAGGTGAGTGGCCGGCGGGCTGGCTGGGCCGACTAGGTGGGCCGGTTGGTGGGATGTAAGCAGGGAGGGAAAGGTGGGCCGGTCCGGTTATTTGGGCTGCGGTGCAGAGCAGGCCGTATAGCGGAGATCTGTCCCTCGGTGAAGACCAAAGAGTTGAGGGTCCTCATGCAGACTTTGCGCTCGCTGACATGGCCCATGTTAGTTGTTAGCCTTTGCAAATACATTTGAAATATAGTTTTAATTATAGTTTGAATTTGAATTACGCTCAAATTCAAACAACACACAAATTGAAGACATCAAATAAAATTCATAAAGATCCAACTCAAGTTTATACCGTAATTTGAAAATAATTTTTGTATGGTTTTATTTTATTTGGAATTTTGAGATAAGAGGCTGGCAAATTAGGATCAAAATTTGGTAGTGCACATATTCAAACAAAAAGTTTTAAAATTTTGAGAAAATCACACAAGGGAAAACATGCAAATTCTGGTATGTTACAGAGAGGACTTGTACCAGTTGAGGTAAGCAAAGAGAATACCAATCTATTAGGGTTGACCCCTAATATCCCTGCCCGTGTGGTCCTGTTGCCGCCATCGACGAGGTCGGGTTGCTAGGGTTCAGGTTCCTCCGGATCGTGGTACGTAACAACTTTGTATCAGTTTGCTTTGGTTTCGTGTCCAATCTATGGCTTCTGCTGCAGGAGAGGCCCAGTTCGCCTACTAGCAGTTGTGGGAGCAGGAACGCATCTGCGCCTTCCTGGACGCCCGAGCGAGGTGCGACGGGCGGCGGCGGTGCGCCTGCAGGCTGCGGCCCGCAATCTCTTGGAGTGACTGTGGCTGCGGGAGTATCACCAGTAGTTGAGGGATCGAGACCTCATCAATGTCCGCCTGGACGCCTAGGTGAGGCGGCGAGAAGCGGCGGCATCCTTGCGCGCCGACAAGCGTGTAACCTATGCCAGGGCTAGCAGGAGAGGGCGGTGGCACAACGGTAGGCAGTGGTGCGACTCTAGGTGGCCGCGTGCGGCTTCCTCACACGACGATAGGCGTGGACAGTAGAGCTGCGTCTGCAGGCGGCGGCACACATCCTCCTCGCTCGGCCCTGACCATCGAGGGACTTGCTGGGTGTGGTTCGTGCCGTCGCCCGAGTAGAGGAGGTGGCGGCGTGGATCGAGATTCCGCGGGTTGTTGCTTCTTTGCAGCGGACGGTGTCATCTGCATCATGCGCTGTTCGCTCGCCGGGCCTTGACGCCGCGCGCGCCGCCACCCAGCATGCGTCTGTGGGCGACCATGGCGTTGACAGCAACCACGCGGCCGCGGCCTGCAGCCAGGTCGCGCATGGCGCTGGCCGCCGAGGGGGCGCCGACGCTGGCCTCTGCGACGATTCGTTCCTAATCAACACGCACGGCCCGAGACGCGTATCTCGGGCGCCACCATGGCAGTGATATGCCAAGACCGGGCGGCGCCAAAAGTGATGCGGGCGGCATCCGCTTTCTCCGATCCGCAGTGAGCAGTCTCAAGGCCTTGGGGCCTCGAACTGTGGGCTATATTTGCTTGCTTTCAGCCCAGTATAGTTTGGGATCCAGGAGGAAGTCGACTTACAGTTGGGTTTTGGCCTCCCCCGTGCTTGTACACACCAACAGCCAGTGCAACGCCATCTCAAGTGTCCAAATTATTTCATTATTTTTATAGTCCAGAATAAAATAAAGCTGAGATGGAAAAGGTTTTTTATTTAGGTGCTAAGTTTTTGTTGAGTCGAGTCATCTCCAAGCTGTAGCTCGAGGATGAGCTGCTCAAAAAGGAGGGAGTAATGTCATGGACAGTCAGGGGGCCTCGTGGGCTGGATAAGCAAGCCCATTAGGGTTAGATTAGAGATAAGATTAGATCCTTTCTTAGGGATTAAGTTAGCCTCTCTATATAAGTAGAGGACTTGTACCAGTTGAGGTAAGCAAGGAGAATATCAATCTATTAGGGTTAGCCCTCTATCCTCGCCTGCGGCGCGGTCCAGCCGCCATCGGCGAGGTCGGACTGCTATGGTTTAGGGTCATCCGTATCGTGGTACGTAACAAATTGACCTCCGAACGGCTACCATTTTCCTCAATTCTGCAATATGTGTTGATAGAGGGTACTGGGCACTATCAATTGTTCATCAAAACTAAGAACTGCAAGCCAACTTGTATACTAACTCTGTTCTCCTTTAATTGTTGCTGGCTAGTTCAATTTTGAGCTAATGGACGACAAAAAAAGAGAACAGAGAGAGTACTATTTTTACTACTTCCATGCACTAATGTAGCTAATTTTCCTTTTGTTTTGAACAGTCTAGCTAATTTTCTTTCTTGTGCAATGTTTGTCAAGAACTGTTGACAAGACCAAGTAATGGCCTTCAGTCATTTGAGAACACACATTGGTATTGATCAAACAAGATGCAAAAACGATGCAGCTAAACGGAACAGATTTTTATGTTTGTGTGAGCATGGCAAACCAAGCCTTATTGTGTCTGCAGTTGCGTCTGCAATTCACTACGTGAAAACCTCAAATAGGTCACGTAGCATTTGTAATGGGCCCTTAACACCCGGTACATGCACCAACATCTGTAACAGTTGTTACTTGGCGCCCGTTACAGATAAGCGCGGCAGGCCGACCCCGAGGCTGGCCTCCGCAACGCCCGTTACCAATGTGGACTTTTGGTAACGGTCTTCTTAAACACCCGTTACATGAATTCTTTGTAACGGACGTTAAATAGAGCCCGTTACACAAGTTAAACCTATCGGTAACGAGGTAGTAAAGTCCGTTACTGATCAACGCCCTATCAGTAATGGGCTGTTTAAGTCCGTTACTGATCACTCCGTATTGGTAATGTGCTATAAAGTCCGTTACCGATGAGCATTTGACGCCCGTTACTAGTTTGAGAGCCCAACTAAGCACAGTTCTTGCTTATTAGCACTGCACATGTTTGGTAACCACCTATATATGTGTGCTGACTGGTGACATTGTTATATCCAGAGATTAGGGCTAGATGAGCATCCTCTCGACAAATCATTGCTGGCAGATATTCGTGAAAGAAGTGCCACATTCCTCATGGAACAGGTGATCAAAGCCGGAGGAAAATTTTATGCTGATGAAACTGTGTGGGCTTAGATTATGTATGGTGACTAGGAAATTTTTGCATTCCTCCTTGTCCATGAATTTTTGCATTCCTCCTTGTCCATGAATTTTTGTGATATTGTTGCATTCCTCCTTATGAGATGCATTTCCTCCTAAAGAGATGATGATGCTGAATTTTGTCATATAATGCATGTGAATTGTGGATTTCTGTCAATTTGGATGCTAGATCTAATTTCTGTGAATATAGTAATATCCTAGCTGGTTCCAAGATGCACCCCTGATGGCTGCCAACCGGCCGGATCCGTGGATGCGCAGCAAGTAGGCGAGGTTACTGTAGGGGTGACCTACGACCGTAATAAGCACTAAAGCTCGTTACAAACACTGATCACTGAGTAACGGGCTTCAATTGTAACACCCGTTACAAACATGCCAACAAAGTAACTGGCACCGTAAAAGCCCGTTACCAGTACTGATCAGTGGGCCCCACAATGTGGCTCGTTCGTTGAGACATCAGAGACGCAGGTTCACCACACACGTCTCTGATATTGATTTCACAGTAACGGACTTTGTTTTGGTGCTTGTTACCAAAGTTCCCTGTGGGCCCAGAGAAACAGTCATTTTCACGTGACTGGTGACTAGTTGTGGTAACGGTTGTTGTTTGATGCCCGTTACGAATACTAGTTGTGCTGAAATGCACGTGAAATAGACGAGTCTCATTTCGTCGAGACATCGGAGACGAAGTTTCATAAAACGCGTCGCTGATGTTGAGTTCTGTAACGGGCTTTGTTTTTGGTGCGGGTGCAAAAGTTCTGTGGGGCGGAGAAACAACCGATTTCAACGTGACGTAATGGGGTGGCTAGTTGTGGTAACAGTTGTTGTTTTATGCCCGTTACGAATATGTGTTATCGGTAATGGGCATCTGCTCGTTACCTTTCTTGGTTTATTTGTAACACTTGATCGCAGCACGGCGCATTGCCCGTTACCAAAGTGAGTTTTTCACGTAGTGGTTGTGACCACATAGACCTTATCACCTCTCACTTTACGGTAACTGGTTTTCTCCACTTGAATTAGAAGACGACTCAAGACAGAAGTGCCATTGCAGCCCTAATTTATCAGTGCTACTATTGCAGGACGCACACCACCTTGGCCTAATTCGACAAATGTGCAAGCCCATTGTTGGGGAAAATGGCCTTCGGAAGCGTTATGCCACGTCCGGCCCGGTGGTTGACTTCGGGCCACGGATGACAACAGGTTTTTGTTGAAGTCTGCAGTGATGATTTAACGATAACACTAATACTTCTCGAGTTATGTGAGCGTTGTTTCGCAGGAACAGCTCTCACCCTCAGCGATCCCGAAGGATGCGGACCTTCGGCGCCAAAGGTGTGAATGGGTCAGAAGCACCACACATCGGGTACATTCCGGCGCGTCCAGGCGGGATGCCTCGGAAGCCCAATGCGGGCGGGGCGGAGTCGTGGGCTGGTTCGGCACCGAAGGTGAGGTGCGAACAGTAGCCTTGGCTCTGTCGAAGGGGTGCCGTGACACGTGGCTGCGCCGGACGTGTAAAGGGGCGCCGTATGAAGCAGAGACAAGAGGCGTTGTGTGTAAAGGTGGCTTGGCCGCACGACACTGGAGGCACAGAGGCGGGAGTTACCGTTATACCCTTGTAAAGTGTGTAAAGCCGTTTGTCAGGAACGGAAAAGGTGTAATTGGGGTAAATGATCATACCCAGGGGCCTCCTATAAATTGTGGCTCCCTTGTAATCGAATAGACACACATTAATGAGAAGAGAGCTCCGGAGGCTTCAGTTTAATTCTTGGCTTTCGGTTTCCGAGTACATCGCTTCTCTTTCATAGAATTAGAAAGTAGTTATGGTAGTAGTAGAGGTAGAAGTAGTCAGAAGGTAGTAGTTGCTTGCTTAGCGAAGGTAGCAGGAGCGATTGAGCTTTCCTCCCATCTCCGAGGGGGCCTTCGGCCGTAACCCCTTCGGAGGAGGGTAGAGCTTTCGGGGGGCTGTTGTGTCGGCGTCCACCTTCGGGCCCGATTTCCACCAACAGTTTGGCGCCCACCTCGTGGAAGAATCCAAGACCGCATGGCAAGGACGCGATCAGCAGGTGGCGAAGCCACTACGGCCCAGGCGTCAACTCCACCGCTAGCGCCAGAACCTGCCAACCCTTCGGCTTCGGCCGTCCAGCCTTCGGCGGGGACCAGTGCCGGGGCGAGTATTCCGGAGGTCGAGCACACCGCTTTGGGGGTGTTCAAAGTCAGCCTCGAGGGTCTGGGGGCTTCGGCGCAAGACATCGAAGCGCTACGAAGGATACGGGCTCTCATCTCGGGCAAGGCCGTAGCGGCCCAGCAAGAGCAGGAGGTGCGGCCGTCTTCGTCTCAGGCGCAGCCGTCCAGCAGTTAGGCGCGGTCGACGCATGCCGCCTCCGCAGCCGCCGACTTCAACATCAGGCAAGCTAAACGGTATCTCACTTTGCTCCAGAGTCAAATCGCCAGCACGATGCCACAGCAGCAAGCCATCCCTACGTCGGTTGCTCCAAAGACCCGTCGCCGCGCAAGCCGCTACCGGTGTCTCGCCGACGTCGGCACACCTTGCAGGCCATGCAAGCTCAGCTGGATCAGTGGAGGCAGCAGAAGGATGCATCCGAAGGGCAGAGCATCGGTCATTGACAGGAACGTGGGCAGGCGCCAGAACACTTCGAGCCAGATGACGCTCCGTTCCGCAACATTGTCCTGGTATCCCCGCTCTTGGTTGAGCTCGAAAGCGCGTCGTGGCCTCGTTGTTTCAACGCCAACACCCTGCCTCAGTACGACGGAGACTACGACCCCAAAGAGTTCCTTATGAAGTTCGAAGCTGCAGTAGAATCCAACGGTAGCGACGCCACAACGAAGGCAAAGGCGCTTGTGATGGCCCTCAAAGGCGAGGTTCAGTATTGGTATGCAAACATACCGAAGGGGCACATAACCTCATGGTTTCAGCTACGCAACAAGCTGTTGTCCAGTTTCAATGGAATGCAAGTCGAAGAGCTAGATTCCAATGACCTCGTCAACATGTGCGTCCAGGGGGATAGGGAGTCATTGCAGGAGTACATGCACAGAGTGGTGAATCTGACAGCGCGTGCGCCTAGGGTGTCCGAAAGCAGCACCATCGATGCCATCATAGGGGGTTTGAGGGTAGGAAACTGCCAGGATGTGCTTGACAAAATCAAACCGATGTCCCTGCCGGAGCTGTTTGATGTAATGCAAGAATACTGCAAGTTTGATAAAGGCCGTCACCGAAGGTTGGACCGAGCTAACGCAGCCAAGAAGCAAAAGCAGTAGGGTCAGTGGGACTCACCGAAGGGATGGCAAAGTCATCCGCCGAAGCAGGCACATGGTCAGGTCAACAATGTATCCGCGCCCTCGGATCAAAACCAGAATAGGAACGGCGGTGGGCACAAAGGAGGGCAAAAGAATGGTCGAGGACCGAAGCCCCAGCAACCACATCCACCACCCCAAGGGGGCGGCGAAAAGTTTTTCTGTTGGCTCCATGGGATCAACGCTTACCACCACACTCATCACTGCCCTTCAGCGATCAAGAAGAAGATGGAGTGGGAAGCTAAGGAGAAAGCGAAGGCAGCGGGCTTTGCTGTGAACCATGTCATGAAGTGCCAGAACCCGGGACAGTTCAGGGCTCTACCGCCACCATATCACCACCAATCTTTCCAGCCTTCGGCGCCCACGCAGGTGTTCCAGCCAACGCAAGTATACACTCCTTCGGTGCCACAGCTGCCCCCGCCCCCACACACGCACACGCAGCAACCTTCGGTATTTGTGCCTTCGTGGCCGAACCCACCCATCCACCATCAAATGCCTTACAGCCACCACCACCACCACCACCACCACCACCAAAGCAAGAAGCACCTGACTCTAGCGGCCCGGGAATGAAGGGTATGGTCAACATCATCAATGCAATTTCGGGCGGCTCCAATGAGCCGGTGCACGCGACAAAGCGTCAGAGGCAGGAGTATTACCGAAGCGTATCGTATATTTGCTCCGGAAAATATTTCCATTTGCCCTGGTCTCACATTCCAATAACTTTCACAGCCGCTGACATTCGGCTGCAACACTACCCCCACAATGACCCACTCGTTATAAGGGCGAACATAGGCAAGAACACAAAGTACTATTTCGGTAACGACGTCGGAAGAGTCCTGGTGGATAATGGCAGCTCAGCAGATATATTAACCTGCCAGTGTTTTTCTGGCATGGGTTTTAAAAGAGAAGGCTTGCAAAAAGCGGAGCACCCGCTATATGGCTTCGGTAACAAAAGAATTGATGCATTGGGCAAGATTGATGTCAATGTGACATTCGGGCAGGATGCCACCATGAGGACGGAAGTCATAACCTTTGATGTTGTTGACTTCGTATACCCATACAATGCCATCTTCGGCCGCAACACTATCAACAAGTTCGCGGCGGTCATTCACCAAGGGTACCTGTTGATGAAGATACCAACCGCTGCGGGGGTGATTTCGGTGTACGACAGCCAAGGGGAGGCTGTTGACGGTGAAAATCCGTCAACCTAGCCATGAGTTTACCTTCGGTGTTGGTTTTAGCGTTGAAAGCAAGACTTCCGGGATAAGTTCATCAAGCACCTTGTGACAAGACCTTGAAGCCCCGTACAAGTCATACAATGAAGCAAACTTGACTCCAAGAAGCCCAGGGACCTAACCCGAGAAGATGACAAACTCCGAGGACCTAGCCAAGAAAAGTGCTGAATCTTGCGGGACAACGAGCTACGTCCAACTCAGAGAGAAACTTACGACAAGGGCCCACATGCAGAAGGGGGAAGGATCTAGAAGATTCGGGAACCGACGCCACGTGAAGGAGGCCGGGAACTGGGCCTGGATGGGCCCAGGCCGGTCGGCCCAGGCTGGCCGGCCCAGCCCAGTCCAGGGCCCATTTGCCCCCTCCTTTGACCTAGCCGCCAATCGAGCTATTTATAGCCCAGCCACGCATCGATCAATTCGTCATCGGCCGCCGAGGAGCAGAGAAGAGAGGGACACCATCCCGGGGAGGAGAGGGTTGAGCTAGTTGACTAGGGTTACCCTAGCCGACGTGGGAACCTTGCAAGGAAGACCACGTCGGAGTTCCCGGAGCTAGAAGCAAGATCAAGGTAGGATCCCGGTGGTGATCTTGTTTATGTATCATTGTACTAGTTGAATTATCAAGTCGAATCCGATTTCTAGCGATCAAGAGTTTCTTCGATGTCTTTGTTTTTCGATCGGTTTTGCTTATTCTAGATCTATTCTCGAGATAGATCACATAGGGTGTTCTTGTAGCCGCGTTGGCTAGAGTTGCACGCCGGATCTTCCGAAAGAACTCGACTTGTCCTTGGACTCGCCCTAGACTACCCGCATGAATAGGAGTTGCCAGACAGAGCGGGGCTCACGAACCACGATTTAAAGAGGCTTCTAATAAGATTCGATTTGCTACTTCTTCTTTTGCTTGGAACTTCAACAAAAGGCTTAACCGATCTCTCTAGATCTGTTTATCTACCCTATCTATCTTTGTTACCTCCGGTCTTTAGTATATTAGATTCGTTTTGTGTTCTTTATCTAGATGCATTAGGGTTTCACTTTACCAAAGATTGAAGTTACTTGGCTTTACTAGATCATCTTTTGCGTCACACATTTGTTCCACAGATTCGATACCTTGGGTTCACCACTCGAGGGAAGAAGGGTCCCTTGACTACGACGGGAGACTTGTCCGCTTGCAAGTCTAAACGAACTTTGATACAACTATTGACCGTCAACAGAGGCTCGACGTGCCGAGCGGAACACTTTGGTGCATAACAGGCAGGTGCATGTTATTGATGAAGTTGAGGGCGGCGAAGTTGTGCCAGAAGCAGAATAGAAGGCTGAGGCGCAAATGAGGTAGTCAATGAAGCAAGCCGAAGTTGAGCGCATGAAAGCGGTTGACGACACGAGGACAATCCCTTTGTGTGCAGATGTGCCAAGCAGGACCGTCATGATAGGCACCGAGGTCAGCAAGGAGGAGGAAGAAAAACTCCTGCAATTCCTTCATCATAATCAGGATGTGTTTGCATGGTCCAAGTCAGATTTGACGGGGGTCCACCGCTCGGTCATAGAGCATGCCCTGAATACCGACCCGAAGGTCAAACTGAAGCTGCAGAGGCAACGGCCAATGTCAGACGACAGGGTCAAATCTGCGGAAGCCGAAGTGCAGAAGCTGCTAGATGCAAGAATTATAAGAGAAGTGCAGTACCCCGTGTGGGTGGCCAATGTTGTGATGGTGCCGAAGAAGAATGGGAACATGCGCATGTGCATCGATTTCACAGAACTCAACAAAGCATGCCCAAAAGACCCCTTCCCACTCCCAAGGATCGACATTATCATTGATCAGGCAGCCGGTTGTGAAATGCTAAGTCTCTTGGATTGTTTCTCCGGATATCACCAGGTGTGGATGCGAAGGGAGGACGAGGCTAAGACTGGGTTCACAACCCCCTTCGGTATTTTCTGCTTCGTCAGAATGCCAAAAGGTCTTCGTAACGCCGGGCCCACGTTCAACCGCATGATGAAGCTGATCCTGGGTAATCAGTTGGGGCGCAACGCCTCAGCCTATGTCGACGACATTATTATCATGAGCGAGAAGGAGAAAGACCACATTGCAGACTTGACTGAAACCTTCGATAACATGAGGCGGAACGGCCTCAAGCTCAATCCAGAGAAGTGCATATTCGGCATACGAAAGGGGCATTTGTTGGGATGCATGGTGTCGAAACGGGGCATACAGGCAAACCCCCAGAAAATCGAAGCATTGCACAGGATGCAGCCACCAAGTAACAGGAAGGAGGTGCAAAGGCTCACGGGCAAAATAGCATTGCTGAACCGGTTCATCTCCAAGGCAGCTGAGCGAAGCCTACCTTTCTTTAAGGTGCTTTGCGCGAACTCAGTTTTCCAGTGGGCGCGAAGCAACAGCAAGCTTTCGAGGATCTGAAAAATTATCAGGAAGAGGCAACGGTCATGTCCAAGCCGTCTCCGAAGGTTGAGCTTTTACTATACATTGCAGCGACCGACACAGCAGTCAGCGCAGTTCTAGTCGAAGAGCGGATGGAGGCGGATACTTTAAGGCAGTTCCCCATCTATTACATCTCCGAAGCCTTGAGCGGCTCAAAGCTTTTTTACTCAGAGATGGAGAAGATGGCATACGCAGTTGTGATGGCCAAAAGGAAGCTTCGGCACTATTTCCAAAGCCACAATATATCGGTCCCCACGGCTTTCCCCCTTCGTGACATGTTTGAAAACAAGGAGTCAACAGGGAGAATAGGCAAGTGGGCCACGGAGTTGGAAGAGCATGTTATAAACTTCGTTTTGCGCAGCGCAATAAAATCTCAGGTCCTCGCCGACTTTGTTGCTCACTGGACACCTTCGGTCACGAAGGGGGACCCCATAGTCTCAGAGCCAGTCTGGGAGGTTCAGTGTGACGGAGCATATTGTCATTTGGGCTCGGCGGCAGCAGCAGTCCTCAAGTCTCCCTCTGGCATCAAGCTTCGCTACGCGCTGCGGCTAAACTGCGACAATTGCACAAATAACATGGCAGAGTATGAGGGATTACTGCTTGCGCTTCGGAAGGCCAGGGCGGTGGGAGCAAGGAGACTCGTCATCTTGACGGACTCCGAGCTTGTAGCCGGCCACATCGGAAAAACTTACAAGGCAAAGAAGCCAGACATGATGAAGTATCTGCAAGCTGTACGAATCATGGAGAAGTTTTTCATCGGCATTACAGTCAGGAGTTTTCCTAGGCACTACAACAAGGAAGTCGATGCCATAGCAAAAGCAACTGCTCTACTTGAGCCCTTACCGCCAGATGTGTTTCACGAAACAACGACAGTGAGATCTGCTGCAGACGGAGCAACGCCCCCAAGTTTGTGAACGCCATACAGAGTGAAGATTGGCGCGCCCCAATAGTAGCGGTAGTCAGGGGCTATTATGAGGCCGAAGATGGGGTTATTGACAAGAGAGTGGCCATCAGGGCGAGGAATTATCACATCATTGACGGTAACTTATACCGAAAGGGAGTGTGTGCCCCACTGCTAAAGTGCATATCAGTAACCGAAGGCAAGCAACTACTCCATGAGATCCACAGTGGCATGTGCTCACATCACCTCGGAACGAGAGCCCTAGTGCAGAAGGCCTTTCATCAAGGTTTTTATTGGCCTTCGGCAGTGGCAGATGCACATGACATCGTACGCCAGTGCCCAGAATGTCAGTGCCATGCGCCATACAATAAGTTTGCCTCTAATGAGATAAGCTGATACCCCCAGTGTGGCCCTTCGCCCGGTGGGGCATGGACATAGTCGGTCCGCTACCGACAGTGCCCGGAAATTACACCCATGCCGTGGTGGTAGTAGAGTATTTTTCCAAGTGGGTGGAAGCAAAGCCATCGTTACATTACTTCAACAATACGTAAATTCTTCTCGCGTAACATTGTGTGCCGCTCTGCTACAGTCACCGTGGACAATGGCAAGCAGTTCGACAGCACCGACTTCAAGGACTTCTGTGCTTATCTGGGCACCAAGTTATGTTGCCCACCACCAGTCCAACAACAGTGTAGAACGGGCCAATGGGGTAATTTTCGCCGGCATCAAAAGGAACATCACTGGTTTGCCCAAGAGCAAATGGGCCGAAGAGCTGCCGAGGGTGATCTGGTCCCACAACACCACAACTTCTAGAACCACACAGTTTTCACCGTTCAAGTTGCTTTATGGCGAGGAAGCCATGTTACCCGAGGAGTTGTGCTTGGGAACCTGGAGGGACATTCCTTCCAGTGACGAAGACCTCAAGACTTCTGTCCAGAAGATCGAGGAGGTGCGCTTGCAGGCTGGGACAAACCTGTCGTCCTACCAGGAAGAAACGAGAAGGTGGAAAAACAAGAAGATTCGACCGAAGTTCATACGGTCGGGAGACCTGGTACTACGCAAGATCCCGAAGGGAAAGCTGAAGGGTAAGATGCACGGGAAGTGGGAAGGTCCATTCATAGCAACCGCGACATCGAACGAAGCAGTCTTCAAGTTGCGTCGGTTGAGCAGTGAAGAAGAGCCCTACACGTGGAATGTGGACATGCTCCAGAAGTACTTTGTCTGACGCCGCGGCGAAGTGGCAGCCCTTTGTATTTCGTTTCATAGCCTTTGTTTCGTAGCCTTTGTTTCTTTTATGTTGAGAAGTTTGTAATATATGTACATTAAGTAGGGGGCGTACTCTTTTCCTCACGGGGGAGGCTTCGCGGTTCCCTACTGGACCCACGAAGTGTGAGGTTTTTAACGAGGCGGACCCAAGCACTTTGTCTTTTGACGTGTAATATAAGTCAGTTTTCCCCTAGCACTTGTCGCCCAATTTCCTTCTTTTTGAATACGTTTTCACAGCTCCGACGAAGCTATGCTACCCCCATACACTCCAGGGGGGCATAGTCTTCGAAGTGGCCTTCAGCGGGGTAAGTGACGGCGTGGGCGCAGATCGCATTGAGTGCACACGGGCCACGCCTGTCACTTATCGTCGTAACCGAAGGGGAAGCACGCTTGATGCGATGCGTCGATCCCGTCATGACCAAAGGAAAGGTCCGCTTGACGCGGCACAAAGGCCCCGTTGTGGCCTAAGTGGAAGCACGCTTGATGCGATGCGTCGGTCCCGTCATGACCGAAGGAAAGGTCCGCTTGACGCGGCACAGAGGCCCCGTTATGGCCTAAGTGGAAGCACGCTTGATGCGATGCGTCGGTCCGCATGACCGGCGAAAGGTATGCTTGAAGCGGCACAGAGGCCTCGTTATGGCTTAAGTGGAAGCGCACTTGATGCGATGTCTCGGTCCTGTCATGATCGAAGGAAAGGTCCGCTTATCGTGGCGCGATGACCTTGTTATGGCCTCAGTGGAAGCTCGCTTCTTTCAAGAAAATGCTCAGCGCGGTAAATGAACCGTCATCATCTTGACTAAGGGGAGATAGGGACAATGCGTCATCAGCAAAGCAGCGCTACCTTCCGGCAGAATTCAACTAGGATATCTAAGTAGGATAAGACACACGTCCCTCTCTGATAGTTTCGGTCACTAAGGGCTGAGACGAAAGGCGGCGATGAAAACAAGCGCAGTAACAAAAGTTGCAGGTGATGAATACAGCTACCTTCGTTTATTATCATATTTCGAAATACAACAATTCAATACAACAATACAATACAACATGTTCTTCTTCGACACACACTTTACAATTTGATTTGGGTCGCGTCGCCCTGGTATGCCGCGAACACTTCCAGGGGGGAGTTCCGAAGCAGGTCACTTGAGGTCTTCGCGGCATTACTTGACGTGACGCAAAGCCACGAGGGGAGGACACTTCAAGTGGTTAATCCTCTATGAGTACAACTTCGCAGATCTCGTCAATCAAATGAAGGGCCGTCGTGTCGATTATGTGCAGAGCCATCTCGCAAAGCTCTTCATCAGTGGGCATGCATCCTGAGCCGAAGACAGGATTATAGTCGGGGGCGCAGACACTCACATCGGCCCGGTCTTTGCAACTGCAGTGCCATCCGACGAGGCGTCAGGGATTAAATACACATATTCGGGTGGCCCGATAGCACCCTCTTCGATCGGCTCCGGCTTTGGAACAACTCCTTCGTCTACGAAGGGGTTTGTCCAATTACACTTGGCCGCCCGTCGGGCGGCGCGCTCTCTAAGAATGGCCTCTCGGCGCGAGGGGTCCTTCGAAAAGTCCGTGAAAAAGCGTTTAGCGGCCTCGTTTCGGAGCTGATAACGTTTCGCACGATACGACAAGAACTCCGAGTATGACACGCCCGAATGGCGGATGCTAAACTTGGTCCACACGTTTGGTGCAACAAAAAAAGATTTCAGGGGCAAGGGCGGGTCGTTCGCACCTTCGGCTCTCTGCGCAGGCACCACCGAGGGGACCTGCGCAGAGACACCCTGTATTAGCGTCTATTACAACCACAACACCAAAAAATACCATCTGTTTACAAAACAACAACTCAAGGCTCCTCAGACCTCGGCTTCGGTGGTGAGCGGAGTCTCACGGCTCGGCCGGCTCGCGGGCTCGCGCCGGGAGCTGGCGGCGCGTCGGCAAGCCGTGGCTCGAGCTCACCGTCGCCATATCCGATGTGTCGCCTCCAGGGGCCTCTCCGGTGCTGGCCGCGGCATGGATGTTCTCGTCTGGCGCGGGGATGGCGTCCCCATCGGGAGCGGCGGCGGTTCCGGGGGAGGTAGAAGCGGCCACAATGGTACCCACGGTCACCGCGGCGCACTTCGCATCGTCCGAAGGCCCCTCTGCACTGTCATCACGCATGGCTTCGGCGTCTAGTCTCGCCACCTCTTCGGTAACACGGGTGTTGTCGCATCGCGCTGGCCCCGTTGCCCCCCCCATATCCGGGCCTCTTTCCAGCGGCGTTGATCAAAGGAACCCCGGGCATGGCGATCCAGTTGCCTCCCTCCATGAACTAGGGCTGAGGGAGCACGCCACCGTGACGCGACCGAAGGCGCGCTGCAACACGCGCCTGTAAGCGAGGCCCTATCTGCACAGCATCAAAACAACATGTTGACGTCGTCACAGGTCGGCACCAAAGTGGGGTATTACTACAAAAATAAAAGCTGTTTCGGTGAACCTGAGTGCTCAGGTGAACCGACTCGTCAAGGGTAAGACGGGACCCACGCTCGGTGAAGAAAGTATTCATAAAGTTCTTGGCGAGATTCTTGGCGAGAGCCACGTCCAGTTCCGCATCAGCGGGCCACCCGTAGTCGTCTTTCGTCAGTCGCGGAAGATCATTCTTGCTGACGGTCTTCTCCGTGAGGGGCGGTCCGCAGGGATCAAGGAGCACACAGAGTAGGCCAACGTGCGAACCCCCACCGTAGCTCTGAGCTCACCGAAGATCTTGGTATTCATGGTGAGGAGGTCGAAGCAGGCGCTCACCCACTCGTAGAACGCCCTGACGGTGCACTAGGGGAACAAGGTCGGCGACGCATCAAGGTTACATTGCCCCAGTAGCTCCAAGACTTCCGAGCGAAGAACCTCTGCACATCGGATATGCTCTGTGCGATACCTCTCTAGCACGCTATTCATTACTGCGCTTGGCCTGGCTGGCGTCCTTGTTGCGTTACGTCCAAGTCCTCTTTTGCGCTAGCAAGGTTCTCCATGTCGAGGCGCAATGCTTCCAAAGCAGCATGGGAGGCTTTCTCTTCGTCCTCTTTCGCCCGCAGCAGCTGTTGGTTTCATTCTTGCTCAGCGGCCAGCCGTCCCTCCAGCTCTGCCGCCCGACTCTACAGCGAAGTGGCCGCGGCAACCGACAGCTCTTTCGCCTCTTTACTTTCCTACTCCAGCCTTCGGGCAAGACACCGAGACGCAACGAAGGCCTTCAGGGACAGATCCCCGCAAGCGGTGGTTAGGTCGGCGGAGTTGAGATTCCCGAAGTATTCCTCTTCGTGGGGGATCGCGAAACTTGATCCAGCCTCCTCCAAAAACTTGCGCTCGTGGCCGCCGCTCATCAAGCCCAGGAAGCGGATCTGTTTCCCACCAATTAGTTTGGCTTCGGGGGGAATCTGAAGGCGAGCGGCGGCGGCTTGGGGCTCCTCCGGCGTCACGCGGTAGTTGCTGATCTCGGGTTCTTCCTCTTCTTCATCTTCTTCTGCAGCAGCGACGAGGTCATCTTTTTCAGCGCCTGTGGCCGATGGTGGGGCGGACTGTTCGGTATTCTCAGACGAAGAGCTGGACGAGCTGGTGGAGGTGGAGCTGGATTTGCCTTCGTCACGGGGGGCTTCGTGACCGAGGACTGCGGGGCTGCGACCGCGAGAGGCTTCACCGACAGAAGATACGATGCGAACATCGCTGTCTTCGTCGCTGTCTTTCTCCTTCGGGCTCAGCGGCACAAGTAGCAACCCGCTGGTTTCCTCGCCAGCCCCGCCCGAAGGTGCAGCCGAGCGCAAGGGCACGGCAGCAATTACGGTTCCGAGGACGCCGGTCTCGACGTCCACGACCCGGGTTCTTGGCGGCTGGGGGTGAATCCGCCGGTCGGCCACCACGCTTCTTCCGGGCCTTCCCCTCGGCGGCGGCGGTGGCTGCAGCTGCAGGTGCGTTTTTCCTGCTAGTTTTCTTTGTTGGGGCAGCACGCGGTGATGTTGCAGTTTCGCCCGCGTCCGCCTCGGCGGCAGCGAGCGCAGCAGCTTTCCTTTCGGCCGCTTCGCGATGGCGAGGCCAATGCGTTCGGGTGCGGTGACCTTGAAGAACTCGAACACTCGGTTTGTCTGACATCCGTTCAGCTCTGCCACCGTGTCCTTGTACTCCTTCGGCGACACGGGGCCGAGGATGAAATCGCCGTGGTCCTCCACCTTCCTTTTCTTCAACACTGTGAGTCAACAAGTATGAACAGTTAATGTGAGAAGCTTCGTCAACATGAGAAGCAGGTAAAAGATCACTGAAGGGAACAGAAACACTCACGGGCGGAGGTGAAGCCGAAGACCTTCGTCCAGTCAGGGCATGGGATCCCGCCGATATCAGCCGCCCAGGCGTCGTCGGCCACCGCCCATCCATCAACCAGAGGGCACACGGGAATGCTGCGATACTCCTCCACAATTTCGCGCATGCTGTACTTGCGTGTGAACCGGCGGAGCATCATGACGAACTCGTCACCCTCGGGGCAGGAGCGGTTCTTTGTATACGACTCATGAAGGGGGGGGCAGTTCCTTCATAGCCAGCGGGTGAGACTCCCCGGGGGCCGGCGGAGTTACAGTATGGTACAGCCATTGTTGTTGCCAGTCCGAAGGCCATTTGTTGCGATATGCGGTTACGGGGCTGACAACGCCGGATTTGTACGAGAAGTTCAAACAGCCAAATTGACAGTCTTTCTCTACAGTCTGGTCTTCCTCTTCTTCGAAGACAGTGCGTCATTGATGATGAACTTGGTGTGCTGAAGCAAACCCTTCGGCAGAGGGCTTGATCTTCGTAGTACGTCATATCCACATATACACCGATAAGCAAAGAATCGCATTGGGGGTGAGCTAATGCAAGTATATGTCCAAATACCGGAGGATGTCAACGACGGCGGGATGAAGGGGAAACCGAAGTCCCGCAAACAGGAGATCGCGAAAGATGACAACCTCATTATCGCGGGGCTTCGGCACAGTCTCTCTGCCAGGGGCTCGCGCGGTCCCGATCATGCAGTTCTTCTGAAGTGAATTCACATCAGCTCCATCAATCTGGCTTCGGCCGAAGGTGTATGTCTTCAGGATCTCCTTTGCAACAGCATCGCGCCTTCGCTTCGGGGCCATGACTACGCTCTACTGTGAAGCAGAAGAAGAACGGAGGGGCGAAGAAAAACCTTACAGTGAAACCTTCGGAGTTCGAGCCTCTCGTCTGCGGATCGCGGCAGTGGGGTGGGGTAGCCCAAGGGTCAAGCCCCTTTTTATAGTGCGCTGCTGCCCGATAATCTCGCGAGTAACACGTTGTCGGGCGTACTCCCCGGGTACCCATGCAAGGAAGGAGGAAGAGTAGAAGACGGACTCCTACTAGAATTCCCCTGTACTCCTACTAGGACTCGCTCTGTGTAATCCTACTAGGACTCCTGCCTTGTAACCGACTAGGAACCCGCCCCCTGGACTATATAAAGGAGGGCCAGGTATCTAGCCAAACATCCTCAATCCCTCCGGGGAACAACACCAAGCGCAGGGCGCAATACTACCCCAACAGACGAGGGTAGCTCCGGCCACTACCGAACCTGTATAAATCTTGTGTCTTGTGTCCTCGCGCAGACCTTCGGGTTCCAGATCATGGCGATCCTCACCTTCTACCTTGCTGCGGGTACCTCCCATGGAGGTCGAGAGGTTTAAACACCGACAGCTGGCGCCCACCGTGGGGCCATCGACACGATCATCTCGCGAATTCGAAGGACCACTCTTCAAAATCAAGCTACCACAGCAACTTCACATCAGCACTCCTCGTCAAGTTCCAACCGCGGCGGAATCAACATCAAATTTGATCCTGTTTCAGATCCCAAAGTCGTCGATCCCGTACACAAGAAGGCCACCGCTTCCAGCTTCTGGGTTGGTCGTATCCGTCCAGGACTCCAAAGTCCTCTGTCCACTCCGATCCGAAGTCAAGCTGCTAGCTCACGCGGGTGGAAAAATCAAGTCTCAAAATTCCATACGGATTACTTGACTCCACGTGGAAAGCAATATATTCATATTTGTGCTACATGTGCACATGACGCCGAAGGCTATTTTTGGTCCAAGCAGAGCACCAAGATCAACATATGTGCACAAGTACTACCACGGCTACATCAACCTGCTGTTGACTACTCCAACGATGCCGCGGCTGCATCACCTTCGCCTGCAGCAGTAGCTCCACTTCAACCATTCCGTGCACCACGACGCTGTCTTCCGGCCGCACGCGCTCTACGTCGACCTCGTCGTGCGCCGCGACTACTCGTCTCCGGCCGCACGCGCTCTACGTCGACCTCGCCATGCGCTGCGACTACTCGTCTCCGGCCGCACGCGCTCTACGTCGACCTCGCCGTGCGCCGCGACTACTCGTCTCCGGCCGCACGCGCTCTACGTCAACCTTGCCGTGCGCTGCGAGTACTCGTCTCCCGGTTGCACGGGCTCTACGTCAACCTTGCCGTGCGCCGCGAGTACTCGTCACCCGGCCACACATGCTCTACGTCAACCTCGTCGTGCACCGCGAGTACTACTCCGCCTCCGCCGCGCGTCCGGGTGCCTCGGCACGTCGCGCGGCTCGTCGTCGACAACCGCCGCGGCGTCCGGGTGCCTCGCACGCGTCGCGCGCTCGTCGTGCCGCTCGTCGACTACTTCGCCGCTGCGCCGCCGCGGCGTGTGCCTCGACGCGTCGCGCGGCTCGTCGTCGACTTCGCCGCCGGCGGCGGCGTCGGTGCCTCGCACGCCACGCGGCTCGTCGTCGACAACCGCCGCCGCCGCGGCGTCCGGTGCCTCGACGCGTCGCGGCGGCTCGTCATGCCGCTGTCGTCGACTACTCGCCTGGCGGGCTCGCCGTCAACTACGCCGCCTCGTGCGTCGCGCGTCCAGTGCCTCGACGTCGCGGCTCGCACGGCTCGTCGCGCGCCGTCGTCGACTACTCGCGCGCAGCTCGTCATTGACTACTCCGCCTCGCCCAGGCTCGTCGTCGACTACTCCGTGCGCCGCGACTTCGTCTTGCGGCCACGCTGGCTCTACTTCATCCACGCCGTGCATCGTGACTACTTGTCTCGCGGCAACACTGGCTCTACTTCGAGTATGCCGCGCGCCGCCACGACGTCGTCTTCCGGTCGCATCGCGTCGACCTTTCATCTTGACTAGTTTTCCAAATTAGTCGAGAACAGCAGTCACGTCCCCAACAACTAGTCGGAATCAACTCTGACTAGTCAACTTCAGCAACAACCGTCGCGGCTCCATCGCCGACCGCCACGGCTTCATCTACAAGTTCGCTTCAGCAGAATACTAAGTCATTTATTTAAATGATTACTGTTTTCTTGGCTTGTTCTCCTCATCATGTAGGACTACTTGCCGACTACTCATTTGTGTATGCTTCTCGGCGGGTTTTCACGGGAGCTACACTCACGACTACTCGGGGTATATCAATCAATCAAGTCGCCACGAGTCTACTTCATCAACTCGGGGGCTATCCCTAGGAGGCAGCTTCTAAAGTCCGCTACGCGCGGCAATCTAAAGTCGACTTCTAAAGTCGCATTCTAAAGTCCGCTCCGTGCGGCAACTTAAAGTCGACTCCGGTCGCATCTTCGCCTGCTTCGATGGCATACTACGTGTGTAAGCTTCGATGGAACCTAGCTGTAAGCGGCCCTCGGGTCCTGGCGACGATGGAACCTAGCTGCACGTGGTCTTCACGCTCTGTACCATGGGTCCAAGTACCCTAAGTACTCGTGCTCCGTACCTTGGGTCTGAAATCCATGGCCCAGGTACGCAAGTCGACTCCGGTCGCACCTTCAAGCCCGCTCCGGCGGCAACCGTACCTTAGGTCTGAAATCCATGGCCTAGGTACACAAGCCGACTCCGGTCGCACCCTCAAGCCCGCTCTGGCGGCAATCGTACCTTGGGTCTGAAATCCATGGCTCAGGTACCCAAGCCCACTCCGGTGGCACAAGTCGACGCTAACGGTCGCATCCAAGCCCACTCCGGTGGCACAAGCCGACTTCGGTCGCAATCTTAAGCCCGCTCCGGCGGCAAAACTACTCGTTTTCTATGATTTTTCATTCGCTTTGGCTTTCCGGAAAGTGCTTTTCGTTTTTTGCATCTTAAGTCCACCCCGTGTGGCACAAAGTCGACTATTGTAGTCGCATCTCAAAGTCCGCTCCGCGCGGCATCTTAAAGTCAACTTCTAAAGTCGCATATCAAAGTCCGCTTTACGTGGCAATCTAAAGTCGACTACTGTAGTCGCATCTAAAGTCCGTCTCACACGGCATCCTAAAGTCGACTTCTAAAGTCGCATATCAAAGTCCGCCCTGTGCGGCAACTAAAGTCGACTTCGGTTTTCAAGTCGCATTCTAAAGTCCGCCCTGTGCGGCAACTAAAGTCGACTTCGGTTTTCAAGTCGCATTCTAAAGTCACTCGCTCAAGACAAAGTCGACTTCGGTTTTCAAGTCGCATTCTAAAGTCCGCTCTGCCGGCATCTAAAGTCGACTTTTGTCGCATCTAAAGTCCGCTCTGACGGCACGACTACTTCTCATGCTCCACGGCTCGACGCCAAACTACTACTTGGAATCTCTCCAGCTCGGGGGCTGCACTCAACATACTACTCGAGGATAACTTCAGCATGCTTCGCTCGCTCTCAAGCTCGGGGGCTCCGCACCAATAACTACTCGACGTGGCTCATACGGCTCTCTTATCTCGGGGGTTACACGCTGCAAGAGTACTCGGATGATGGCTTTCGCGAACACTGAAGACCCTTGGATTGATTACCTAATCATTTCAAGGCTCGGGGGCTACTATGCTACACCCATCATTAAAATTTTTCAAGACGGAAGATTTGGAATCAAGACTGACCCTCAGCTAGAGTCTGCAACTCAACCTAAGGCTCGGGGGCTACTCCATATGGAGTGCGATTTTGCAATCGCACTTCCATATAATCTCGACTTCAAGACTGATGAGCTGGACCACCTTCCAGCCTCGCGGCAGTTCAAGTACTATTGAAGACTTCTCCAAGCAGTGCTCGAGGATGCTCAAGAACTACTCGCAGAGGCTTCAAGACTACTCGAACTACTACTCTCGACTACAATGTGCTCGGGGGCTTGTCGGGCGTACTCCCCGGGTACCCATGCAAGGAAGGAGGAAGAGTATAAGACGGACTCCTACTAGAATTCCCCTGTACTCCTACTAGGACTCGCTCTGTGTAATCTTACTAGGACTCCTGCCTTGTAACCGACTAGGAACCCACCCCCTGGACTATATAAAGGAGGGCCGGGTATCTAGCCAAACATCCTCAATCCCTCCGGGGAACAACACCAAGCGCAGGGCGCAATACTACCCCAAACAGGACGTAGGGTAGCTACTCCGGCTACCGAACCTCAGATAAATCTTGTGTCTTGTGTCCTCGCAGACCTTCGGGTTCCAGATCATGGCGATCCTCACCTTCTACCTTGCTGCGGGTACCTCCCATGGAGGTCGAGAGGTTTAAACACCGACACACATAGATTTACCTTTTTACCCCGACGATCAACTCTCACAACGATAAAATTTTCAAAAAGCAGCACGCTGCCTTTTTACCTGTGCAAGCGGGTGGGCCGTCCGTGGGAGTTCCGAAGCCCGTTTTCGCCACTCAGAAGAGTTGGTCATAAGTTCGGCCCATCTAGAGAGTGGGACGGCCCTCACTGACGAGGGGCTACTGTTGGGGAAAATGGCCTTCGGAAGCGTTATGCCACGTCCGGCCCGGTGGCTGACTTCGGGTCACGGACGACAACGAGTTTTTGTTGAAGTGTGCAGCGATGATTTAATGATAACACTGATACTGCTCGAGTTATGTGAGCATTGTTTCGCAGGAACACCTCTCACCCTCGGGGATCCCGAAGGATGTGGACCTTCGGCGCCGAAGGTGTGAATGGGTCAGAAGCACCACACATCGGGTATGTTCCGGCGCGTCCAGGCGGGATGCCTCGGAAGCCCAATGCGGGCAGGGCGGGGCGGAGTCGTGGGCTAGTTCGGCGCTGAAGGTGCGGCGCGAACAGTAGCCTTGGCTCTGTCGAAGGGGCACCGTGACACGTGGATGCGCCGGACGTGTAAAGGGGCACCGTACGAAGCAGAGACAAGAGGCGCTGCGTGTAAAGGTGGCTTGGCCGTACGAAGACACGATGGAGGCCTGTACGAGGCGGGGAGTTACTGTTATAGCCTTGTAAAGTGTGTAAAGCCATTTGTGAGGAACGGAAAAGGTGTAATTGGGGTAAATGATCATACCCAGGGGCCTCCTATAAATAGTGGCTCCCTTGTAATCGAACGGACACACATTAATGAGAAGAGAGCTCCGAAGGCTTCAGTTTAATTCTTGGCTTTCGGTTTCCGAGTACTTCATTTCTCTTTCATAGAATTAGAAAGTAGTTATGGTAGTAGTAGAGGTAGAAGTAGTCAGAAGGTAGTAGTTGCCTGCTTAGCGAAGGTAGCAGGAGCGATAGAGCTTTCCGCCCATCTCCGAGGGGGCCTTCGGCCGTAACCCCTTCGGAGGAGGGTAGAGCTTTCGGGGGGCTGTTGTGTCAGCGTCGACCTTCGGGCCCGATTTCCACCAACACCCATACTGACATCCCCATATTCTTCAGTTTTCTTTCTCCCATTAGCATGACTTCTCCGCAAGGCTGTGGCAGCAGTAGTGGCAGAATACAAGACCTATATTCCCATTTGTTGTGCATGCATCAAAATCTAGCTTTACGTAGAAGAGATATCACCTAGATGATGAAGCCCTCTTCCCCTTCGTACACATGGGGCACAACTACTCACACATTTTCTGGTCTTTGAACTTAATTTGATTTCTATTTTTCTTATCAGTATATAGTAACTTAATTTGATTTCATTTTGAAATTTCTAGCTACATAGCAAAAGTATTGTTTAGAGAAGCAAAAATGAATCATAATTTGAGACAGAGAGTAATCGTAATTTGGGACAAAGGGAGTATGAGATTATGGATGTTATTTTCATGTAAAATTGACATATTCCTTTTATGTTTCCAAGTATAACATTCTGGAAAATAGTTGACTGCCATAGTTGCTATATTATTTTGATGAAAATGTGGAGCATATGTGACTAGAAGGAAGGAGGGAGTAGCAGCTCATTTTTTTTAGATAATGGATTACATAATCCGGCCTCTACATCAAAGAGAGTAGCAGCTCATGGAAGACAGATATGATGTCCCATTTCCATGTGCATACTATCTCTATCTCTACCATAGTCACACAAAACGGGGTCGATGGCATTGACCCTCGTTCCGAGAACGTCGATCCCGACCCGGGAACATGGGGTCATTTCCGTTCCCACCTTGTAGAACCCACTCAAAAGTATCGACCCTCGATCCCGTTCCTCGACCCGTTCGATCCAGGACTGTGACTATGATCTCTACTCCTAAAAAAGTTTAGAATATGGACAAAACACCAGTTCGCCCACGTGCCCCGAGGACGACCATGCCTATGCTCTGACAACCGCGACTCCGCCCCCGCGTGTCGCCCCTACGATCCTTTTTTTCCCGAATCCCCGCCCTCCCTTTAGTCCCACACTTCGGTCCCATCGTCCGAGTTCCCGATCCAACCCTAATCCCTAAACCCCGATCCCGGCCTCCCCGCATCATCGCCATCATTACAGTGATTTGCTACAAATGTTAAGAAGCCATTATGTTTGCTTTATCTAATTCTAATATGCATGGCACAAATTTAGGACAACAAGGTTTTGGTAGTTTCATGCATAGCTTAATCTCTATTAGAAAGTAATTATTATTTGTTGAAACAAATTATTATTTTTTAAACGAATAGGTTGTTGAAACGAATTATTATTTTTTAAACAAATAGGTTGTTGAAACGAATTATTATTTTTTAAACGAATAGGTTAATCTCTATGATAGTCCTGTGCTTAGTATGCCTATGTTTTCTGTGCCACATGCTGCTTTAGTATGCCTATGTTTTCTGTGCCACATGCTGCTACTCTAGCAGTCCAGTAGAATTTTGTGAGATTGTCTTGGGTCCTTTACTAATGCTGTTAGAGGGATATACATTAATTGGGTATGAAGGTCTAATGACAGACACTATGATTATAGTTCCAATTAAGATATATATTTTTCTGTTAATTATCCATCTGGATAGGTGGATATGCTTTGGTGATACAAATAAATTTTCCAACTACAGGAAAATTATGATTAAATATGGATAGGAACCAAATGCTGAAAATCTGATATAGCTTTCGCTATTATTGAAGCCTCTTCAGAGTCTCGGAATCGGTCAATTGATTTGGCTCTGTTCTTCAGAGTCTCGGAATCGGTCAATTGATTTGGCTCTGTTATGTCAGCTTTACATAGCTCACACAAAATAGTTCAAGGTTATAAGTTCTAAGTTTAACCTAACCTTTTGTGCCGACGGTTAACTCCAAATTTTAATGTATTTTGCTCTGTTCTGACAGATTTGCAATAAACAATGTGATGTTTTGGTTCCAAGTGTTTCTTTATCTTGTTTCCTATGAGCTGATTAAAAATGTTAAATTGTAGCACTCAAGCTCCTTGCCCCATGGCAAAGACAGTAGACGTCTGACATGATCATACACCAGCTACACTTCCCGACTCAAAAGAACTTACAACAGTTTATTAGCTTCATTTTGAAATTATATGATGAAAAGATACCTTGATGTTTCGTTGCATTTTGAAATTGTTTGATTAAAGGGTTTTGATTTGTTTATTCGATGAAAACATGCATACTCAACTTTGATGATGGAAAAGCAGAGACAAAATAATTTCTATGTTTTTTCATGAAAATAAATGACATTAATAGAATTTTGTTGATTTGATATAGACCTATATCTTGTATTAAAGCAGTATTTTGTTGCCCGTAGATCCTAGTATGACATAAGAACCAGAAAAAAAAATAAAGAAAAGCAGAGCGAGTGATTTACCAACAGTGAGGCAGACAATCCATATGAAGAAGAAGTTGAGGTAGGGGATGCCAGTGCTGGTCCTGTTCGCCTCATCCAGCCGGCACCCAGGGCACCCCTCACGGTAGTTGTTTTCGTCAGCCGTAGGTTCGTTCATTGCCAACATTTGGAGTAACCATCTCGTGGCTGACCCAATTCGATCAGCACAAACGAACCCTACGTGACACCATATCCCGAATGTGTCACTTCAAACAAACAAAATTAAAAACACAAGAACGAACAACGCACCACCACCCTCTGACCCTCACAAGAGGGCACAAAAACCGTCGTCACCACGCTAAGGCTACTCAATCTAGTCGGCGCGCAAGACCCAACCGGGTTGCGCAAATCGTGCTTTCCGTTTAAGGGCGTCCAGTGGGCTCTGACGGCCATTACGTGCCGTTCTGGGCCGATCGGGGGTGGGTGCGGCCGATGGCGGGCCTTTGACGCCGATGGGCCGGGCGATACCACCACCACCAGTTTTTGACTCATCTCAACTCTCAAGGCGGTTATACTTATACCTAACGCATGGCTCGCTGGCCCCACTAGGTGCCAGTCCGTAGGCTAGAGCCATCTACCGTTCCGAGCTTTCCGCACCAAACCAATCCCGCGACGTCCATCGAAGCCGGCTCCAATATCCGATCGAGCCGACCAAAAGTTCTTCAACGTCTGCTGACGGTAAGGAGCCTCTCTGCATTGGCGAATCTAGGATTATAGGTTAGGGTATGCCACAAAAAAAATCATATACGATTCGGTAAATCCATTTTACCAGTTCGGTATATATTGTGAAATTGATAACGTAATTCGATATATATGTACTAAGTAACACCATAATGTTTGAATTCATGGAATAAGTAAGACCATCCATTGTAAATAGTTTGAAAAGCCATACTGATAAATGATATATAGGAAAATAGCAATTAATTAAAGAACAGCTGAATTTCTAGAAAAGCCAAAGAAGAAAAATTAAATCTCACCCGAACAATTCTGATCGCAAATTCACCAAACTGCACGAGGACGACAGTCGACGGGGTGAATCGGTGAACGCAGGGGTGATCCGGTGTCCGGATCTCTACGGTGCTGCCTCGATCTTGCTTGGTCGTTACAGGCGCACAACGACACACAGACGCGAGACGATGAAGGATCTGAAATCTAATAAAATTCTAAATTGGCATCGGCGACGGCTAATCTGAGTCCAACTTTCCGTCTATACGTCGTCGATGCGTCGTCGAATGGCCGCATGGGCCGCCTGCCCGCATGCGGCATGGGCCTGCGCGACTGCGCGAATGCTGCTGTTGCTTGGTTGGGCTCATATGCAGCACATGCGTGATGTGTGGATTTTTTTATATATTTTTTACTTTGATTTTCGAAAAATAAATAGCCGAACCAAAAATTTCGAGAAATATACATCTGGCGCCGTGCCCTGCGGCGACAGGGACTTAACGCCGTGGGGAACGCGGTCGTGACGCGGCGCCGGGACCCGCCCAGGCGCCCGGTGGCGTTAGGTCCTTTTTTAGTTTTCATTTTTAAAACACTTTTAACCTTTTTAAAAACAACAAACTAATAAGTGTAAGTATAATCACAAGGGAATATCATAATCAACGAGTAGATGCAAATAGTTCATACAAAATCATGGTAAAAGTAGTACTACATCTAAATGTGGCAGCCCCTCTTCGACCTAACAGCTCTAGTGCCAGCCCAGGTGTGGTCCCGGTCATACATCCAGGGGTCAGGTACCCTGACCACCCGCGGTCCTAGCTGGTCGGGAGACGGTGTCGCCATGGCCGCCTGCGACGAGTCTGAAGCATCCGGTGTCACTCCGCCGGCCGGTGTCGCTCCGCCGACCGGGGTCGCTCCGCTGGCCACCGGTGTCGCTCCGCCGGCTGCCGGGGCCGCTCCGCCCTGTGGCTATGTCGGCTGAGTCCAAACCGGTGTCTGTGTCAACTGCGATGGGCCAACCTCCTCGGCCTGTTGCGGGGCATCTAGGGTCGCGAGAACATCGCCAAACTCCATCTGATCCCAGCCCAGCTGGTCCTCGGTGGTCGTGTCGAAAGGAGGCTGGAACATAGGCCGAGTGGACGAGGAAGGAATATCTGCCGCGATGGCGAAAGGCCGGTGGTGGAACCTCCAAGCGTAAAGATCGGCGGCGGCGGCAGCACTGTAGGTGCTGTCGTCTCCGGCTGTCGAGGCCCAGCTATCGGAAAGAGCGGCGGTCACCTTGTACGATTAGAATATAGTATAACCACAAACACAAAATAATTGCGTGCATTAGTTGAAAATAAGGCCGACTAAAAGTACCTATGCCGGGGGAACAAACGGCCGCTGCACGTAGGTTTGTGGGCCCTGTTGATGTGCCATCAGAGCCGAGAAGCTACCGGTAAGGGTGTGGCGTCGGTTCTTGGCGGCTGTTGAGGCGGAGCTCGAGGACGACGCTGGGTGGCTCGGAAGGAGAGGAATCTCTATGGCCCCGGCGTAGTTCACGACGGCGGAGTACCTCATGGCAGCAGCGGCCCGGCGATCACGTCGTGCTCAGTCTTCTTGAGGCCCCAGGTAAAAGCTGCTCCCTCGCGGCCGATCACGAACCGCGATATCAACAAACACGTCGTCTTTGCTCGAGAAAATTAGGAACACATGTTATAATGAAAAGTCATATTAATGTAATATGTTTACAGTATCGTAGCTTACTGCTGTCGTGTGCGGTCTCGGCGCACCGGGTACGTCGTATCCGGCAGGATCCTGTCGTGGTCCGGGACAGGTGGCGGTGGCTGGGTAGCAGGCACGTACGTCACCCGCGTCTGCGTCCTCGAGGAGTGCCACTGAAGGTACGCTACCCAGGCGGCGCCGTTGTGAAGGCGGTGCTCGGTGACGGCGTTACGCCGTGCGGTAGGCGCCCACTCGACCACGTACGGCTGCAGCTTGTCGACGAACGACGTCACCGCAGGCACGTCCGTACGCGTCTACCTAGCATAGATGAAACATAAAATTATTGGCAACTAGATATTTGTAATGGAAAATAATTATAACTAGCAAATGTAGCTCACCTGTGCGCTGTAGGCGGCAGACATGGCACAGTGGGTAATGGCGCCTCCTAGAAGAGGCCAAACTGCCTCATCACCCGGTGGACGGCGTACTCCACGACGTAGACGTCGAAGACCAGTCGTTGCCTCATCATCCAGTACGCCTTGTCTCAGGAGCACAGGGATGAGAGCCCCGTGGTGCGCGGGCAGCGACCATGGTAGGAGCGCACGGCGTTCACCGGACCTGGGCATCGACCATCCGGTCGATCTGACCAACGAAGTCCTTGTACGCCTTCTTCAGCTTCTCCGCAGCCCAAACGTGCTGCAAAGAACAAGAAGTGTTAAGTGAATCGAACTTAAGAACTCATAAAGCGAAGAATCATGTAAAGGGAGGTCATTACCATCCGGAGGCACCACAGAGAACCAATGGTAGGGAGGTCCGCTAGGTCGGTGATGTCGGGCAGCGGCTCGTACTCTGAGAGGTCGGCCCTGGTCCGACCGATGTCGAACCGCTCGTGGATCCACATCTCCAGCAGGAGAGGGCACCCTACTCGTCGGCCTCGTCACTGCCGAACACATATAGGTAACATAAAACTAAATTTCTAAACTAAACTAAACTAAGTTAACTAAACTGAATTTCCAAACTAAACTAAGTAAACTAACTAACTAACTAACTATACTAACTACACTAACTACACTAAATTAAATTTAGAAACATACCTCAAAAGTGCTTCGAAGGTTGAATGCCGTAAATTTACAGGAGTGAGGGCCGGCGGTGGCAGGGGGTCGGCCCCTTATATAGGGGTGATGCTGCCGCCGTGGGGCACGACACTAGGGCTCCTGACGCTAGTGGCGGAGGGAAGGGGGGCTGGGGGGTGCCTGGCACCCCCATGCTCTACTAATCCTTCTAATGTATCTTTAATTTATATATGTATATATGGTCACTTACTTCTAATTTAGCTTAATCAAATTATACTTACCTCTTTTAGTATCAACTGTAATCACAAAAAGATATTTTTCATCTATAAAACTTGCGAGGACATGTCTTAAATGTATAGTGGAATGTGAACTCTTGCGAGATTGTTTGGTACTTTATAGAAAGAATTGGCTACATCAATTAGTAATGATAAAAGTATCGAAGAATGTGATCTTGCTACTAGTCGCTAGTTTTAAATTGATACATATGTAATTTTGTTTTGGATAAAACTTGTAAAAACATGTCACTATAATATATAACTAAAATCACGTGACATGAAAGTTAGTTCTATTTTTTTTCATGGCACCCCCTATTCTTAAATCCTGGCTCCGCCCCTGCCTGACACCGTGGCCCACGGCGCTAGGATTCCTGACGTTGTGCCCCATGGCGGCAGGAATCTGGCCCCACCTCGTAGGTCAGCCGACCGTTGGCGCCACCCCTAACGCCGTGCCCCACGGCGGCAGGAACGGCGCCAGATGTATATTTCTCGAAATTTTTGATTCGACCATTTATTTTTCGAAAATCAAAATAAAAAATATATAAAAAATTTCTGTACACATACGAATGCTGTTACCAGACTTGCAGAGTACGCCGGTGCATACCCGGCGTACTAGCTCCGCCACTGCCTCTCTGATAATGTCGTACTCGTAGCCTCGTACCCTTCGCGGAGGAGTCCGCTTCTATTTGAATCGAACAGCGGCAGGTCATCAAGCTGCGCGGCATAGCGGTCATCCGCGTGAGCTCCTAGCAGTGGTAGCGGGCTGCTGAGCTGGGCGACGCTCGCTCTGGGAAAGGGTCGCTCTGGGAAAGGGTAGCAAAACAGAGAGCTTGATGGTCTCTCTTGGGACCGGGCTACAATTTTTGTTGGGCGAACATGTTAATCCTTGTTTGCTTCGATTGTGAACTACCTAATCAGTTGTTTTTTAAGTTCGTGGCTTCGATTATTGTGCCTGCGGCAGAATATCATTGGTTATGGGGGTGTTTAGATGGAGGGGTAAATGGATTAAATGTGACAAATTTACCCAAAATTTACTGCTAAGGTGTCAAACATGTGAGAGTAAATAAATGTGGTGGGGTAAATGTTTTGCTCACATAATTCTATTTACCCTTAAAAAGTAGGAAATTAGAGCAAAATTATGGTGGACCCAGCCCTCTCCTTGCAGCGACGATATGAATCCCGGCGGTGGTCGCATATAGGAAGCACGGTGCGGTTCATTGAACATGCATTATGGATGGGATTTAGTTCGATCTGCATGACTGGGAAAGCTCAACCGAAATCTTCCAACTGGGAATGCTTCCACTGTACATAGATATCCACAGCGCAACAGACTATATTTGCTGAATGATTCCCATCCAAACAAGGAAGCATATCGCGAGTGATATATATGTGATATCCCATCGAAACAGGAAAGCAAATCACGAATGACGATATGTGCGAAAGCTTAGCTTAACGGAAAATATCATGCCGAACGTAGTACTTCTTTTTGCAATCAATCGGCCCATACAAACCCCGTGCTCGTGCAGTTGTGACGGAACGGAAGCGCACAAATTCTCCTTCGAATGTACGGGCGCGCGGGAGATTAGTATTAGGATGAAGCCAATGTAATTTAGTATATGTACATATATTGCGCTTTGGAGGTCACGGACCTTCGCCGCTTGTGGTGCTTTGACGTCCTGGGCGTTGGGAGTTTGGTCGGCGAATAATTTGGAAGCGTAGTCTTTTTTTCTTTTTCGTATTGGTTGTTTTTCTTGCTTGCTTCTGTACCTCGGTGCGAGGTTTGAGCCTAAGCGCTCTGTTGTAATCGTTGGCCGTATATATCCACTTGTGGATATAGAGGCCGGATTTATATCCTTAATCTAAAAAATGTTGGAATTGTGAAAATGGATAGAAATTGATGTGAACATAACAGATAGACACATATAGTGGACAAACAATTGTTCTAGATGGGCATTGTTCTAGGTAGCTTAGGACTAATGTATCTCTTTTGCAATTCTATTTGGTATTAGAAACGAATCTGCACTGATCATATTAGGTTGAGTGCAAATAATTGAGCAGATTCACAAGAGGAATGTAATGTAATGTAATGTAATGTAATAAAAAAGCTCTATATATCTGTACAAAACCCACAGTACAACAATTGATTTATTGATTAGTAGGGATAGTGCATTGCTCGCATGACTATACATATATATTGGGTTAAATGCAGTTCTAGGAAACAATAACAACATAATAGACAATCATGATAACTGTTGCTTTTCGTCTCATAACGTGGCACGAATATTCTATGTCCAGAGCAACAAGATACAGTTGACAACTCTCAATTTGCAGATATATCCTACATGAAAAGAAAACAATAAACTCAGCTTGTACTGAACAGGACGACATAATGTAAGAAGTACAACAGTTTAAAGTCGTTGGACATTTGCAGCATTCATGGATGTGCAAGCTTTTGGGTTAGGCAAGGGGGAACTATATATTGATTAACATTGTATAGTAGAGATCTTTTTAAATCTACAATATACGAATCGCAGCATATGTGACACAACAATGAGCATTATGTTTCATCATTTCACATTGAGCAAGTTCAGAATGTCTATGGAAATGACAGCTTCTATCCTCCGATCCTGCATTTAAAATTTTAAGTGGCTGTGATGCCCAATTTTTAAGGGGTTTAATCCGTATAGTCTGCGATACATCTGGTCCTTTCAAATTCATGTCTAGACGACTAACTTTGTTCATGCTACAAATCACTACCGGAAACTGAGCCTGTGCCGTGAGCCAGGCGCTTTGCCGAGAGCCAAGGATCGAGCTCACGGCACAGAGGCTCTGTGCCGAGAGGAAATGGTCTCGCTCTCGGCATAGAAAAAATCCACAGCACAATGCTTCTTTGGCGAGAGCCGTGCCCCTGACTCTCGGCATAGAAATAGGTTGTCGGCGCTGGAGACTCGTCGTCACGGTCGTTGCTCGGTTGTCAGATTTGCCGAGAGCCTGAGGGCCCTGGCTCTCGGCAAAGAACGGGCCCACGGTACAGGGGCTTCTTTGCCGAGAGCTCCATCCCTGCTCTCGGCAAAGATTAAAAAAAAACTTCACATTTCCGACCGCAAACTTTTTCCTTGATCAACATACACTCATGCAAAGTACATATTCGATTTTGGCCCCTATTTTAGCTATGTTTGCTATGTTTAACAATTTTATTTCATTCTACGTATTTTTTTAGTAACTACTACCAAAAATTTAAATCGAATTACAATTTCTATGAGGCCATGTTCATGTGTGCAAGTGCAACTTGAAATCTTTAATCATATTCAGTAAAAGACAAGGTGCACCAAAATTTTGCACAAGAAAAATCTCGCTGAACTGGGCCAACGCCAACGGAACCCCTTGACTTCCGCTCCCCCCCATCCCCATCCATCATCTACCTGGCCTTCGACCGCCCAAATCCTATCCTATAACCCTTGCCTGGCCACGCACGACGACACGCGCCATGGCGTTGCGGCGGCGCCGCACGTCGCCCGAGCTCATCAACGACGCCGTCGAAGAGATCCTCCTCCGCATCCCGCCGGACTCGTCCGCGTACCTAGTCCGCGCCTCCACGGTATGCAAGCTCTGGCGCCGCATCGTCTCCGCCCCCGACTTCACCCGCCGCTACCGCGAGTTCCACCGGACGCCGCCACTTCTCGGCTTCATCCACAACTCTGACGACGGCCCCCTGTTCTACCCCACCATGGCAACCTGCCCGTTCACCCAACCGGCGCCCGACTGCAGCCGCCGCTGGTTAACCCTCGACGACGACTACCAGTGGTGGGCTGTCGACTGCCGCCACGGCCGCGTCCTCATCTGGCAAATAGATACGTTGAAGCTCCTTGTCTGTGATCCTATCACCAGTGGCCGAGAGGAGCTGCCCAAGCCCGGCATGATCCCGTTCGTGTCCTACTCCGCCATGGTGCTCTGCGCGACTGCCGGCTGCGATCACTGCGACTGCCACGGTGGTCCTTTCCTCGTCGTCTTCGTGGCCATTTATGACGGATCGGTGAGTAGCTGCGTGTACTCATCCATGAATGGTGCATGGGGCACGCCTGTCTCTGTAGACCTAGGCAGTGGTTACCACCACAAGTTAGCTCCGAAGCGCGGTGCTCTCGTCGGCGATAGTACCTACTTCACCCTGCGCAAGCCTTCAAAAATTCTGAAGTACGATTTGGGGAAGAACGTGTTATCTGTGATCAGCCTGCCAGTAGGTAGGTGCAGCTGGGATCCTGTTCCCATGGCAATGGATGACGGTTCTCTTGGGTTTGCCGACTTTTCGGTATACAAGAGTTTACCTCTGGCAGAGGAAGGTGAATCCAAATGGAGTTGCACGATGGGTACCACTCAAGTTTATTGAGCTTGAGGAAAAGCTCAGCTTTGCTAGCGGTGACATAACTGATCTGATTGGTTTTGCTGATGGTGTCGGTGTTCTGTTTGTAAGAGTGAACACCAGCACCTTCATGGTTGAGTTGAAATCAGAGCAGGTGAGGAAGGTAGGAGAGTTTGGACCCTTTTACAAAGCATTACCCTTCATGAGCTTTTCCACTCCAGGTATGGTGCCACCATGTCGGCGCTTTGCTATTTATACTTCTGCACTTTATTTACTGCTTCCGGGTATATATGGATATTTGGTTGAATGGAAATAAATGATACCTTTGCTAAAAACGCTGAAATATTTGACAGCGGCATTATACCTTGTCTCAGTCACTTTGTACTTGTTATTGTTATGGACCATTCTTAAATCTTGGAAGTAGTAGGATGTAGTTGCTTTCTACTATATTAACTGCAACCACAATTTATTGATATAGTAGTTTGATATCTGCTCTTTTGCAATCAGAATTAAACATTGCACAGTAGGTAGTAATACTATATTCCATCTTAAAGAACTAGATATTGTGAACAATGAAACGATTTTAATTTTTATCTTTGTACTTTTCAGGTTCTGTTAACAGTCCATTGCCAGCAGAGAACAAAATAACAACTCCTGAGCCCAAATATGTATAGTAGTACCACAGGCCGATTCATAACCCATCAAGTTCGATTTGACATGCTGCAGGCAGGGCTATGGATTTCTCTTGGTATTATGTTCAACAGTTGGTTGTTTAATTCCTTACTAGTTGTATGTGATGATGTGAAGACTATGTTTGAGGTTTTGAGTTGATCTTTGATGGTCAATCAATCTGCTTGGAACCGACCATATATGGTAGTTCTTTTGCTGAAAATTTTGGATTTGACTGCTTGAGTTATTATTATTATTTTTTACTATGGAACCGGAAGAAGGTTTATTCTTTCATCTTTTTTTTTCTGGAAAAATGCATGCCCTTGGAACTGCGCACTACGGGAAAATCGACGTTTGCCGAGAGCCCTGGCTTTTGTCGTGAGCATTTTGTCGAGCTCACGGCAAAATACTATTTTGCTAACGGCCAAGACGAAAACTCACGACCAAAATCGAGGCTCTTGGCAAACATGGTATTTGCCGTGAGCCTGAAGTCCGGTTCATGGCAAAAAGTGGACTTTGCGGTGAGTCCGAAGTCCGGCTCACGGCAAAGACTTATTTTGCCGATGGCTTTTGTTTAGGCTGACGGCAAAAATCCATCCTCCCAACTTAAAATATTTTCATAGTTTTTTCATACAACTTCTGATGAAGCAAAACCTTATATCGAGATTGTACATCTCGAAAAGATGTACAACTTTTATTAAGGAAGTTTTTCAAAAATCTCAATTTAAATGTGTTAAGAAAATGAGTGGAAAAATTATAAGGAAACACAATCAGAGACGCCTCGAATAAATTTAAAATTCTAAAAAACACAAATGAAGTCTTAAAATCATGAAAATTGTCAATATCTTATGATGGCATACATGGAGGTTGTGGAAAAAAATTGAGTGAGTTTCACAAATTTTATCATATACGATGCTTACAAACTGAAACATCTGCGAAGAAGTTTCATAAAGTTATGAAGTAAGTGGTTAGGTTTGTAGGAAGTGATGTTCACATTAGAGTTTGAATTCAAAACTTTTTCTATGAGCAATAGACAATATATATTGTTTCGTGTTAATTTTTGATAATTTTTTCAAAACCATTTGATATTTTTAATGTGTTAAGTGAAATTATGAAAAAAAATTGTTTGCCGAGAGCTAAGTTTGGGCTCACGGCAAACAACTTGCGGCCCACCACGGCCCACTGAAGGTCCTTGTTTGGTTTTGATAATTGAGTGACAACTTAGGTGAAAAACACAGGTGATTAGTCCTCAGGTAATTATGTGATGAAGGAGCTCATTGCATATGAGACATGACATGGAGTCATGTGACTATTTGGAGAAGATCAAGACAAGACTTGGTTTGATGGACCGGTTGCAAGTGTGCAGGGCAAGTCAGTGGCCAAGCGTTGGATCGCGTGGCGAGATGCTTGAGCAATGACTTGGCGCTGATGGACCGATGCAATGGTGAAGGGCAAGTGAAGTCAAGATCGATGAACCAATACATTGCATGATGATATGAAGTGGATCATATCATTTGTGATCTTAATCTAAAAAAATATCATTTGTGATGATATTGGTGCATGTGTTGCATCAACATTGGAGGACATGGAATGGAATGCGCAAGGCAAAGGTATAACCAATAGGCATTTCATTTAGGAAAAAGTCCATTTTTGACCATCCAATTATAGGCTAAGTTTGGTTTTGGCCATCGAACTTCAAAACCGGACATCTTTGACCATCCAACTGTCAAAACCGTTCAAATTTGGCCATCGGGTGGTTTTGATAGGCGGTTTTCAATTTTTTTATTTACAATTTAGTCCTTAGATCTTAAAATGATTATTACTTTTTGCTCATACTTCCGATTTCGGTGATTCTTGCGGTCACACGTTCATAATGGAGAGCTTTGTCTTTTCAGATGTTATTTATACTATTTTATCACTATTTATTTTATTATTCTTATGTTGTGGTGTAGGAACAACAATATACGAAAAGTAAAATAAACGGGTACAAAATAATATGAACAACATTTCAAAATATAAAGCTCATCGTTAAGAACGCATGACCACAAGAATCATTTAAATCAGAGATACAACTACAACATAGTAATCATTTTAAGTTAGGGGGACTAAACTGTAAATAAAATGATTAAAATAGTTCTTGATCTTAAAATAATTACTATTTTTTCCTCATATCTTCGATTTAAGTGATTCTTGTGGGTATGCATTCCTAACGATGAGCTTTATATTTTAAAATGTTATTCATATTATTCTGTACATGTTTATTTTACTTTTCATAAATTGTTGTTTCTACATCACAACATAATAATAATATAACAAATTGTGATAAAATAGTATAAATAACATTTGAAAAGAAAAAGCTCATCATTACGAATGCATGACTGTCGTATGGACCTCCCTGGGCCCACTATCTTGGTGGGTACCGGGACCGACAACTTCGGTGGGCCCCACAGGACTACTCGACTTGCGGCACGGCACGATGGCGTGAAGCACAAGGACTCTGAGGAGAAATACTCGGATAGGAAGCTATACATGTCCCGCTTGTATGGAAGACTCCTAGGCGTGCTAGTAGTACTCTCTCCTATTCCGACTTGTAACCACGCCTCTCGGGCTATATAAGGCGGCGGGGACCCCTCTCATCTCATCTCACGGCGTACAATTGCACCATCTTGTAATCGCACCCAATCAATCTAGCCACCAGCATACGGGGCGTAGGGTATTACGCACCTCGCGGCCCGAACACTGTCTAAATTGTGTGCCACGTGTCTCTTCCTTGAGTTACCGATCTCGGCGAGGCCACATTCATCTACTTGGTACTCCCCTTAGTAGGTTGCGGTCTAAAACAAGCGCGGTTGGCGCGGGTAGGGGCTCTCGCCCGAGATCACATGGCGAACTCGGCGGCTCTGTCTACTTCAAGCCAACCGTCGCCTTCAACCGTGGTGACACCTTCATTTTCGGTGCTTGGAGTGCACCGCTGGCGGCGGCGCGGATCCTTCAACGCCGCCTCACCATGCCGCCCAACCCGGAGGCGGCCTCGTGACACTTCCGGGTTGTCACGGGTGAACTTCGCCACAAGTTCGGTGAAATTTCGCTCTTCAACCATCACGACTTGAGCTGGATCCAACTCGAACTCGGGCTCGGCGTCCCGTGGCCATCGCATGCGCCGGCTGCCGGCAAGCCATCGCATGTGGTACCACCACCCCGTGGCGCTCACACGTGGCCCCGCGTCGGCGGGGCCCATGGAGGCTCCACCTCGCGCGGGCGGCAAGGAGCCCGTGCAGTACAACTCGGACTCAGGCACCGCCCGGCCACGCCTGGACTCCAACCCCTCTCGGCTTCTACTCGGACTCCAGCGTCTGAGTTCGACTTGGTCGGACCACGAGGATCCGGTCAGGACAACACTCCGAGCATCCCTTATCATGGCGGCCTGCGGTTATAACACCCGGGAGATTTGTCTCTTGGCGGATCGCCAGCCCACGGACTTGATAAGTGGAGACTCACGCTCGTCGCCTACCTCGACTCGCTCCCTTCCGGAGGAACACCACTTGCTCGGTGACTCAACACCCCAAGCGGAGGTGGCGAGTTCGACTCGATCTTGGCACCCCGATCGCCAAGTCTTCATGGCTGCGGCGACACGCCCGGGACCTCGGGGCGGCTCGGGACAATACCTTGAAGACATCTCCGCGGAGGCATGCGCGATGCACCGCGGATGACCGCCCGCCGGGGCGCTCGGCGTGGCGCAGCGAGCGCAGCGAGCGGCGGCGTCTCGAGATAACGCAGCGCCGGCGTCTCGAGACAACCTCCCCATCCGCAGCCAACCGCAGAAGCTCTCGAAGCGGTCGAGTAGCGAGTTACACTACCCCGGAGCAATGACCTCATAGTGATCCACAGCGGCAAGCCTCGCCGGGCTCGAAAGGTGCCGAGGAGAAGTCAGCCCAAGCTTCAGGCAGCTACTTCATGCGAGGTCGACAACAGGGTCAACGGCCTCCCTCCCGCGGGGCACTGTTCGACAACGAAGCTACAAGTCTTGAAGCGCCAACCTCGGTCAACCGTACTGAGGTGAGCTTCGGCTCCAATAACCGTGCTACTTTTCGCTCCAAGCGCGGCGGACCTCCCTCACGGGGTGGCAACAACAAGCTGCTTCATGCGTGCGTCCCTCACCCAGCGCCCTGGCGGCGGCGCGCGACCACGGCGGTGGCGGCGGCAGCGGAAGCTCAACCATGGAGCCCAGCGGGGCCGGTGGCGGCGTCGTGGCCCGGCGAGGCCGCCTGTGAGCAGCCACGCGCCTCGGTGCCTCTCCGCAGGCGGCTCGGCTCGCCCGAGAAGATTGAGGCTGCGGCGGAAGAAGGAAGAAGGTCAGCCACTTCCCATGACGGCTTCCCGCCTTCTCACCTCGACTTGCAACTTGCTCCTCCCGACAAGTTCAAGCCTTTGGGGATCACCAAATGCGGCCGAGCGGGACCCCATCCGATGGCTCGGGTGCTACGCCCTCTCCGCCGAGAACGGCGGCGGCAACCGACACCAAGTGCCTCTACTTCCCCTTACGCACTGGACCAAGCCCACTCACATGGCTCGAGTCGGGACAAGCACTCGATCGACAAGTGGGACCAGGTGAAGGGCGGTTCTGACAACCAGCGGGCGCCATGGGCGATCGGGTACTCGCATGGACTGGCCATGGTCAGCGAGGAACAAGGCGAGACCCTCACGCAAGTACATGCGCCGCTTCTTGACAAGCGCGCTACCGTAGTCGGCGTCACCGACAAGGAGGTCATCGACCTCTTCAAGGCGGCCTCTACCACGCCGCACCTTTGAAGACTTGATCGTCGCGCCCCAAGTCCATCCCCACCTCAAGGACATGATCACGTCTGGGCGGATGAAGAAGACAAGGCCAGCGCCAAATGCAGCGCCATCCGTGGCAAGAACAAGCGAGAACACGGCGGGCGGCGGCAACAGCGGGAACCAAAGGCGGTCGCAAGCAACAACAACTACTCGGGTCCCAAGCATAGCGCAAGCAGAACAACCATCGCGGCTATCCGGTAGCCTGCGAAGGAGAACTCGAAGAAGAACTCCGGCGGCTTCAAAGACTTGCTAAAGGAGAAGTGCGTGGCATACGGCAACCACACCACCCGGCGGTGCTACCAGCTCGGGCGAGCACTCAAGGTACTCGAGCCACGCACCCTCCACGACAAGAAAGGCAAGAAGAAGAGCAGCGGAGACAACAACGACTTCGGGGAACCCGACAAGGCATCAGCGTCCTCTTGACGGACTACCCAGCGGCGGAGCAAAGGCTACCGTCGAGAAGTCATGAGCATTGAACGGTCCGACCCTCTCGGTGGTCGGAGGTACAATACCTTCTCCGCGGATCAATGGACCAGCTTCTCCGAACGGGGTTCCCTCTCGTCCACGAAGCCGGTGGTCGCGGGCTCCAAGCTCAACAAGGTCCTCATCGGCGGTGGAAGCGGGCTCGTCCTTTTCACCAAGACCTTGAAGAAGATGAGCTCGACATCACCCACATGCTCACCAAGAGCAACACGCCCTTCTGCATCGTCCCGGTAGCGGCTATCACGGCTCGGTGGTCACGCGATTACCTTGAGAATCTCGGGACAACTATCGTGCAGTACATCAAGTTCAGTCGCGGACTTGAGACATCCTACCATGCCATCCTCGGCAGACCGGCCATCACCAAGTTCATGGCGGTGCCCCACTACACCTACTTGGTACTCAAGATGCCAAGCCCAGCAGGTGTACTCTCTCTCCAAGGGGACTTGAAGATCTCCGCGGCTGCGACACGGAAGCGTGGAGATCGCCTCTGAAATCAAGTACCCAATGCTATGATGGAGGTCTACGCTGCGTCGAAGAAGCTTGCTACAAGTGAACTCGACATCCCTGAGAAGTCTGACAAAGCCAACAAGCCTCAGCCAGCTAAGGAGGTTCTGGTCAAGACGATCGACCTCGGGACAGGCGACTCCGGCAAGACCACCACCATCGGGGCGGCCTCGACCCCAAATAGGAAGGCAGCTCATCAACTTCCTCGGGCTAAGCGACATCTTGGCGTGGAAGCCGGCGGACATGCGAGTGCCCGGGGGTTGATTGAGCACGCCTCAACGTCGATCCTAAGGCCACCCCAGCGACAACACCTCCGGCGCTTGGCGGCAGACGGGATGCCATCAAGAAGGAACTCGCCAAACTACTCGCGGCTGGCTTCATCAGAGAAGTCTTCCATCACAGTGGCTTGCCAACCCCGTCCTCGTCGCAAGAAGAACTCGAGCAGTGGAGGATGTGCGTCGACTACTGCCGATCTCAACAAACGCCCCAAGGACCCCTTGGTTGCAGCGGATTGATCAAGTCATCGACTCCACGGCGGGCTGCGACCTGCTACTTCCTCATTGCTACTCCGGGTACCACCGGATCGCGATCAAGGAAGAAGACCGAGGAGAAGACGCGTTCATCACCCGTTTGGCGCGTCTTTGCTACCGACCATGTCCTTCGGGTTGAAGAAACGGCGCCACCTATCAACGAGCTATCGGGCACATGCTTCAGAAGCGGCTCAACAAGAACGTCGAAGCCTACGTGGATGGCGTGGTCGTCAAGACCGAAACTCCGATACCCTCGCCGGCGACCTTGAAGAGACTTTCGCATCCTGCGCGGTACGTGGAAGCTCAACGAACAAGTGCGTCTTGGCGTACCTTGGGCAAACTACTCGGCTTCATCATCGATAGCGGCATCGAAGCCAACCCAGAAGATCTCGCCATCACCGGCATAAGCTCCCACGTGCATCAAAGGCGTCCGGCGGCCGGGTGCATGGCGGCCTTGGCTGATTATCTCGAAGCTTGGAGAACGGGGCTCCCTTCTTCAAACTACTCAAGCACCAAAGAAGTTCGTGTGGACTCCTGAGGCGGACCAAGCCCTTGCTCAGCTCAAGGACTTCCTATCGAAGCCACCAGTCCTCACGGCTCCTCGCAAAGGCGAGCAGCTATTGCTCTACCTCGCTGCGACTACTCATGTGGTCGATCGCCATCATCGTCGGCGGCGGGAAGGCGGCCACGCCTATCGATCCGGCGCCCGGTCTAGCCCGTCGAGTGTTGTCGAGTCAAGGCACGCTACCGGCTGTCACGAGAAGCTCCTGTACGCGGTACTCATCACCTCGCGGAAGCTACGACACTACTTCCGAGTACTCGATCTCCGTCATCACCGACTACCGCTCGGCGACATCTGCGGAACCAAGATGCTCGGAAGAATCTCCAAGTGGGCGGTCGAACTCGGCGCCCTCACCATCGACTTCAAGCCACGCCTGACCATCAAGTCGCGGCTCTAGTCGACTTCATGGCGGTGGCGGAGAATCGACTACCTACTCCAACCGTCGACGAGCATTGGGTGATGTACTTGACGGCTCACTCAACCTCGAGGCGCGGTGCGAGGGTACTCACGATCTCTCCAGCAGGCGAACAACTCAATCGTCCTGCGGATCTTGGAAGGTCTCAAACAACGAGCCAGTCTGAAGCTCTCCTACACGGGCTCGCCTCGCGGCTTCACTTTGGGCATCAGCGGCTACTAGTCTCGGCGACTCCGCGGTGGTCATCAACCAAGTCAACAAGTCACAGGACCGCAACAAGGAGAACATGGGCGCCTCGCCTAGAAGTCCAAGCTCGAGAACAAGTTCTATGGTCTCGAGTTCCACCACATCGTCGCGACAACAACGTTGCGGACGTCTGTCAGCTTGGTTCTACTCGCTCAAGTACCGGTGGTGTCTTCATCCATGAGCTTCCACGCGCCATCCATCCGGGCGGCGCCACCGACCCTTGTCACGGCGCATCCCGGTGGCGAGGTCATGATGATCGGCGTGGTGAGGCAACCCTTCATCGACTACCTCGGTGACGAAGGTTCCCTCGGACAAAACTTGGCGAGCAGCTCATCCGCGCGCCAAGTCCTCGTCCTCGTCGGAGACAAGCTTTACAAGCGGGCGCATCTTACGGAGTACTCATGAAGTGCGTCCCGGCAAGAAAGGCAAGGACATCTTGGAGGAGATCCACAAGGGCGTCTGCGGCAACCACGCGTCTTCTCTGCTGGTCGGCAAGGCCTTCCGGCGAGCTTTCTCTTGGCCTGACTACAGGCGGCGAAGAACTCGTCGAGAAGGTGCCAAGGATGCCAATACTTCGTAGCGACAACACGTCCCGACCTACAAGCTAGTCACCATACCGCCAACACGGCCCTTTGCTTCTTTGGGGCTCGACATGATTGGGCCCGCCAAGCTGCCCGGTGGTTTCAGCAGTATTGGTGGCCATCGACAAGTTCACCAAGTGGATCGAGGTCAAGCCGGTCACATGCCCCAAAGGCGGCCAGTACTCGACTTCTGGATGAACTCGTGCATCGCTCGGACTACCCACCGCATCATCACGGACACAGGCTCCAACTTCAAGCAACCACCGGTTAAGAATGCTGCGAGAAACGGCGGATCGGCGTCCGATATGTCTCGATTGCCCATCCTCGGGCCAGCGGACAAGTCGGCGCCAGCGGGATGGTGCTCGGCGCTCTCAAGCGGCTACCGGCCAGCTGCTAACTCCAAAGGAGGCAAGTGGATCAAGGAACTACCCAATGCACGGGGGCTCGTACTCGACCTTCCAAGCCAGCGGCAATCCCTTACTTCTGGTCTCGGCTCGAAGCAATCCTCCCTAGCGATGTCATATGGAACTCACCGGTGGAGCACTGACGAAGGCGTCTCGAAGGCAAGCGACGAGTTGACATCGATGGACTCGAAGAAGCTCGCCTGCCCTCGTCAATCGGCAAGGTACCTAGAGGTATCAAGCGCTACCACGACCATAGCGTCAAGGCGGCTCCTTCAGCGTTGGCGATCTCGTCCTCCATCGTATCCGAACACGGAAGGACTACACAAGCTCGGCTCCACAGGAAGGTCCCTTCCACGCAAAGGTGGCCGGGCGGGGCTCCTACCGCCTCCGGACACTTGAAGGCGAAGATGTCAACAACTCGTGGAGCGTCGACCACTCTGTCGGTTCTCGCCTAGTCTACGACTACTCGGGGCTCAAGTCTACACGACTACATCAAGACCCCTCGCGTGGCGGCCTCCGGGTCGAGCTCCGATCTGGACTACTCCTTCATGTAAGCGGCCTCCGAGTCCGAGGCACTGGTCTCGGACTACTCCTCTCGAGAATCCGGCCCCATGCGGCTACCTACGGATCTGGGCTGCGGACGGCGACAAAGGACTCTAGCGGTCTCGAGAGACCATGTACTCTAGATCCGGCCTACGGCTACCTACGGATCTACTGCTGGCGGCTACTCGCCCTAGCACCACTTAGCCGTAGGCGGCCTCCGGGTCCTGGCGACTACTGTAGAACTTCGGCCTGGCCATCCGGTGTACTTCTTGATAATAAAGTTTGATCGTCCATCAACTTCTTTCTGTCTACTTCCCTCAGCGGGACTACTACGAAATGCGACTACTCGCGACAACTCCACGATGGGACTCCGCACTCCGAGATCGCGACTACGAGTACTCATTGATGGAAACTTTTCTTCATTAATACTTAAACAAATTACAATTGTTTTGTACATCTCTTTCTGAGCTAACTATTACGACTCTGGAGGTTGAGCTTATCGGCGACTTGTTCGCAATGGGCGCCATCTGCTCCAGCGACTCGCATCTTGCTTTCGTCATGCGTTGGCGGCTAGTCCACGGCGACTACATCTCGGGCGCCTTGAGAAGTAGGACTTCATGAAGGCTAGCACGTTGGGATCGACTTAGCGGATGCTTCACGTGAGCCGCCCGGTAGGGGCTTCCTTGATCGATCCACCGGTGCTATCTTGGGGCCGCCGGTGAGGCACCAGGACCTCGCGATGGGAGCGCGGCTTCTTCAAGCTCCTTGGTGGGCCGCGACTTCTCGATCCTCGTTCGACACGCAAGCGATTTGTAGCGATTGGCGAGGTCACGATCGGATCTGAGCTCCATGTGCTTATCGCTTTTCGTAGGCAAGCTCCTTATAATCTAACTCGAGTACTGGCGGGCCTCTGCTCCCGGTGAAGAGATTCTTGAGATCCGTCTCTGAAGTCTTCAAGCTACTCTACAGGGTCTCAAGCTACGCAAACAACAAGGCAAGCGGGTTAGACTACCTCTCGACCTCCAACAAGTACTCAACAAGACAAGTGGTGTACCTTTGTTCTTGTTGCGGAGCGACTTGTTCTTCCGCACCAAGTCGTCGCTCTTCGCATCTCCTGGATGTCGTTGTGGTACTTGGCGAAGGCGGTATCAACTTGGGCGCATGGCGGCGGTGCTTAGGACTTCACAAGTTGGTCCTCCGGCGCCTCGGCCCGAACGCGTGTCGCCGTACCCTGAAGCATCTGGACTTTCAGCGGGACCTCTCCGGCGTCTGCCGCGGACAATACACATCAAATGGGTACTCAACTACGAGGATTGACTACTCAAGAGTTATGACTACTCACCTTCATCCATTGCTCGGCTTGGCGGACCGCCTCCAGGTGCCTAGCCACCGTTGCCGGATCGACCAAGTCGTCTGCCAGGAGCTCGATGCCACCACGACTACTCGTGGCGGCTTCGGTCATCGGTGCAGAGCGGATGGGCTCGCGTCTTGGATCTCGGGGAGCGCGACCACCTCGAGGCGGGTTACGGCGTGGCGGCTTCCTCTCCTCCAGTCGTCGCGGCGGCTCCTCCGGCGGCCATCTCCATCGGCTCGGGGGCTCCTCCGGCAGCCTCCTGAGTCTCTGGTGTCAAGTTCTCCACGGGCACCGCCGCTGGGATATCGCTCCCTTCGGCCTCAGCGCCTGTCAACGAGAAGACAAGTGCATCAGTCATATCTTCATGACTCGACTACTCTGAGGGTACTTCAACTTGAGTACTCACCTTCAACAATCGGCCGGGCAGCGTAGCCTCGGCCGGCGCTTGAGGCTCACGAGAGGCGGACTCCTCGGCGGGCGGTGCGGCTTCTTCTTCCGCCACCGCTGCGGCGGGTTCATCCCCTCCCAGGAGAGATCGTCGATTTCCTGCAGTACACAAGTCGGTTGTCAATCAAGTTCGACTACCACATCAAGTACTACTCGGGAAGACTCAACACTTACAGGCTTGACCGGACTACCGTCACGGTCGGGGAGGGATCTTGGCGATGTCCACCGGTCCGGCCTCGGCGGGCGCTTCCTCTTGCGCCTCTGCGGCCATTGCCTCGGCAGGCGCCTCCTCCTGCGCCTCAGCTCACGCCACTTCGCGCTTCTTGCGCGGCGGCGGCTCCGCCTCTCCCGGCAGGGGGGCGCTCCATCTGCGCCAAAAGTTCTTCGACAGTGGGGGCTGGGCTGCGACTCCCGGTGACTCTCCCACCGTGTCACTCGCCCGTCATGCGATCGGCGGGCTCCGTAGGCGGCAACTCCTGCAAGCAAGGAAAGTTCATCATCAACAAGTGAACTCGAGACACAGTACTCGACTACACTACTCAAGATGGCTTACCTCTTGGGGCGTGGTCTCAGAGACCTTCAACTTCTTCGCCACGCGCTTGCGGGCCGGGTTGCGGCCTCCGGCGGCGGCGGAACTAGCCTCGAGGCTGGCGGCGGATCTGAACAAGAGGCGTGAGGTAGGCGGGCGGCTGAACCTCGGACCGCGGTGGCGGTCTGCAGCGTCTCCTCGTCGTCGTCCTCGTCGGACGTGTCCTCCACGACAACCGTGTCGTCTCCTTCACCGACTTCACGCCGCTCCTTGGCCTTGGTCTTCCCCTCCTCTGGGATCTCGACTTCCTGAGGGGGCGGCGGCGGCTCGGAGACAAACTTCTTCAAGTCATCCTGCAAGAAACAACTCGTCAGTTCGACTACTCTTGCGTAATGGGTACTCGACCGAGTGCGCTGCTACTTACCTCCTTTGGTGGGCGGCGCGAGTACTCGATGCAGAGCACGCCGTGTCTGGCGGCATGTCCTTGAAGATCGAGCCAACCCGACAATATGTAAATGGTCGTCGACTTCGTCTCCGAGCATCCATGACGTATCGTCGTCGCCGGTGTACTCGAACCCCAGGGTGTCGCGAGCCATCAGTGGCTGCACCCTGCGCTTCATGAAGCTGAAGGCCACGTGCTCGGCCCTCAGCCCGGCTTCCCTTAGCGCCTTGATCCGCGCCAACAACTCTGGGAGCTGGATCCCCTCCTGCATCGTCGGCTCCGTGTTCCACCACGGGCGGTGCTTGGGCTGCTTCCCGCTCGGCTTCGGCAGCCCCGGATGGTGGTTCGTGATGTAGAACCACTTCGCCTTCCAGTCTTGGTTGGAGTCTATGAGCTTGTCACGAGAGAGTGCGCTCGGCGGCATCCTCCCGCATCTGGATCCCCACTCCTCCGACTACCCGCGGGTTGCTGGCGCTTGGTTGCGGCTTCACCCGGAAGAATTTCGGGAACAAGATCCAATGGGGCTTGATCCCGGAAAGCTTCAGCAGTGTGTCTGAGGCGGTGTGGAATATACCGTTGGGGTTGAGGTTGGTACTCGGCCGTAGTACCCCATGAGGCCTTGAAGAAATCGCTCGCCGGGGGAGAAAGCCGCTCAGCGCCGCGTGAACATCGGGATCTCTTCATTCTTCTCCGTCCATGGATCGGATCCCCGGCGGCTCTCCACATGTCGACCTCCTTCTCCGGATGAATCCCTTTGTTGAGGAGGCAGCAAGTCTTCGGTCTTCGCCTTCGACTTCTTCCACTCGCGGTTTGGATCTGGCCGCGGCGGGGACATCGGCGGTGATGTCCCTGCGGCAGATCCGGTGGCCTCCTCACGGCCCCTCTTCTTCCCGCCGGCGGTCTTCGTGGTCTTGGACGGAGATGGCTTCATCCTCCAAGTGCACGGGGTCTTCACGCGCATTCGCTCGGGGGCTACTGCGGTGGCTCTCTGTGGCGGCGCACTTGGATCTACTCTTCACTCAGCGGTGGCGGCGCGCCGAAAAACCCTAAGGGTTTGGCTTCTATTTATAAGTCAAAAGCGGCTCTCCAAGCGGCGGATGGATAAGTCTGCTCGGTGACTCGGGTGACGCGTGACTCTTCGTATTCCACTAGTCGACGCGCCTCACCTCGGGGGCTCGGCTACCTCTACTCGACTACCTGGGAAGCGACAAGACTCAGGAGCATCTCAGGACACATTCTACAAGATGACCCTTCAATTCGAGGAAGTACTCGACTCAAGGCTCGGGGCTCCGTGCCACGTGTCCTTGGTTTTTCTCCGGATTTTTCGGGATATTCTTGCCAAAACTTCAGATGGACCCTCAGCCAGAGTCTACAACTCAACCTAAGGCTCAGGGGCTACTCCATATGGAGTGCGATTTTTGTCGCACTTCCATATCGACTTGGCTTCAAGACAATACGGGCATTTTGAAGACCTTCAAGGCGCACTCAAGAGGGGCGCTTGGGACTACTCGAGAAGACTTCAAGATTGCTCAAACATCATCGGTGGAGTACATTCCGGCCTCGGGATGCTTGACTACTCTTGAGGACTTTTGACTTGTAGTGCTCGGGGACGCTTGAGGACTACTCGTTAAGGCCGTCAAGACTACTTGAAGCTATCCTTCTCGACTACAAAGTACTCGGGGCTTGTCGTATGGACCTCCACAGGCCCACTACCTCGGTGGGGTACCGGGACCGACTACTCGGTGGGCCCACAGGACTACTGCGACTTGCTCACGGTATTTGATGGCGTGAAGCACAAGGACTCTGAGAGGAGAAGTACTCGGTTGGAAGCTATACATGTCCCACTTGTATGGAAGACTCCTAGGCGTGCTCGACTAGTACTCTCTCCCTATTCCGACTTGTAACCACCTCCCGGGACTATATAAGGCGGCGGGGACCCTCTCTAGACATCTCATCTCACGGGCGTACAATTACCATCTTGTAATCGTACCCAATCAATCCGAGCTACGCACATACGGGGCGTGGGGTATTACGCACCTCGCGGCCGAACTTGTCTAAATTGTGTGTGTCTCTTCCTTGATTACCGATCTCGTGAGGCCACATTCATCTACTTGGTACTCCCCTTAGTAGGTTGCGGTCTAAAACAAACAATGACCGCAAGAATCACCGAAATCGGAAGTATGAGAAAAAAGTAATAATCATTTTAAGATCTAAGGACTAAATTGTAAATAAAAAAATTGAAAACCGCCCATCAAAACCACCCGATGGCTAAATTTGAACGGTTTTGACAGTTGGATGGTCAAAGATGTCCGGTTTTGAAGTTCGATGGCCAAAACCATACTTAGCCTATAGTTGGATGGTCAAAAATGGACTTTTTCCTTTCATTTAACCGGTCATAGGTGAGTAGAGAAGTTTATGACCGGGTTTAGGATAGATGGCCGTACTATCAAGAGGGGTGAACTTGTTTGCATATCGGTCATCTAGTGCCACTTGAACGATCTAACATTGCGATGTTGCTAGGATCGAGTGGCGTGTTGAAGAGAGTTAAAACCCCTTTGAAAAATGTTTGTGAAAATGCTAACTCACTCGCACATAAGGTGGTACACTTGTGAGGTTGGCACATTTGCAAAGGGGTTGAAGAAATAGTTGATGATTATGGTTTGTGATGGATCTTGGACTGCAATTCTGCTTTGAACCAAAGTATTTTGGGTCAAGCATTCAAGTGGAATGTGTGCTCCTCTAAATAAGCTTTCCATAGAGGTCAAGATCACCTAAAATAGACAGGCTAAAAGTTATGACCGTTTTACCGATCCTCGGTTGTGCTCAAAATGGAAGACGGACGATCAGTAGTGAGTGATAAACAGACGATCGTGATTTGATCAAGTTTTAGACAAAGACATGTTTTTGGCGTTCCAAGGGTCACAGACGATCGGTGGTGGCAAGGCAGACGATGCAGACCCAACTATTCGACTTGACCTGTTTTGACTTCGAAAAAGAGCTGTTGGTGTTCAAACTCGGACAGTCTGTCGGAGGATCACGGACAGTCCGTGAGTCCCTATTTTCACACGTTTTCAACACAACAGCTAGTTTTTGAATGACGAACAGTCCATGGGAGGACCTCGGACAGTCCATGAGAGCCGTTAGAGCTCGAGAAAAAGGGTATAATGGCTAGTTTTCTTCCTCCCTCTACAAATAGAAGGCGTGAGGATGTTGATTGTTGAGCACATTGGGGGATGTGTTTCCCATGGTAGTGCTTGGTTTGGGAGCCCTCTAACTCAATTGTGCTTGATAGATTGTGAATCGATTGTGAGTGAGTGAGAATCTAGTGCGGTTCTTTGTGAGATTGCATCGAGTGGCACTAGGTGTTCGTGTTGCAAGCTGGTGTGCTTGTTACTCTTGGAGGTTGCCACCTCCTAGACGGCTTGGTGGATGTGGCTCCATTGAAGCACGCAAGGAGATTGTGCGTGGCTCCGGAGAAGGCTTTGTGAGGGGGATTCTGCTCACCCCGCGGGGATCACGAAGAGCAACTCTAGTTGAGCATGTCATTGAGTTACCACACTTGCGAGTGGTGTCTTGGTGTGCCCGGAGTGGCCAGCGGCTTGAGAGCCTTGCCCAAGAACCATCGAGGTGTTGGTCGACACAACGAGGACTAACTTGGTGGCAACCAAGTGAACCTCGGGATAAAAATCACCGTATCAACATTGTCTACTCTTTTCGGTGGTTTGCACTTCTCGATCACAAGCATTGTATTTACATCCTTATATATCGATCACAAGCAAGGGTGAATGTTGCACCATGCGGATTGTTGAGGTCTTGATCTCGAACGGCCTTCCGATCCCCACGAGGTTCAAGATTGGTAGGTCAACGATGTCTGGGGTGCATAGCTCCCCGATCTTGCGCTCTGGCTGCGGTTGTTCTCCCATCGATGGAAGTCGATTCTCCCTAGGGCTTTGAGGTGATGATTCCTTCGGAGATTCCAACGATCCTTCGTCTTTTGCTTTCGAATCTACAAAATCCAGCTTTTTAGCTTGTGCTTCGCATCTCCTTAGCCTGTAAAGTTTTTCTGGATCATCCACAAAATTATCGGGTTTGTTGGAGAGGTAGCCGTCCATCTCCTGTTTGGGTTAGCAATAAACAAAATATACACAAAATGAAAAATAGAAACAAATTTAAGAAAACTAGGGTTAGACAAACTAGATTAGATTGATTTTGAGGATGATCAAAAGTTAGTAGATGTAAAAAGAAAAACCAAAAGAAAACTGAAAATTATACAAAAAGCAATAGAAGATCGAATCTTGATCACTTGTTCCCCGGCAACGGCGCCAGAAAAAGGGGCTTGTTGACGGTGTATATTCGTATTAAACTTCAATCGAACCTGCAAGCGGACAAGTCCTCCGTCGTAGTCAAGGGGCCCTTCTCCCTCAAGTGTGAACCCAAGGTATCGAATCTGTGGAACAAATGTGCGATGCAAGAATCAATCTAATAAAGCCGAGAACTTCGATCTTCAAAGGGGAATCTTATGCATCTAATCTAGAGAACATCATGAAAACGAATCTAATCTATGAAAACCGGAGGTAGCAAGAGATAGAGGGGGATAGATAAACCAATCTAGAGAGATTAGATCAAGCCTTCGTTGAAGTTCCGAGCAAAGGAAAAGTAAACAAGTTCAATCTCATAAAAAGCATCTTTAAATCTCGGTTTCCCGTCCGACTCCGAAAACGCCCGCCTTTTGGAGTCACCGTTCTGTCACAACGCACCCCTATTCGTGCGGGTTAGTCTAGGGTGAGTCCAAAGACAAGTTGAAATCTCACGGAAGGTCAAGCATGCACCTCTAGCCACCACGACTACAAGAACACCCTCAATGATCTATCTCGAGAATAGATCTTAAGATACGAAAAACCGATTGAAATCGAAGTCGTAGGAGAAACACTCGATCGCTAGAAATCGGATTGCAACTTGATAATTCAACATAATACATGATACATGAATTAAGATCACCACCGGGATCCTACCTTGATCTTGCTTCTAGCTCCGGGAACTCCGACGTGGTCTTCCTTGCAAGGTTCCCACACCAGCTAGGGAGATCCTAGTCAACTAGCTCGACCTTCTCCTCTTCGAGATGGTGTCCCTCTCTTCTCTGCTCCTCGGCGGCGGATGGTGAGTGAGTTGATGCGCGGCGCCTGGCCTCGGGGATATAAATAGCCTGAATGGCGGCTAGGTCAAAGGGGCGTCGAATGGGCCTCGAAGTGGGCTGGGTCGGTCGGCCTGGGCCCACTTCGGCCCAGCCCGCGGCCTCCTTGGTGTTGGTTCCCGAGTCTTCTAGAGTCTTCCCCCAACTGCATGTGGGCCCTTGATGTCAGTTTCTCTTCGGATTAGATGAAGCTCCTTGTCCCGCATGATTCGGCAATTTTCTGACTGGGTCCTCGGAGTTTTCCATCTTCTCGGGTTTGTTCCTTGGGTTTCTTGGAGTCATGTTTACTTCATTGCTTGAATTGTGCCGGGCTTCGAGATCTTGTCACGAGGTGCTTAATGAACTTACCCCGGAAGTCGTGCTTTCAACACTAAAATCCGACATAAACACTAAACTCCAAAACTGACCTGCGCAAACGAACTTGTTATAGCAAGGTGGTTAGTACCAATGGATAAGATATAAAATTCATGCCAAGACCGAAGGTAAACTCATGTCTAGGTTGACGGAATTTCACCGTCAACAGTTACAAAGAGTCCACTCACTCTGAACTTACATATTTTGGTTCTTTGGGTTGAGAGTTGAATCTGATTACTTGAGTTTAGCTTTTTATACTTCATAAACGAGGTTGGTTTTTCAGTTTTTTTTTCTAGAATACACTTTGAAAATGTTAAGATTCAGTACAATTTCTGTATGCAAAGGCGCTGTCAGAGGGATCTCGTACTGATTTAAGCTTCATTGTTTTGGACTTGGTGCTTTGTTGCTCATTGATTGTTTGTAGATGAGCATGAGCTTGGATGCATATGGTAGCTGTTGCTTGCTTCATTCTGAAGAGATGGAAATGGACTGAGTATTTCAAAGTGCATTAAAAAGAGGTGCCATTTGTGCAGGTTGCATACCTTAGCACAGCCGTGCAGCAATGACCTGATGACCTGATTCTCAATTTCTTTGTTATACCAGCACTGTGCAAAGCAGCTGGACTTGGGAGTCAGTAATTTGTTCAATTAGCGACATCAAGGTTCATACTCAAGTGAGACTTTTTTCCTTCAATTTTCTCATGGGAAGATACCAATAACGAATCTTTTTTTTATGAGAAAATATTGAAGAACCATATGTATCTGGTTTAGTTAGGGAGTATTATTTTTCTGATAAAGATGCACACATTTGGCAGAAGAAAAATTTCTCGAGAGATTAAAGCTGCACACATTTTGCTGAAGAAAAATCCTCACTATTAACGTGCAGAGACAGTATACTCTGTTGCAGTCCTGAAGAAATTTTGGCTCGAGTGCAGAGTTGCAGACCCAGATGCCGCTGGTCCAACCGGACCAAGTCAAAGTGAGATGCCCGTGTACGGCGGCCAATATTTGTGGGTCCTGGACTGCCGCCACGGCCGCCGCCCTGTTTGCTTGGCTTATCAGATACCAGCCAACAGTATTTTTCTCTCAAAACAAATCAGCTACCAACAATCAGTCAGTAGTACTTTTCTCTCAGAACAAACCAACACCAACCATCAGCCACCACCAGAAGTCGTACCACAAGTTCGCCAAGCTTGCCGGAGCTCTGTACAATGAGCTTTGAAATAACTTACTTTTGTGGTGTACATTTCAGATAATGCTCGTGGCAGATTGCCACGGCCAGCGGAGACAAATTAATCACTGCTGAGCTGAAGAATGGCAGTAGCTGACCATTCTACTGATCCATCCAGTTGAGTCTGGTACTGCTGGCATCATAGGGTCGATGCTTCGACATGTATAATGTTGTGTTGGTTAGTTTAGTTTATGATGGTGTGCACCACCATGCCTGTTATGGACACATTATGTCTCTCTGCAGTTGTCTATGATCATAACATCTCAGTTCCAGGTTTACTATTAATGCTACTTTGGTTAGTATCATTGATGGTTGACAAGTTGGTCAGAACTGAAATTATTGTGGGCTTCTTTTGACTGAGATGAATATGTATGCTTCAGTTAGTTTGTACTTCTGGAAGGAGGAATGTTGTTTCAGCTTTTTCAGGGATGTATCCTAGTAAAAGTGCACAACAAATCAGTCATATCAAAGATCAAATATGGCATTTGGACTGTGGGGCAGTGGCAGAGATGTTGCTCCATTCTCAATTTCTATGTATAATTCCAGGATGAAATTGCAGCTCTGTTTCTTTTTCACTGAAAGGGTGCTTAATTCCCAGAATCAATTTATCAGTGACATCAACTGCAAAGCAAGCAATTGTTGTGTGGTTTAACTGCAGCACAACTAGCATTCAGCTGGAACTAATAGTCACTGGTAGGGAGAGGGGCTTTAGTCCCGGTTGGTAAAGGAATCGTCTCTCAAGTCCAGCGGGACTAATGATGAGAGACAAAGGCCACCTCTTTTAGTCTCGGGTGAGCGAACCGAGACTAAAGGTCTTTTAGTCTAGGTTCGTATTACCAAAGCGGGACTAAAGGGGGCACATCCTTTAGTCTCGGTTGGTAATACCACCCGAGATTAAAGGTTTTCCAAAAAACAAAAAAAAGCCTGCCATGGCAGCCGCTGCCCCAGCTCCTGCCACCCACCTCGAGCTCCAATCCACCATGCACAGTAAAACATCAAGTTCATTACAAGTTCACCCAAATTCGTCACAAATTCATCTCACATCACACAAGTTATCTCACAACAGATTCAATCATCACATATGCTCATCTCGCAAATTCATCACACATATTCACAACTTTATTTGCAAAATCAATTCCCACAAGATTTACAGCAAGATCGATGCGCACAAGAATCACAACCATTTTAGCTGAGTTCAATTTGGAAAAAATTTTGAAAAAAAACTCACTGCGTCAGGCATCACCGCTGGGCGCTCGGCCACAGCTCGCCCGCCACGCCCTGCCCGCTCCTCACCACCACCGAGCACTCCGCGGAAGGTCCCACCAGCCCGACAGGCGCTCCGCGCCCGCCCGCCACGGTTGTGTCGTGCCCGCCCGGCCTCGGTCCGGCCGCGCCTGACTCGCCGCGCCCCACTGGCGCTCTGTCGGCCTCGCTCGCGCCGCAGCCTCGCCAGCGCCGCTGGCCCTCCGCCGCAGCCGCTGGCCGCCGCGCCCTCCGAGCCTCGCCGCCGGATAAGGAAGAGGAATAGATAAGAAGAAGAAAGAGAAAAGAGAGGAGAGGAAGAGACTACGCGGCGCCGTGGAGTCGCTGCTGTGAAAAGATAAGGGAGAGAGAGGATGCGTGGTAGATGGGAGGAGAGGCTTTTGTCTCGGGTGGTTTCCTCACCCGGGACTAAAGAGTACCCTTTAGTCTCGGGTGGTATTTCCACCCGGGACTAAAGGCCGACGCCAATAATTGACTCAAAATAGTAGTTGGACACACCCTTTTGTCCCGGTTGGTAATACCAACCGGGACTAAAAAAGGGATCGAGCTATTTCAGTCCACGTCGATGAAAGGCCTTTAGTCCCGGCTCCAAAGTTGAACCGGATGAAGGCCGAACAAACCTCGCTCTCTACCAGTGAGTGTATCAGATCGTCGAACACTAGTATCCTCCATCACCGCTAAGTGCGCCTTGTCGCCGTCCAAATATAATTTGCTCAACTTGAGATATAATTTCAAGGAATAAGGGGGTGTTTGGATTTAGTAGTCAGACTAATTTTAGTCACTTTATGGACTAAATTTCCAAACACCCCTGACTAAAGTCTGACTAAAACTAGCTACCTGACTACAACTTTTTAGTTGGGGAAGGGTAGCTAAATTGTTTTAGTTCTCCCTCTCCTCATTCATTGTGCCCCTCCCTCTCTCTCTCCATACCTCCGCCGTCGTGATGACAACGACGGACTAGGCTAGCCGCCTGTGCCAGCCGCCGCAGCACCTCCACACAGGGACTAGGAGTCGGCCGCCGCCCCAGCTCGACGCGCCACCGCTCGATCTGGGGGCAAGGGGCTCGGATGGCGCCGGATCTCCGCCACCGCCCGAGATTGGCGCGGGCCCCTCTCTGCGATGTCGGCGCAGCTGCTCCCAGCGTGGCCACGGAGGAGGTCGGGTTGCGCTGGGAGGCGAGGTGTGGAGCAGCCCGGCCTTAGGGAGGACGATGCGAGGGGAGGCTGATGCGGGTGAGGCGCCTGCGTGCCTTGCTCCGCCCGCTCGATCTGCGCTCGCGGTCATTGGCAGGAGACGAAGGAAGGCGGAGAGGAGAGGAGATGGGAGGAGGGCGGCCATGGATGGCGACTCCGTCTGCGGACAAGATGGCGGTCATGGACGGTGACGTCCTCGTGGAGGCACTGGAGGTCGAGGTCGGCGGCGCGGCCACGACGTCCCCTGCACGTTGTCGATCCGCCGTGGACGGCGCAGGGGCAGAGCGGCACCTGGAGGGGCGCCAGCGGGGAGATGGCAACCGGGAGCAAGAAAAGAGAGGAGAGGAGAGGAGAGGAGGAGAGAGAGCGAAAGGCAGGGGAAAGGGAGAGAGAGAAAGACAAGGGGAGAGGAGAGGAGAAAGTGGAGGGAGACAAAACTTTAATACTGACTCATTTTAGTCACCCTCTAAATAGGATGTTGACTAAAATTTTTTAATCTACTAATTTTTGTCATCATGGGACTAAAAGTGGATGGAAACACCCTCTGAGTCTGCTAATGTGCAACCTGAATGGCCATGGCGAAAGAAGATTAAAGATGCACACATTTTGTAGATGAAAAATTCTTGAAATATTAAAGATGCACACATTTTTTTGAAGAAATGTTTTTTAATTTTACCTTGTAGACAGAAACTTTGGAAAAAAAAAAGCTCGAGTGCCGACCAGACTAAAGTTGGTGTGTCATTCATTTTCACCTCACCCACTCACTCCACACCACGGTCCACTCACTCTCAGCCCGTCATCTCTCTCTCGCGGCGCCCGCATCTTCCTTCCCCCAATCCCCTCGCCCACCAAACCCTAGCCTCCCGCCCCATGGCTGCGGCCTGTAGCCCGCCGGAGCTCATCGAGGATGCCGTGCCGAGATCCTCCTCGCATCCCGCCGACGAGCCGGACCTCTTCCGCGCCTCCCTCGTCTGCAGGCCTGGTTCCGTCACCTCCGGCCTCCTCTCTGCCTCCGCGCTTCCACCGGCGCCCGTTCTTGGGCTTCTTCTGCGTGGGGTGCGGTGCTATTCACCTCCCTTCGTCCCCACCACCGGCGACACCTGACCCCGTCTGACGACCACAATTGGTCGGTGAGACTGCCGCCGGCGCGTCGTCCTCATGAAGTCGCTAGGAAGTTCGTTGTGTGGGATCCGGTCACGCGGTCACCAGGAGGAGCTGCCGAAGCTAGACATCAGGTACCAGGACTACACCATTGTGGTACTCTGCGCCGTGCAGTGGCGGAGCCAAGAAAAATTTAGAGGTGGGGCGGTTTCTAGCGAGAAACTAAACTAAATGGCACATGCACCAATGCACACAAAACTTACACAAGTAACATAGAACAAAAATTATTTACCAACACAAGTGAAATTTGCCTACTCATGCGGCCATGCCTTATATATGCCACTATGCAGCTAGCCTTTGCTCATGCTCTGCGTGCTTGCATTGGCACCCACTACATGTACACCATGCATGGTTCACTTGTGCACGCGCCACAGCAAGTCGGCTAGTTTTGGAACCACCAATGGATGAACAAAATTGGATAGATCTCTCAAGACTAAACCTACATGTAGTTGTTAGGCTAGCATAGCAACAAGTCCAGTAAGAGTATCGTCTTTCTTCCCACGCTAATAACCCACTCTTCCTTGTCTTTAGGCTATGATCATCGATGTTAAATCGTCAGAAATAGATAGGTAGTGATCAAAGGAGGTAGGAGAGTTGTAAGATGTGCACGACGGTAGCTGGGCGGCCGCCCACCCGCCGATGGCTCCGCCCTGGCGCCCGTGGCGGCTGTGATCACGGGACTGCCACAGCGGCCCCTTCCTCGTGGCCTGGGTGGGCCATGACGATGCAGCCAGGGCCGTTCGTGCGTGCATGCGTGTACTCATCAGGCTCATGCCTCGGCACGCACGTACATGGATGCCGGGTACATGTTCGACATAACACGTCCTGCTGTTATTGGAGATGCGATCTACTGCCTTGTTGACCTTAGCCACAGAATTCTGAAGTATGATTTGGTCAAGCATTGCTTTTCTTTAATCAACTTGCCGGCCATGTACAAAAGAGACCTCTCCTCATGCAGAACGAAGATGGTTCTCTGGGATTTGCTGGTGTAAACGGTACCAGACTGTACCTTTGGTCGAGAATGGTGAATCCTGAGGGACTTGCAGCATGGGTACAACAGAGGGTCATTAAGCTTAAGATATTACGGAAAGCTACTGTTTTGGTTTCGCTGAGGGTGCTGGGGTTTTCCTCATGAGCACAAAAGTTGATGCCTTCACGTTTGAGCTAAAGTCAGGGCAGGTGAAGAAGGTTGACGAGCCAAGGGATTACTGCATGTTCTTCCCTTTCAATAGCTTCTTCACTCCAGGTATGGCTCCAGTATTTTGCTTGTTTGTCATCCTGTACCTGTACAGCCTCTATATTTTGTTCGGATACTGATTTTGTTCATATGTTATCGAGTCAAAATAAATGATACATGTGCAAGAGAAAACGGAATATCTGACAATGCAACATCAGACTTAATTTTGCTCTGTTTCCACCTGTTAAGATCATCCTGGACATTTGGCAAGATTTGTTCACATAGCGAAATTCTACCTTGTAAACCACCAAATTTGCAGCTGTTTGCCTGTTGCCTTTTGTTTTGTGTGTCATTTTACTTCCTTCGTAGTTTGTAAATTTTCGGAGTAGGCACTCTCAACTGTTTCATCCCAAAAAATGTATGTACTGAGCTTTGCAACACTATGAACTTGTATGCCAGGTACTTTTCAGATTCTAGTAGCAGTAACCAAATGGCACCTTTGCTATTTAAAACTTGTTAAAGATGATTCTTAATATCGGCAAGATGGTCCTAGGAAGTTGTTCAAATTTTTTATTGACTTCAAACTGTTGATCTAGTATTTTAGTTTGTATATTAGTTTACTAAAGATTTAGTAGTCTCTACTGTTTTCATCTTAAAAGAACTGTGTAAAGTAAGGTTTGAAACAGTTTGACTTGAAGGTATGTTCCTAGTTGGTTCAGTTTATGGAGGTGCAAGTCACCAATGCACAGTCCGTCGTGGACCTTATACTCATGCTCTAGATAGTTGCTTCTTGATGATGACTGTGAAGACTATGTTTCTGCTTCACACTTTTACTTTGGTTACCGTTCTATCAGATTGATAAGTCCACTTGGAACTGGATAAATATTAAGGTTGTTGACTGAAAAAAAATGAAAAGTGGCTGCAATGCCTTTTATACCCAGAATTTGCTCTTTTGAAAATCTCTGGGATGAGGCACCTTGTAGGTTGCACACATTGGCACTACAGCATATCATGGAATGTGCAAAGCCTTACCTGATGATTTGATTTGTATCTGGGACACAATTATGTAGGCAATTGGAAGTTTGTAAAAAAAAAATAACTTTATTTCTTAGAGGATCAAATAGTAGCAAGATTTTTGCATGTTCCATTGAACAAGAAAAATACAATACAGATAAACTGCCATCTCACATGATCCATACCATCTTACCATATCTGAGCACTAGCGGCTACAGGAAAGAACACCTTATATCAAGCACATTTATGCAAGTGATAACTTTAGCAATCATATGACAGGGCCGCACCAAAGAATCAAATGACTCATAGCACCTTATATGGAAGAAACATAAACAGTCTCAGCCAAGTTGTATATATTTGAGTTTTGGAGCACTATGAACTTTGTATGCTTGGTATTCTTTTGATATTACTAGCAGCAAATTGCCATGCTATTGGAAACATGCTATGATTTTGGTGTAAGTTCTGACATATAGATGTTATTTCCGAAATATATGATACCTTTGCTTTTGGAAACTGAACATATGCCAATGCAATGTCACATGTATTACACTTGTGGTTACGTTTGACTATTCGAGTACAGATTATTTATATTTTGATTATTCTTTTTTAACCAACCGCAAGTTGCTGATGTAATACTTTTGTAAATATTAAACATCTGTATGCAGTAAGCTATGAAACAACTTTAACTTGTGGTGTACATTGCAGACTATGCTTGCGGGAAATTGCCATTGCTTGCAGAGACAAATTAATCACTGATTAGCCGAATGTTGGTAGCAGTTGGTCATCTTCGATCCAGTTGAGTCTGCTACTGCTAATTGGAGCTGATGCTTCGGAATGTTTGGTGTTGCGTTGTTAGTTTAATTTATGATGGTGTACACCACCATGCCTTTTATGGACGCATTATGTGTCTTTGTAGTTGTCTGGGATCATGAATGTGACATCTGAGTTCAGGTTTACTGTTAATGCTACTTTGGTTAGTATAGTTGGTTGACAAGTCCGGTCCGAACAGAAATTATTGTGGGCTTCTTTTGACTGAAATGAATATGGATGTCTCAGTTTATTAGTTTCTACTTCTGGGAGGAGTAATGCCGATTCAGCTTGTTCAAGGATGTATCCTTGTAAAAGTGCACAAATTTAATTTCATTTAGCTTGATCCTGTTCATCTGGCTGGTGCTTATTTATTCTAAGAGAAAAGTACTGTTGGCTAGCTGGTGGTTGTTGTTGATTTGTTGTAAGAGAAAAGTATTGTTGGTTAGTGGCTGATAAGCCAGATGAACAAGCTGCAAGTATGGCATTTGTACTGTGGGACAGTGGGAGATATGTTGCTCCATTCTCTATTTCTGTATAATTTTATAACTGACAACTTGCAGGCCATCTTTTGTGTGTGTCGTGAAAGGGAGCTTGATTCCTAGGATCAATTATCAGCGATATGAACTGCAAAGCATCTGTTGTGTAGAAGTTTGACTACAGCACAACAGTGGGAGTCAGCTTATGGATCGTTGCTAGTCAACCAGATCCATCCGCCGCGTCGTTCTCTTTTCCCTGATGTTCCAGGGTCACCTCAACCCCACGCTGAAGGTCGCGGCGCTCCTAGAGCTAGGGATGGCAGCGGGTGGGAAACCCGGTGGGGGCACAAGAACACACCCGCACCCGCTAGGTAGAAATCACCCGTCACCCGCCACCAGCGGGTGGCGGGTGACGGGTGATTCCCCCACACCCGCCACCCGCTAAGGTAACGGGTACCCATCGGGTGACCCACACCCGCCACCGCCAAGTCACTGCTGCAGCCATGCCAGACGAGCCCCAACTTGCAGATCCAGCGCCGACATCTGGGTGATGGTGACGAGCTCCCAACCCAAAGGGAGAGCAGCTCACTAGCTGGGAGTAGAGGCGGCGACGGCCTAGCCGGGGTTGGACGCCTCCCGCGTCCGGCGGCATCCTGGCCAGATGCACTCGCAGGCGCGGTGGTGCCCTGGCCGGGGTCGGCGGAGGAAGCGGCGCGCAGGCCGGTCGGCGCGGGGCGGGGCCAAGTTCAAGCTAACGAGGGGCGGCCGGCGCACCCTCGCCGGATCTGGCTCGGCCGGCGTCTGGCGAGGTCAAGCACAGGATGTGGTGGCGCCACGGCCGGTTGAGCGCAGCGGCGGCGGCTGGCGGTTCAGTCGAGAGAGGGCGGCCGCTGGCAAGTTCGCATAGGGAGGGGAGGCGACCTGGTCGGGATGTTGCAGCACGGTGGTGGCGGTGAGCGGCGGCGGCCTCCAATGAGTCAATGACTGTGAGAGGGTGGCGGCGGGGTAGAATAGAATGGGGATGAAGGCTAGGGTTTCCAAATTCCAGTCTATTATATATGATATCATAACAAAGGGTCCACATGTCATATTGAGATGGGTGACCCACCGGGTAGCGGGTATGGGGTACTCAAGAATGCACCCGCACCCGCTTCACCCGATGGGTGAGGTTTTCACCCATCAACAGACCCGTGGGGGCAAAATTCCCCCAAACCCGCACCCTAATAGGGTTTTTACCCGCGGGTAAACGGGTGGCGGGTACCCATTGCCATCCCTACCTAGAGCCGCGAGGCCTTGCCGTCACTGTCCTCCACCCACGCGCCACCCGGAGCTCGCCTTCATCACCATCCACGAGGTGCCGTCTCCCCCGACTCCGACATCCTCGTGAAGCTGCTGGCCCTCGACCGCTGCCGTCGCGGCCCCATTCTGGCAGCGGACGCCGTCGTGTGCGCGGTAGTTGACGGGCAGTGCTAACGCGGCGGCAATGGACATGGGCGCCGCCCGGCTGGTCGGCGTCCCGGCAGCTCGACACCGGCGAGCTCTGCGGCCGTCACGCCGTCGGCAGCGTCGACACCGTCCGAAACCTCGGTGTCCGGCGTCCTCTTCATCAACACGTTCGAGGCGATCGGTAGGAGCTCGCAAGATCCGGCACAAGATTTCCCTTCCGCGTTCGCGATCGGGACCGCACCTCTTCACGAACACCACGGGCGGAGTAAGCGGATCTGCGCGCTGGACCACGGCGGCTGGCGTGGCACAGGAGGCTTGGCGTGCGGCCCACCAGCTCGATGGCGGCCCGAGCCCAGCGTGCTCCTTCCCATCATACCAGGCTAGCACACGGCAGAGCGGCGCCACATGGCGCGAGACCCAGCGAATGTTGCCGTCGTCGGCGAGACGCACCGGTGAGGGTGGCGCTCCGGCATGCCACGCCCGGCGTCGCGTTCAGCCTAATTCAGCGGCGCGCGTGGTTGTTCGTCTTGATGCTCTCGTGGCGGGTGAAGTACTCGTCCAGGCTCGTCGCCATTGGTTAGTGAACGTACACCCCGCGTGCACATCGCCCGTGACACGGTGTAGATGAGCGGCAGCGTTGGACAGCTCAAAAAACGCTGCCGGCGCAGGAGCCAGTCAAGAGAGGCAGCGGCGCCGTAGCGGCGTGGCGGCGGCGTGAAGGGTGGCGGTGCGGCGACACCATTCCCATCCGCTACAAGTTTCGTATAAAGTTTATCTCAATCCGAGTTCATATAAAGTTCATCCGCTACACCATTCCCTCTCTCGCGGCCGGCGGCCCCCATCTCAATCCCTTCGCCGAGGACACCAAACCCTAGCCTCGCCGCCGCCATGGCGCCACCGGAAGATGCCATCACCGAGATCCTCCTCCGCATCCGGGCGGACGAGCCCGCGAGCCTCGTCCGTGCCTCCCTCGACTGCAAGCCCTGGCTCCACATCGTCTCCAACCCGGCCTTCCTCCGCCGCTACTGCACCTTCCACCGAAGAGCCACGCTGCTCGGCTTCTTCTACACCACAGGGCGCCAGATCTGTTCCCTTCCCTTCATCCCCACCATGGCGGCACCCCCCTTGCGCTGGCCGGCGAACGATGACCACAGTTGGTTCGTCGCCGACTGCCGCCACAGCCGTGTCGTCCTCCGGCTCTGGAAGTCGCCCAAGAAGTTCGCTGTGTGGGATCCAATCACGGGTCACCAGGAGGAGCTGCCGAATCTCAACATCATGTACACGAACTTCACCCATGTGGTGATCTGCGCCGTGGCCGGCTGCGATCACCGGGACTGCCACGGCGGTCCCGTCCTCGTGGTATGCATGGGTCGCGACCAAACAAACGGGTCCATTCGTGCGTGTGTGTACTCATCGGAAGCTCGTGCATGGGGCACACCAGATTGGACGGACTCAAATGGCCGGATGTAGGATCTAGTCACATAGAAGGGGGGGTGAATATGAGACTTCTTTTTCAAGCTCTAAGGAAAACAAGAAACCTTAGCCTATCAACTAGTGTTGCCCATTCTAAAACAGTTCTTTCCTACTACTAGAGCACACTAACAAAAGTTTCCTTAGTAAATATCACACTAGGAGGTAAGAGACAACCTAGGCAAGATATAAAGCACACAAGCAAAAGATAAGAGCAAAGACAAGGAAACTTAAGTGCGGAAAATAGGTGCTGAAATTAAGTGCTAGAAATTAAATGGGAGGCACAAGAGACGACCGAATTTTTTCCCGTGGTATCGAGAAGTTGAAGCTTCCCCCTAGTCCACGTTGGAGCACTCACTTAGAGTATTGCTCCCCCTTGAGTCACTAAGACACAAGTGCTCACTAAGAGTACTCGTTCTCCATCTCCGGAACGGTGGGTCTCGAACCGTGTACACCAAGCTTGTCTTGAGGCTCCCACAACTTCCAAGAGCTCACCAAGAACCCTCCAAACACCGAGACCGTCTAGGAGCCGTCAAACTCCAAGAGTAATAAGCCCGCACACCTTCACTTGACCTGAGCACTCAGCTAAGCCATGTATGCACCTTGAAACCCTTGCTCACTAAGAAAGATGGCCCTCAATCAAGAGGAAGAGAATCCCAAATGGCAAGAACACACTCTCCTTCTCTCCTTGACGGCAATGGATCTTCAGAATGGCAAAGGCAGCTCAAGAGAGGCAGGGGGGTCACATTTATAGGCCTAGCAAGGGAGGCTAGCCGTTAGAAAAGGTTTCCTGAAAAAGTAGTACCGTCGGATGAACCGATGGTCTCCCCCTGCAAAGCGTCGGATCATCCGGTCACTCACAGAGCCCAATATAGCCGTTGAACTAAGAAACCCAGACATTTCACCGATGCTATACACCGGCCTGGATCATCCGTCTTGAAGACTTCACACTCGGTGATCGTATGATTTGAATTAAACCGTCGGATGAACCGCTGAGTATACCTATCCAAGCGTTGGTTCATCCGGTGCTGAAGTAGTTGACTTGGTGCGTCTCTGTCTAATTTAAATGCAACCGTCGGATGAACCAATGGTCAAGGCGTCGGATCGTCCGATGCTTAAGCCCTGAGCCTTGACCCATACTGTAGCCAAACCCTAAGGCGTCGGATGAATCGATGTCTATACCGTGATTCATCCGACGGTCCAAAGAATCTAGAAATCGCGCCGGATCATCCGACTCTATGAACTTCATTTTAACTCGTCCAATTCAGCGCCTTTGAGTTTTCCGTCGATTCTTTTGCTTCAACCTTGCTTCCATGAACTCTCTGAGCTAGTTGACAACCAAGGAATTTGAGTGTGCATATTTTTATGGCTTTTGAGTGCATGGTCAAGCTACTAGTGTACGAACCCCTCTTAATAGTATGGTCGAACACTACAAACTAACAATCCAAGTGTCCTTCATCTCCTTGTGACACTTAGAACTAACAAAGTCCTTAGCCTTGTAGTATTCATCCATTTTTAGTCCTTGAATTCAAATTGAGGGGTCTCATTTCATTCAATACTTGCGACAATAACCCAATATGAAATCCGCTACAAAACAACGGTTAGTCACAAGCATATGGTTGTCATTTATCACTGAAACACACCCTTACCAAAGGTGCGAAAGGGCCTAGATGGTTATAATCTCCCCCTTTTTGGTGATAGATGACAACACGAGTAGAGATATAAGAAAATTTGAATTTTAAAAGCATATAAACTCTACTTCTAATGCATGAAATAAGAAAGGCTATAAACACACATGCATTAAGGTAAACAAGCACCACAAACATGAGTAGACATGTAAATCAACGACAAGCACAAGATCCAAATACATGTCTCATCATGAAACTCCACAAAAGCGAGAGAGGCTACAAAAACTCGAAATCCTGCACTCTCCCCTAACTCCCCCTATCTCTACTCCCCCTATCTATCTCCCCCTTTGGCAACAAGCACCAAAAAGGAGTGTAAGGCTGAGGCGGAGAGGAAGGATCCGGCGGCGAGGTAGAGACGGTCCTCGAAGGTCGAACGGAGAAGTCAGAGGCGTCGTCGTCGTCCTCCTCCTCGCTGAGAAGAGACCAAGTCGAAGAGGAGGGACCCGGAGCTGGAGGAGGTGGAGCTGTAGTCGTCCCGGTGCCTGAAGTCGGAGCCTGAGTGGCCTCGGGAGCTAAAACCTCGGGGTCGGAGGCGAGTGCTGAAGAGATATGCTCGGTGATAGCACGCAGGTAGTAGTCCTCCTGACCCAGACCCTCAGCCCGTGGTGTAGTGAAGCTCGGAAGAGGTGAAGACACCTGTGGACTGGGCAGAGTGGTGCGAGCTAGCGTCTCAAAGACAAGTGCTCTTGTGGTGAGTGGAGACGACAGCTGTGATGACGTCGGAGTGGTCATCTGAAGCTGGTCCAGGAAGGAAGAAGTGACCGCTGCCGGTGGTGCGAACATCCCCGTCTGAAGGAGTGGAGTCTGTGGAAAAGTCGCGAGGGGGACGTTCACGAACCCACCAGCAGGAGGTAGAGGTGCAGTAGGGTCGGCCTGAAGCTGGGCAGTGGTCGGTGGCTGAGGTAGCTGCATCCCTGACTACTGAAAGAGCTGACCGAGGCATCCAGACATGAATGTGAACATTTGAGAGGTCATCATCTAGTGCTGAAGCATCTGCTGCCTCTGTGCATCTGCTGCTGACGGATCCCCTCAAGGATCACCTGCTGGGACTCCTGGTACTGCTGAAACTATGCCTGCATCTGCTGCTGTACCTGGAGTGTAGCCTGAGTCTTAGCGACCATAGCTCGGATCGGAGTGAGTGGTGCAGGTGGGTCACTGAGCAGTGATCGTGGGAACCGGTGACTCAGCCTCTCTCTGGCCTGGCAAAGTAGAGCCTCCTGCCTCATCGTCGTGAGTACGACGGACTCGGAACACGGGCTCAGGAGCTAGCACAAAGTCCTCGTCGTCACTGGAGGACTCGTCGTCTATGGCGAAGTACTGTGGGAGAGGTGCCTCAGCTGCTGCTAGTGTCGCGTCCTGTCTAGCTGCCTCGTCCATCACAGCCTCAGCTGCTGCCCGTGCCTGTAGAGTCTCCTCTGCTCTCCTCAAGCCTCTCGGGCCTCTCCTCCTGTCCCCTAGCATCGGAGGTCGGTAGATCGGGAACACGAACTTCGACGACTCCAACATCCCGACGTACCTCTGGGCCTCAAGATGGGACAACAACCAACTGATCCAGTGAGCAAAGGGCTGTTGTCGTGTCATCCCCATGCCATCCATAATGGCATCCTCGATCTCAGCAAGCATGATATCAACAATATCAAATGGGCACTTTGCCATCACGTACATCAGGAGCCACTGCTGCACCCTGTCAAAGACTCTGCGTTCCCCATCCTATAGAGCACGGACCTCCTGAGAGTGTAGTGGACGACGTACGCCTCATGAATCAGACGGTCCGGTGTCCTGGGTGTACCAGGGAGGAATGACTGCTGGAACAGGAAGCTGATCTCCTCGTCTGACGGAAGAACCGGAGAGTGAGCACGAGGAGGCTCGACGTCGGGGTAAGCCAGGTAGTGGATCGAGTCGTCGTGAAGGTCAACCTGGAGCAACTCTGCGATCCCCTCTCTCTTGAGCCTCTGCTGCTGACCCATGAACATAAATCTGATAGCGACTCGGTGAGCGTTGATGTACACAGTGGCGTAGAAAACTCAGACCCAATCGGGGACGTAACGTGACCTCCTGGTCACCAAGTCCACTAGGCCGGAAGGTAGTCGAACGCGGAGAATGGCCTCACCAGTGCAGCCGCGAGTCTGGAACTGAAGCATCTGTCTTGGCTCAACTGGGAACCCTTGTGAACGTAGGAGGCATGGAAGCTCTCCTACAGAATCGTCCAGAACCTGGGGTCACAGTCCTCTCGTCCACGCGGAAAGCACTGCTCCTCGGGCACACTCCTCAACCGCCGAATCTTCGGCCCCGGCAAGTGACGGAGGTCACGAAGGTAGACTCCGAAGGCCTCTGCTCGTGGACCTCTGGGGATCTTTGGGTCGTGTGCCTGCTGCTCTCGCTCAGTGAGCTCCTCAACTGCAGCTCTCCTCTGGCGTGGTGTCGGCTGCGGCTGAGTGTGACCTCCGAGTCCGGAGTCGGACATGGCGGTGAGGAGGTGACTCATCTGCTCTGCTGCTGACCTGCTGGCGGCGAACTGCCACGAGTCTGCTGCTGCTCACCCTGGGGCTGCTCCCCCTGACCCGGTGCACTCTCTCCAATCCGTATGCCCCTCTGTGGCTGACCCTGTGTGTCTGGCACTGAAAGTACACGGTCCCACTCCTTCTCCTGCCGGGTCTTCTTCTTCTTCGGCTCGACTACCGCCTTGCCCTTCCTCTTGTCGCCTGCCATCTGTGAGAGAAAAGATTGAAGATTGTAGAATGGCGAGATACGAATAAACGAGATATGTAACTAGAAGTAAGGGGTCCTTAAGCATAGCAATAGACTAGATATGAGCCTAATTGAACAAATTTTAGTGGATGTACTGCTCAATAGAAAATGAAGGCTAGGATGATCCTTAGGTGCACAAGATATGTGTGTGTGCGGACAGATAGAAGTGAATCTTGTATTTGCCATAAGAACATGCTCAAGATCAAGATCATGGCAATGACTAGCATGGTACTATTCATGTGAAAGCATGAATGCCTAATTTGTAGGATCGAGCATTTAGTGCAGGATTAAACTTAGGGCTGAACAGTACCAAATCTTCCCTTAACAGGTGTGAAACAGTGCAGAGAAGGGAAAGATTTAGGAGAAATCCTCACCACAGCATGAATTCAATGAAGTGGAAGAGGAACAGCTCCCGAGAAGAATACCGGCGAGCTGCCGCGGTGGGGGATGGCCGGAATTTGCGGAGGCGGCGGTCCAAACCCTAGCGCATGGTCATGGCGTGTGCTCGCGAGTGCCCGCGCGGAGGAGATTCGCAGCCGACCGGCGGTGAACACAGAGGAGCGGCGGGGAGTGCGGCAAGAACGCATGCGCGTGGAGGTCGCCGGGCCAGCGAAGAGCGGCGCTGCAGGCGTATCGGCGTGAGCGCACGGGCGGCGGCGGGTCGAAGAGATTAGGGTTAGATGATGACCGCTGCGCCGAACCGTTATGACGGGTGGGACCAACTCATCAGTGTAGCGTCAGATGAACAGACGGTAGAAAAATACGAGCATCGGTCGAACCGTCGGTGCAACTCTGCTCCTGGGTGAAACCCACCATCGGATGGTCCGACGGCCTGAAATTTAAGCGTCGGAAGCGTTGCAGTGCGAAAATTTGAAAATTTCTTGACCGGATGAACGCTTTTAGAAAGCAGCGATGGCGTCGGTTCATCCGACGGTGTGAAAAATTCTAACAGAGACGAACAGAGCGCGCAGACCCCTTCATCGGATGAACCGACGCTGGAACCTAAAGAGCAGCGGTTCATCCGACAGTGACAATTCGATTTTGTTGAACTACTTCTCATTTTTGATCCATCGAATGTCACACACAAGCCAACACAAGCGCATCCTTGGATCAATCCTGAGTGACAACCTTACCCCTCAAGCACTCCTTTATATAATACTTATAGATACACAATTAGCTCCCTAAAAAGGGATAAACCATAGATAAAAATATGCAAATTAAGAACCAAAGGAGGGAGGGGACTCCAAAAAGGGAATGTATGAGTTAATTGCCTTTGAACTTAGAGATTGACACCATAAGCTCGTTAGGACTTAACTCAATAGGCATTAAGCACAATCATTTGTCTCATCACACCTTAAGAGTTGTTGATTTGCATTGAACGCTAAGCAACTTTCTCATAGTGTGAGTTTCCTTTGTGACTTCTCTCACGCAATGCTATGCAAGAACAAATGCATGAAATTAAACATGAATGCATCCTATATGACAAGCATAAGTGCAAAGCGAAAAGGTAAACTATCTTGTCAAGTTTGAAACCTTGATAAGCTTATTCATGGTGAGCCTTTCAACATGCCTTGAGCGAAACAAGAGAACCACCGGCTCAAGCAAGACCCATACTCACCACTATCTCATCAAGGTTAGACAAGCCCCTAATCATGTACATATGCAAATGCAATCTATATGACAAGCATTACATGATGTTGGACGCATCAAGCACATTTAATTCACTCCGAAGCCTACAAAAGGTGTTTTCATCAAGAGGCTTGGTGAACCGCCAATTGCTCCTCGGAGCGAACACCACAAAGGACAATGTCCCCTTTAGCAACATGGTCTATAAGAAGTGGTGGGATATCAATGTGCTTGTGCGAATGTTGAACCGGGTTGTTAGCAATGTTTACGGCACTTTCATTGTAACAAAGGAGGGGAACCCTATCTAGAACCACACCATAATCCAAGAGACTTTGCTTCATATAGAGGATTTGAGCACAACAAGCCCCCGCGGAAATGTATTCCGCCTCCGTGGTGGATAAGGCCACGGAGTTTTGCTTCTTAGAGGACCAAACAACCAAAGAGCGACCTAGCAAATGGCACCCACCCGAAGTACTCTTACGGTCTACTCGACATCCGGCAAAGTCCGAATCCGAATAACCCAAGAGCTCAAAACAAGCACCATGGGGGTACCACAAGCCAATGCTAGGTGTGTATTTTAAATATCTAAGGATCCTTTTCAAAGCACTTAGGTGAGATTTTTTAGGGTTGGCTTGAAACCGAGCACACATGCAAACACTAAACATGATATCGGGCCTAGATGCGGTAAGATAAAGAAGAGAACCGATCATAGAACGGTAAAACTTTTGGTCAACTGGTTTACCTCCCTCATCTAGGTCGAGATGTCCATTGGTAGACATTGGAGTCTTGATCGGCTTGCAATCATCCATCTTGAACTTCTTGAGAATATCATTGGTGTACTTCTCTTGATGGATGAAAGTCCCTTCCTTCAATTGCTTGATTTGAAACCCAAGGAAGAAGTTAAGCTCTCCGATCATTGACATCTCGAATTCCCTAGTCATGAGTTCACTAAAATCCTTGCACACTTTGAGATTAGTAGAGCCAAAGATAATATCATCAACATAAATTTGACAAATGAAAAGTTCTTTGTTGATTATCTTTGTGAATAGCGTGTTGTCCACTCTACCAATCTTGAATCCCGCTTCAATAAGAAAATCCCGGAGCCTCTCATACCATGCCCTAGGAGCTTGCTTGAGTCCATACAAAGCCTTATGCAACCTATAGACATGGTTAGGATATGTAGCATCCTCAAAACCGGGAGGTAGCTCCATGTAGACTTCTTCATTGATGAAGCCATTCAAGAAAGCACTCTTAACATCCATTTGAAATAATTTCATTTTATGACTAGATGCATATGCAAGGAGGATATGGATAGCTTCAAGATGTGCCACCGGAGCGAAGGTCTCTCCATAGTCCAAGCTTTCTACTTGAGAGTACCCTTTGGCAACAAGTCTTTCCTTGTTCTTCACCACAATGCCATGTTCATCTTGCTTGTTCCGGTAGACCCACTTAGTGCCAATAACATTCTTGTTCTTGGGGCACTCTACCAACTCCCACACTTGATTTCTTGTGAAGTTGTTGAGCTCATCTTGTCGTATGGACCTCCCGGCCCACTACCTCGGTGGGTACGGGACCGACTACTCGGTGGGCCCACAGGACTACGACTTGTGCCACGGTACACGATGGCGTGGCGCAAGGACTCTGATGGAGAAGTACTCGGATAGGAAGCTATACATACCATGTCTTGTGGAGGACTCCTGGCGTGCACGACTAGTACTCTCTCCTAAACCGGCACTGTAACCTGCCTCCCGGGACTATATAAGGCGCGGGGGACTCTCAGATTACGCATCATCTTGTAATCACACCCAATCAATCTAGAGCTGCATACGGGAGGGTGCGCGCCCGATGACCATTGTCTCTCTGTGTGCCATGTGTCTCTTCCTTGAGTTACCGATCTTGGCGAGGCCACATTCATCTACCTCGGGTACTCCCTTGGTAGGTTCTTGGGTCTAAAACACCGGCAATTTGGCGTGCGGTAGGATCTCGCCGAAGATCATATGGCGAACTCGGCGGCTACAATCTTCATCAAGCCAACCCATGCGCCTATGCGGCGACACCACGTCTTCGACTCACAGTGCTCAGCTGGCGGCAGGGATCCTTCGGCGCCTCACCCTACGCCCAACGAAGGTGGCCTCGTGGCGCTTCCGAAGTAGTCAGGCGATCTCAACTGGAAAATTAGGAATTTGGCTCTACAACCAGCGGACTTGAGCTTGGGGGCTCAACTCGAACTCGGCGTCACCGTGGGCCATCGCAGGCTGCTCGAGCATCGTGTGCGGACTCCCCACTCCATGAGCACTTCATCCCGGCCTCTAGCAAGGCCATGAGCTCTCTCTCAGCCTGTGGGAAGAGATCGCCTCAGTACGACTCGGACTCCAACCCCATCTCCGGTTACTACTCGGACTCCTCTTACGAGTTCGACTTGGGACCGGACGGACGAGCAGTCAGAGACCTACGATGGAGCAGCATTATCGGGACCTGCATCCGGCCTGGTTATAACATCTACACCTTGACCAGTTCGTCTATTGGCGGACCGCGGCAAGCGAGAACCGCGCTGCGTCGCCTACCTCGACTCCTTTGCCGTTCCCGGAGGAACACCGCTAACTCAAGCGGGGCACACTCAAGCGAGGTGGCAACCGGTGACTCGGCCTCGGCTCTCTGATCGGCAAGTCTTTATGACTGTCTGCACCACGGGCCCTCGGGGATAGTCACGACCGATATCTCGAGGATATCTCGATTGGACGAGTTGTCACCGCATAGCAGCCAGCGTAGCAGCAACGCTCGGCGTGAGCCGAGCGGAGCGAGCGGCCCGGCGTCTCCGCGAGTCCCTTCCCATCCGGGAACCTTGCGAGGCACTCGACCAAGTCGAGGCAGGTGCTACCCGAGCAAGGCCTCATGTCTATCACTACGATAGAGCGTCGGGGCTCGGGGGATCGCGGGAGAAGTCGTCAAGCTTCGCGGAGGGCGCCTACTTCATGCGAGTTGACAGGGTCACTCAAGTGCCCCGTGGGGAACCGCCCTGACAAGACAAGCGAAGCCACAAGTCGCGGTGACATCGGTATAGCCAGGTACTCGGGGAGCTACCCCAGCCGTGCGGGCATCGGCGGTGGGCCCTCATGGTAGCTTGGCGGCGGCGCGGCGGTGAACCGTGAGATCACCCTCCTTTGTGATCGGCGGCGGAGGCGTGTGGGAAGCTCCAACCATGGGGCTGGCGGAGGCAACAGGCGGCGGCGAGGCCATCGCGAATAGCCACGCCTCCGCTTGCGTTTGGCGGCCCGAAGATCGAAGAGCCCGGCGGGAAGTCCTCCACGGCGACAGCTTTAGCCTTGCGCCTTATGACGCCGCAATGCAATCTACTTCTCCGGAGAAATTCAAACCTTTGGGGATCATGCGGCCTTGCGAGGGGCGATGGCGGATGCTCGCCCACTCCGCCGAGAACGGTGGCATGACGACGCAAGTGCCTATACTTCCCTTACATGCGGATCAAGCCCCTCTTACATGGCTCGAGTTCGAAAGTACTCGATCGACAAGTGGGACCAGCAAGGAGCAGTTCACAAGCAACCGGCGTAGATCGCTCACTCGCAAGGACATGGCAATGGTGAGCGGAAGAGGCGAGACCCCATGAAGTACATGGCGCTTCTTCGACAAGCGGCCACCCGTAGTCGGCGTCTCCGACAGGAGGAGGTCATCGACCTCTTCCAGGTCACGGTCCTTCCGTCGCACCTTCAAAGACACATGCTTGAGACTCCATCACCCACCTCAAGGACATGATGATCAAGGCTGATGAAGACTGGCAGGCCATCCGTGGCAAGAGCAAAGGCAGAACAAGCGGGCAACAGCAGCGGCGGGGCAGGCGGTGGCAGCAACAACTCGCTCGGTCCCAGCGCAATGCGGAACAAGCTATGGCTATCGCCCTGCAAAGACAACTCGAAGAAGACCTCCGGCGTCTTCAAAGACTTGCTAAAGAGAAGTGCAATATCGCGGCAACCACACCACCGGCGGTGCTACCAACTCCGGCGAGCATTCAAGGACACTCGAGCCACGGCACCCTCACGACAAGAAGGCAAGAAGAAGGCAAGAAGAAGACCCGGCAAACGTCCTCTTGACGGACTAACCGGCGACACGGTGGTGTGTCCACTCGGTTTCAGGCCCTCTCCGTGGTCGAGGTACCCGTACCTTCTTCAATGGATCAATGGACAAGCTTCTCAGAACTGGGGTTCCGTCCCACTCGTCCACGAAGCCGTCGCATGGGCTCCAAACTCAACAAGGTCCTTATATCGGCCGGTGGGCGGGCTTAATGTCCTTTTCACCAAGACCTTGAAGAAGCGACATCGACATCACTCACACAGAGCACCTCACCTCACCTTTCGGGAGCAGGCTATCCCCAGGGCTCGGTGGTTACGCGATTACCCGGGAACAAGGGACAAGTTCACCGTCGTTGAAAGTCGCGGACTTGAGGCGTCCATGCCATCCTCGGCGACTATCGCCAAGTTCATGGCGGTCCCCCTACACCTACTTGGTACTCAAGATGCCAGTGTGTACCCTCGCGCAAGGGGACTTGAAGATATCCTTCATTGCATACGAGCTGTGAGCTCGCGCTCCTGAATCAAGTACCCAGCGCAATGATGGAGATCTCTGTTGCATGCCCCAAGCTTGCCCCAAGTGAACTCGACAAGTCGGACAGAAGTCGGACAAAGCCCACGGTGAGGAGGAGGTTCAAGCCAAGACAATTGACCTCACGGCGACGGCGGCAAGACCACCACCACCAGGCCACCCGAAAAGGGAAATAGGAACAGCGCTCATCTTCCTGGCTTCCCGGAGACATCTTGGCGTGGAAACCGGCGGACATGCGAGGTGCCGGGGAAGATCGAGCATTCACTCAACGTCGACCCTAAAGCTACCGGCGACAAGACCTCCGCTTCCGCCGATGACGGGGGATGCCATCAGAAGAAGGAACCAAACTTCGCCAAACGCGGTGGCTTCAGGAGAAGTCTTCCATCTGAGTGGCTCGCCAGCCCCGTCCTCATCGCCAAGAAGAACTTGAGCAGTGGAGTGGGATGTCGTCGACTTCGACCTCAACAAGCACTACCCCGGACCCTTCGGTTGCGCGGATAGACCAAGTCATCGACTCCATTTGCTTCCTCACTTTTTCCTCTTGCTACACTCGGATCGCACCGGAAGCAAGAGGAAGAAGAAAGGAAGACGTTAATCAGGCGTTTGCGCGCATCTTGCCTACCCGACCATGTTTGAAGAACGCCCTACCAGCAGCTATCGGGCCTGTTTCAAGGGCAACTCAACAAAACGTCGAAGCCTATGTGGATGGCGTGGTCAAAGACCGAAACTCCGACACGCTCATCGTGAGATCTTGAAGAGACTTTCGCATCCAATGTGGAAGCTCAACAACGAAGTGCGTCTTCGAGTACGTCTTCGGCGCAAAACTACTCGGCTTCATCATCGACCACCATGACCAAGCCAATGAGAAGATCTCTCCGCCATCACCCGAAAACTCCCACGTGCATCAAAGGCGTGCGAAGCTAGCGGATGCATGGCGGCTAAGCAATTCATCTCGAATCTTGGAGAGCAGGGGCTCCCCTTCTTCAAACTACTCAAGCATCAAGAGAAGTTCGCGTAGACTCTAGAGGCAGACCAAGCCCTTGCTCAACTCAAGGACTTCTTATCCAAGCCACCAGTCCTCACGACTCCTCGCCAAAAGGAGCAGCTACTGCTCTTCCTTGCTGCGACTACTCACGTGGTCAGTACTGCCATCGTCGTCGAGCGGTAGGAAGACGGCCACGCCTACCTCCGGCTGACCGGTCTGCCGTCGGCGAGGTCTCCGAATCCAAGGCCGTCAACCCCGTGCGAAGCTGCATGACGCAGTGCTCATCACCTCGCGGAAGCTACGACACTACTTCCAGGAGTACTCGATCTCCGTCGTCACCGACTACCCGCTCGGCGACATCTTGCGGAACCAAGATGCTACTGGAAGGATCTCCAAGTGGGCAGTCGAACTCGGCGCCCTCAACATCGACTTCAAGCCTTGAACAGCCATCAAGTCGCAGGCACTAGTCGACTTCATGGTGGAGTGGCGGGAAAATCAGCTACCTACTCCAACCGAGCGCCTAGAGCACTGGGTGATGTACTTCGACGGCTCGCTCAAGCTTGAAGGCGCAGGTGCAGGGGTACTCCTGATTTCCCCAACGGGCGAACAACTCAAGTACATCCTGCAAATCTTTTGGAATGTCTCAAAAAACGTAGCCGAGTACGAAGCTCTTCTACACGGGCTCCGCCTCGCAGCTTCACCGAGCATCAAGCGGCTACTAGTCTACTGGCGACTCGCAGTGGTCATCAACCAAGTCAACAAGTCCCGGACCGCAACAAGGAGAACATGGACGCCATCGCCTAGAAGTCCGCAAGCTCGAGAACAAGTTCTACGGTCTCGAAGTTCCATCACGTCGTCCGCGACAACAATGTTGCGTGGACGTCTGTCAAGCTTGGTTCTACTCGCTCAAGTACCGGTAGGCGTCTTAGTCCCACGAGCTTCAGCCGCCATCCATCCCGGAAGCCGGCACCACCGACCACGATCCGGACATCCCCGTGGCGGGAGGTCATGATGATAGGCGTGGACCGGAGGCAACCTTCATCGACTACCTCCACGAGCAGAAGGTTCCCTCGGACAAGAACTTGTCCGAGCAACTCATTCGCCGCGCCAAGTCCTACCTCCTAGTCGGAGACAAGCTATACACGAGGGGCGCATCTTCCGGAGTTAGGGCTGGATATCGAGCCAGCTCGGCTTGTTACGGCTCGGCTCGTTATGGCTCGGCTCGTTTGCATCTGGCTCGGCTCGTTATAGTAACGAGCAAGCCTTCGACTACTCGCCAGCAATTTAGCTCGAGCCGGCTCGTTTGGCTCGCGAGCCAAACTATAGAAAATCACCAGATCTCATGTGTTAGACAAAAACAGCACCAGATCACATGTATCATGTATGTTCAGGAAAAAGCACCATATATTGGACAGAAAAAGCACTATTTGTTCACATTTCAACCCATCATGTCCATATTACAACCCATAAAGTTCACATGTCATCCCATATTATCCAAATCACATTCACATCCGAACATATACTGTAAATGCATTACAGGCAGTTTACATAATGTATTTGTAATTTTCAGAATAGAGAAGTAAGTTATCATGCACTGTATCCATTAGCCATACAGTTTACACTCATGAGTAAAGCACATAATGTATAAAGCACTGATTAACATCCACAAGTCTATATAAAGTTTTTGTCAAGCCAGACAACCACAGTCCACAAGTCCACAAGACCACAACCATGAGTCCATGACCAGACCAGACCACCACAACCATGATAGCCATTAGCCATACAGTTTACACTCCAGCATGTAATCCAAAATCCATAAAGAATTCAAAAGCAAAGCAAAATAAATGAGCCAACAAGACAGAGGCAGCCATGGGGCACAAGTGCCACTCAACAAGTGTTGCTTTCCACCACACTGCTGGGAAGCTCCACATTCTCAATGTCACCATCATCACCTTCTCCCTGAAAAAACAGTAAAGAATTAAGCATTAAATATTTTCATACACAAACTTTGGGGAAAATTGAGTTAAAAAAACACTCACCAAAATAATTGGAGGACTTTTAGAACCTCGTATCCAACTAGATGCACAAACTAGTGCTTGAACGGTTGCTGGCTTTAAAGAACTCCTATAGTCATCAAGAATTCTACCTCCACAACTAAAAGTGGACTCAGATGATACGCTGCTAGCTGGGACAGCTAAGAACTTCTTTGCCATACTGGACACAACAGGAAATCTATGAGCATTCACCTTCCAATAGTGAAGTAAGTTAAAACTCTCATCCTCCAAAGGATGGTTTGCTTCATCTAGGTAGGTAAGTAACTCCGATTTTGAAGTTTCTGAAGCACTTGACTCTAGAAAGTTCTGAAATTCACTTGAAACAAGACAAGCCATTGAGCTAGTTGTTTCCTTTGATGATGAGGCTGATTGAGTGGTTGATGAGCTGCTACTACCACCTATTTTTCTACGCTGGTCCAACTCATGCTTCTTGTACAACTCTTCTAACTCATTTCTTATATCAGCAACCTCTTTTTCAGACCTCGACCAGCCATATAGTTGATGAAAATAAAACACAATATATCTCATTTTGAACCTAGGGTCAAGGATTGAAGAAATAACCATTACATTGTTCTTCTCTTCCCAATATTTATCGAATTTCTCCAACATTGCAGCAGCCATTTTCTCCAAGTATGGGTCATTAGAATTTTTTGCCTTTAACAATGCAGCCTTGACTTTCAAAATGTATGGGTAGAAGACATTAGCAGTAGGGTAAACTGATCCTGAAAATGCTTTGGTTGCCTCAGCCATCTCTCCTAGAATTGGTCTAATCTTCTCATACATGTTCCATTCAGATTCTGTAGGTTTCCATGCATAATTCTTGTCTACTTGAGCATAATAACCAAATGCAGACTTATACAAAATGCAAGTGTCAAGCATTTTATATGTCGAGTTCCATCTTGTTTTAACATCAAGAGACAAACACTTCCCAACTGTAATAGCATAATCATTGCAAACCTCTACAAATTTGTATAGGCGAGTTGGAGACCTCTTGAAATATTTCACTGTATTCCTTAGGTCACTTATTAGACCTTCTATTTGGTCTAGACCATCATTGACAACCAAATCAACGAATATGAAAATATTTGGGATCAAACTGACCGTTCTTTCTAGCTAGCAGCTTGGCTGACAAATTTGTGGTAGCAGTATCATTATTTGAAGCATTATCAAGGGTTATTGACATAATTTTATCTTCTATTTTCCACTCCACCAAGCACTCAAAAACAGCATGAGCTATCACCAAACCAGTGTGGGGAGGATCCAACTCAACAAAGTTAAGAACACGACATTGCAAAACCCAATCACTATCTATGTAATGTGCCACCAAACACATGTACTGAACATTTTGATTAGATGTCCACAAATCTGTAGTCAAACTTATTGATTCAGCCTCTCTAAGACTCTTCTTTAGCTGCTCTTTCTCATATTCATAAACTTTCATGCATTCATTTTTAATAGTCTTCCTACCAATACTTTCATAGTTGTTATTCTTCCACTTCATCAAGATATTAAACCATTTATGCTCAACCATCCTAAATGAATAGTCATGGACAATTATCATCTTTGCAATCAATTTTCTAGTGTGCTCATGGTCATATTCAGTAGGATTAACAACAAGACAACCATCATCTGCAACAAAGCTGAGTGTACCTTGAGCAAGTTGTCGTTTAGCCTTAGCACGCTTGTTCTGAAATGCTGAGCAGCGGTTAAGGTGGCGGTTCAGCTGTGAAGTTGCTCCCCCTGGATGGTATACATAACTCTTATGACAGAATCTGCACTTTGCCTTTGTCTCCATAACACCAAACTCCTTCTCAGATTGAACTTCTATCTCCTTGAAATACTTCCAACAACCAACTCTCTTTCCTCTCTTTACCTTGGTCTTTGAAGGAGATAAATGAATACCGTTTCTTCCTCTAGTTGGCTTTGATGGATTTGATGGCATGCTTACATATTCTCCCTCTTCCTCCTGACTTCCATCATCAGCCGCATCCGCATCATCATCTGTCGGCACACTTACAGATATAGCACTAGCATCATTCATGTCAAAGTTCCCTCCACTCTCCTCATCCTCCACCAAAGGCTCGATGTGCTGCACAGTAACACAAATAACATATTACATACATGTAAAAATAAATAGATTGCTACAGAACTAGCCTACACGGCTACACAAGCAGACAGGCTAACTACACAGTCTACACTAGAGATTACAGTTTACAAATCTACAATGTACAGAATACACGACACATGTTCACATGAATTTAAATAAATAGATTGGCACAATTGCATACCTGCATCCTGCATATTAGCATATTTTCACACGAATCACAGAATCACTCACATTCTAGGGAGCAAACTACAAATCAAATCTTCAACAAAAATGAATTCAACAAAATGAATACATGTTCTTTGATCCCGAGCCCTCGACCACGGCCACCGTGACCACGATTGTTCGGCATCTTCTTGCGCTTGCTCCTCGATCCAAGACTTGCTGGCATAGCTACCGCTGGAATCCCTTGGATTTCTTCCCCGTCCTCCATGACCACTTCTATGGCAGCGTGCGAGTGCGGCGGCGTAGAGTTGGGACTACTGCTTGGTGTGCGCCTCGTGTCGTGGCGGGCGACGGGGCGAGACCGTGACTCCGCGAGGGCCAAGCTGCCAAGGGCGATGGGCGGCGATGCGTCGCGACTAGGCGAGGATGCGGCACAGCGGCGGATTGGGGAAGAGCGCGAGGAGGGAGGGTCCGCGATGCGGACTCGGTGTCAGGCCAGATAATGTTAGGGTTCGCAATTGGGCTGGGCCGAGCTGCAAATGATGTATGGGCCATAAGTGTCGAACCAATTTTAGCTGCTTTCTTGACAATTTACTCGGCTTGTTATGGCTCGCGAGCAGCTCGCGAGTCGGCTCGAGCTGGCTCATTATAAAACGAGCTGGCTCATTAAAAAATGAGCTGGCTCATTATACAACGAGTCGAGCTCGAGCGAGCGGCCGAGTCGGCAGTTAGCGAGTTTCGAGTTTTTCGTCCAGCCCTATCCGGAGTACTCATGAAGTGCGTTCCTCGAGAAGAAGGCAAGGGCATCTTGGAGGAGATCCACAAAGGCGTCTGCGGCAACCATGCGTCTTCACGCACGCTGGTCAGCAAGGCCTTCCGACGAGCTTTCTATTGGCCCACAGCTCTGGGCGATGCCGAAGAACTTGTCAGAAGGTGCCAAGGGTGCCAATACTTCGCCAAGCAACAACATGTCCCGGCCTACAAGCTAGTCACCATACCGCCAACCTGGCCCTTCGCCTGCTGGGGGCTCGACATGATTGGGCCTCCCCCAACTGCGCCAGGTGGATTCAACAGAGTACCGGTGGCCATCGACAAGTTCACCAAGTGGATCGAGGTCAAGCCGGTCACATGCCCCAAAAGCCAGTACTCGACTTCTTGGATGAACTCGTGCATCGCTACGGACTACCCCACCGCATCATCACAGACCTGGGCTCCAATTTCAACAATCACCGATTAGAATCTGCGACGGGGATCGACATCCGATATGTCTCAGTCGCCCATCCTCGGGCCAATGGGCAAGTCGAGCGCGCCAATGGGATGGTACTCGACGCTCTCAAGAAGCGACTGCACGATGCTGCTAATTTAAAAGGAGGCAAATGGATCAAGGAACTACCCAATGCGCTCTGGGGGCTACGTACCCAACCCTCCAAGCCAACGGGGCAATCGCCCTACTTCCTAGTCTACGGCTCCGAAGCAATTCTTCCCACCGATGTCATGTGGGATTCACCAGCAGTAGAGCAATACGACGAAGGCATATCTAAAGACAGCAGACGAGTTGATATAGATGTACTCGAAGAAGCTCGCTGCACCGCCCTCGTCCAGTCAGCAAGGTACCTTGAGGGTATCCGACGCTAGCACGATCGCAACGTCAAGGAACGCTCCTTCAACGTTGGTGATCTCATCCTCTGCCGCATTCAGAACACGGAAGGACTACACAAGCTCAGCTCACCCTAGGAAGGTCCCTTCACAGTTGCAAAGGTGGACCGGCTCCTCACCGCCTCCCGCTTGAAGGCGAAGGCGTCAACAACTCGTGGAATATCATTTGTTGACGCAAAATCGCGCCGCGCCAAGCACAAAGGAACGAAGCTAGCTTAAACACGTGCCGAATCCAAAGCGTGCCAGTCAATTTTCCTGAAACTGACAAAGGATGAAAATAGTTAGATAAAACATGGAACTTCTTGGGATGGTACCGGGCGATTCCGTATTTACGGCTAGAAAGCCAATTGAAATGACATATAGCTACAACAAGCTATCTGTCAGCAGTTTAAATATCATTCGGGAACTTTAAAACATGAAAACAGGAAATAGCCGAATGTGTGACGTAAGCATGACAAAAGATCGGTCTTTGTTTAAATAGCGTTGCTTGCACATGACCGTGACCGACTTTTTGTGGATAAATAACAATTAAAATAAATAAGGTAAAAGCATGATTATAAATATGATGTAAACAAGCATGCATAGGCCAAAAGCACTAGTCTACCGCATGTCTAGGTACTTTCAAACCCGTCAAGCGTGATAACAAACAAGTTAATCCACCGCATGATACGACTTGTTTGAAACCACGCCACCAACCACAAAAAGATTAATCCACCGCATGATACAATCTAAATATGGAAGGCTAAAAGCACACATTATTTAAAACAAACTTATAACCACATTTTACTCATGGTAGCATAGCCTAATACAGCTGTACTACCGATCCGGGTTCCGTGGAGAAGGAGCAAACATTTGAAAAGTCAAAGCTTGAACCCGCAACACGTGACAATCTAGATTGATCTGAATTCGGCTATTGAGAGCACTTGATCCTTTATAATAAACAAAGACTTGAAAGCACATCACATGGATCTCGAAGAGGGTAAAGCCGAAACCAATCAATCTAGATTGGGCAAAAAGGTGTTACATGAATTTAAACATAAAGCAAAAATTCAAAGCAACACGTGGTAATTAATGAATCTATTAAATCTTGCCAAATCTAATAGAGCCGATAACTAGCTTCAAGCTAGATCTTAGCCTACCGCATGACTCATGATCCAACAGGAAACACTCTAGAACCAAGCTTAAATCTACCGCATGATACTAAGCAAGGTAACAAGACTACTTGCATCACAGTCTAAATCCACCGCATGATACAAGGTTGCCGGTACTTACGGAGGTCGACGGATCGATGGCTCCTCTCGAAGAACTCGACGACTCGACTAAAGGACTCAATGTTTGGCATGGGGCCGGTTTTGTTGTGTAGATGTTCGATCCCTATTACAGACATCAAGGGTTCATATTTATACCCTTGTCCTAACACGACTCCTGGTCGACTATGAGTACAACATTTAATACCTAAATTAACGCTCCGGCGCCAATGTCCATTTCGTACCCGTCATCAACTCGTCCCTTCCTTTTATCCAGGCCACATCATCACGCATTCCCGAAACCTTCCTTTTAAAAGCGCAAACAGTCCTTTTGCCGAATGATGGCGTATTGCCGACCGCAAGCATCTTTACCGAATCCTCTGAAGAGATTTTTTTCTGCAGAATAGCATTTCGTTACCAAACTCGGCCCACAAGTCAGTCCCTTTCCTGTACCAATTTTTGGTGTTAACATATGCCCCTTCAATTACGGGATAAAAGTGATTTTATTCCGGAATTGACCATAAATGCTCAACATCTCCGAGCTAAATCTGTTCAACACCCATTCTTTCCTCTTGCTCTCGATTGCAATCTCATGGTTCACCCCTCTCTGTTTTTCAGCCTTGACTTGCTTCCTGAGGAAATCTTTGGAACTGAAGAGGTCCCCGAGTACATCCTCTCCGATTCCTCCGCTGAAGAAGAAAGCGCCATGCCAGAACAGAGGATCAACCACCAACTGCGTCGTCGCATTCGGCATCTAGAACACAACCTGCGAGACATCACCGCCCGCTGCAGTGCCGAACGCGAACATCGCATGAGCTTGGAAGTACTGATAGGGGGTAAGATCTTCATCTTTATCTGACTCCCACGTCTAAGCTCAGATCTCACATTCAAAAACTGTTCCCTTCTTCAGATGTTTCTGACAGGTACAACAACTTGAAGGCTTCCTGGGATAGCCTGATGGAAGCTGCAAGTCATGGCAACCCCCGAAGCTTCCAGATTGCCGTTACAGTGGTCCTGGAACAGTTGAAGAGGGAAGAGCTGAAGAGGAAAAACGCGGAATCAAAGGAATAAAGCATACTTTCGCTTCTTCCTCCAGGCCTTCTGCTTCCCACCAGCCTGCAAGAAACATTTGTAATGTAGAATATTTTTGTGCTAAGGGCAATACACTTCAGTATTGGCCATCTCCTCTGTTAGGATTTTTTGTTCTGAAGGCGGCTTCTTTCCCGAACGCCGGCTATCTCTGTGTTTCTGACGCTTGTAATCCTGGTGCTTGTAATCAACGATCAACTTCAATACTAGGATAATATTTCTTCAAATATCTACCATTTATAGCAGTAGTAAACTCCTCTCCTAGTAAAGTTTTCAAAATATAAGCATTTCCAGGTGTACATCTCACTACCCGAAAAGGACCCTCCCAATTCGGGGACCATTTGCCGAATGCACTGTACTTAGTTCCGATCGGCAATAATGCTTTCCAAACCAAATATCCCTCTGCAAATTGCTTGACTTTTACTTTCTTGTTGTAATATTTAGCAACTCACATCTTGTTCTTTTCAATATTTTCCAGGGCTCTAAGACGAATCATGTGCAAATCCTCTAACTCATCCATCATCAAGCTACTATAATCTTTGGAACTTAAATCCTTTTGCAAAACCACTCTCCTTGAATCTGATTGTAATTCCCATGGCAAAACAGCATGATGCCCATAAACCAATTCATGAGGAGATGTTTTTGTAGCTCCATGAGGAGCCATTCGGTAAGCCCATAAGGCCTCATTGAGTACCGAATGCCACCTCTTTGGCTTCTGATCAATTTTCTTTTGTATAATTTTGATCATGATCTTGTTAGAAGCCTCTGCCTGACCATTTGCTTGGGCATAATAAGGAGAACATTTCAACAATTTGATCCCCATGCTTTCAAACTCCACGAACTACGAAGATACAAATTGAGCTCCTTGATCAGTTGTAATTGTTTGAGGAATCCCAAATCTGTAGATGATGTGTTCTTTAACGAATTCAACCATGTTTTCTGATGTTACTTTCTTCAATGGGATCGCCTCAACCCATTTGGTGAAATAATCTGTTGCTAAAAGCACAAACTTATGCCCCTTGCTAGATGAAGGATTTACTTGGCCAATCAAATCTATACCCCAATCCTCTGAATGGCCATGGCTTGATAATAGGATTCAAAGCTGATGGTGGAACTCTTTGGATATTCCCAAACTTCTGACAATCTTGGCACCCTTTGTAATACTCAAAGCAATCCTCCAGCATCGTCGGCCAATAACATCCAGTATGCCTGATAACCCATTTCATTCGATAAGCCGATTGATGTGCCCCACAAAGCCCATCATGCACTTCACTCATCATTCTCTTTGCTTCTTCTTGACCCAGGCATTGCAGCAACACCCCATCTAATGATTTGTAAAACAAACGTCCATCAAGAAGAACAAATTTTATAGCTTTATACCTGAGCTTCCTAGAAACCTTTCGGGATGGATTTTCCAGATAATCAACAATCTCTTTTCTCCAATCATCCTCTGCTAGATCACTCCCGAAAGCACACTCCTCCATGGCAAACACTTCTTGGTTTTCTCTATAACCCGAAGCACTTTGAGCCAACCTGTTTGCCTCCTCATTGTGTTCTTTAGGAATATGTTGTAGAATTACTAACTGAAAGCTTTTCAAGATTTCCTTGCACTCCTCGTAGTAATTCCTCAGGATATCACTTCTACATTCATATTGGCCATTCAATTGTTTTATAACTAGCTCTGAATCTCCATAAATCTCAACTGAAATAGCCTTTGCTTCTTTTAAATATTGAAGCCCTCTAAGTAGTGCTTCGTATTCAGCTTGATTGTTTGTGACAGTAGGTTGAATAGGGATAGCAAACTCAAACATCTCACCTCTGGGTGAAATTAATAAAATTCCTACTCCACCACCTTTGCCACATGAAGATCCATCAAAGAATAAAGCCCAAGGAGTAATTTCAAGCAAATCAATTGATGGATCACGATGTTCGGTAATAAAATCAGTAATAATCTGACCTTTAACAGCTTTTGCCGATTCAAACTTTAATTCAAACTCAGATAAAGCCAAAATCCATTTGCCAATCCTTCCATTCAAAATTGGCATAGATAACATGTGTTTAATTACATCAAACTTTGAATATACAACGCATTCGGCATTCAACAAATAGTGTCGAAACTTTGTACATGAGTAATAAACACATAAGCAAAGCTTCTCCGCAGCCGAATACCTGGTCTCAGGATCAAGCAATTTTTGGCTAAGGTACGCTACTATCCGTTCCTTTCCTTCAAATTCTTGTATAAGGGCCGATCCAATGGTTTGGGCATCGGCCGCCACGTACAACTTGAAAGGCTTGTTCAACTGTGGAGGTACCAATACTGGTGGTTCCTTCATGTACTGCTTGATTTCATCGAAAGCCTTTTGTTGTTCGTCACCCCATACAAATTTCTGATCTTTCTTGATCCTCAGCAACGGAGAGAAAGGCAAAACCTTTTGTGACAAATTTGAAATGAATCTCCTCACAAAATTGATCTTGCCAAGCAGTGATTGCAACTTCTTAACATTGGTTGGAGGAACAACTTCATCGATAGCTTTCATGCTTTTCCTGCCAACTTCTATTCCTCCTTCATGCACCAGAAACCCCAAGAATTCTCCAGCTGAAACCCCAAAGGCATACTTGTTCGGATTCATCTTCAAACCATGCTTTCGGGTGCACTCTAGAGTTTTTCTCACATCATCCAAGTGTGAGTCATGATTCAAAGACTTGATCACGACATCATCAATGTAAATCTCAACAATCTTGCCGATCAACTCATGAAAAATGTAATTCATGGCTCTCTGATAAGTTGCACCGGCATTTTTTAACCCAAATGTCATGACAATCCATTCAAAAAGGCCTATATGCCCAGGACATCTGAAGGCTGTCTTTGATATGTCTTCTATTGCCACAAAAATTTGATTGTACCCTGCATTACCATCTATAAAACTGATAACTTTGTGTCCAGCAGCAGCATCAACCAATAAATCAGCAACAGGCATTGGGTATCCATCCATGGGAGTAGCTCTGTTCAAATCTCTAAAATCTATGCAAACCCTCATCTTCCCATTTTTCTTGTAAACAGGGACGATGTTAGAGATCCACTCCGCATATCTGCATGGCCGAATGAAATTTGCATCAATCAATCGCTCAACCTCTTTTTTCACGTGGGCCAATACTTCATCCTTGTAGATTTTTCGGGGAGGTTGCTTGTGTCGTATGGACCTCCCCGGGACCCACTACTGGTGGGCCCCTCGACTACCGACTACGACTGCACGCACCGATGGCGTGAAGCACAAGGACTACAGAGGAGAAGTACTCGGATAGGAAGCTGTACATGTCCCGCACTGTATAGAGGACTCCTAGACGTACTCGACTAGTACTCTCTCCCTGAACCGACTTGTAACCCCGCCTCCCAGACTATATAAGGCGAGGCAGGGACCCCTCTCTCGATCATCTCATCTCACGGCTTAAGATTGCATCATCTTGTAATCGCACCCAATCAATCCAGAGCCACGCAGCAGGTGACGTTTAGGGTATTACGCACCTCGCGCCGAACCGCCTAAATTGTGTGCCACGTGTCTCTTCCTTCGAGTTACCGATCTCGGCGAGGCCACATTCATCTACTTCGGGTACTCCCCTTAGTAGGTTGCCGGTCTAAAACACCGACACCGGGCGCGGGTAGGGGCTTCGCCAAGATCACATGGCGAACTCGACGGCTTCCGCTCACATCAAGCCAACCGTCACCTTCAACCGCGGCGACACCTTCTGCCGGTGTCGGTGCACTGCCGGCGACGGCGGATCTTCCAACGCCGCCTCACCATGCCGCCCAACCCGAGACCGGCCTCGTGACACTTCCTGAGTAGTCACGCGAACTCGCCGAAGCAAATTCGGACCAACACGCCGACTTGAGCTTGGATCCGCCTCCAACTCGAGCTCGACGTCCCTGAGCTATCGTATGCGAGCCGGCAACTCAGCCATCGCATGTGGACTCCCCACCACGAGAGCTTCACGCGTGGCCCCGCCGCCGCCAGGGCCCACACGGCTCCCACTACACGCCGGGCCGGCAAGGAGCCCGCACCAGTACGACTGACTCGACACCGCCCGCCCACGCCTGACTCCAACCCCTCTTCGGCTTCTACTCGGACTCACACGAGTTCGACTTGGTCGGACCAGGAGCCCGAGTCCCGAGGACAACTCCGAGCAACCCACGAGCAACCCTCGTCAGACCACCGGCTTGGTTATAACATCTACACCACGGAGATTTGTTCATCGCCGCACCGCAAGCCCGCGACCGACGAGGGAACTCACGCCACGCCGCCTACCTCGACTCGACTTCTTTCCAGGAGGGAACGCCACTTGCTCCAGCCGAGGAGTACACCCCAACGAGGTGGCGAGTTCGACCCGCCTTTGGCAACCTCGACCGCCAAGTCTTCATGGCTGCCTACAACACGCCAGACCCTCAGACAAGAAGACCGATACCTCGAAGACATCTCCGCAGACGAGTTGTCCGCCGACGCACCCGCGATGAGAGACCGACGCTCAGTGACGCCGACGTGAGCGCAACAGAAGCGGTAACGAACGACGCCGCGCGTCTCGAGACAACCTCCCATCCGCAACTCGCAGAGCTCTCGACCAAGTCGAGAGTAGTACACACCACCCGAGCAATGCCTCATGTCTATCATACGATGATCGCACGCCAAGCTCGGGGGATGCGCAGGAGAAGTCATCGCCAAGCTTGCGGAAGATGCCTACTTCATGCGAAGTCGACAACAGGTCGCCACCGCCCGCCAGAATCGCGACAACGAAGCCAACAAGTCGCAGCGGACCTCGGTCTAACCGTACTCGAGCTGAGCTGCCGCCAATCCCAACCGTACTCGCAACGGCCGGCGGACCCTCTCAAGGTGGCAACAGCTGGCCACTGCTGGCGGCGATCGTGAGATCGCCCCTCATCGCGACTGGCGGCGGAGGCAATGACGGCGGAAGCTCCAACCATGGGGCCAATAGAAGGGCCGGTGGCGAGGGTGATCGCGCGTCGACGCCACGCGAATAGCCACGCCTCCGGAGCCTCACGTGGCGGCTTCGACGCCCGTAAGATTGAAGAACTACGCGCAAGAAGGCTTCCACGTCAGCGACAACGACGGCTTCCCCGCCTTCTCTCGCGACTTGAACCTCCTCCTCCCAGAAATTCAAGCCTCGAATCACCAAGCACGACGCCAAGCAAGATCCTCGTGCAGGGCTAGGATGTTACGCCTTCTCCATCGAGAACGCTGGCAACAACGACACCAAGTGCATACTTCCCTTCTGTCTGGACAAAGCCCCGCTTACATGGCTCGAGTCACTTGAGAAGTACTCGATCGACAAGTGGGACCAGGCTGAAGGAGCAGTTCACCAACAACCGGCGGGCGCTATGGGCGCTCGGTACTCGCATGGACCTAGCTATGGTGAAGCAGGAACAAGGCGAGACCCTTCGCAAGTACATGCGGCGTTTCTTCGACAAGCGCGCCACAGTAGTCGATGTCTCTGACAAAGAAGTCATCGACCTCTTCCAAGACGGTCCTCTACCACCGTCGCACCTTGAAGACTTCCGCCGCCGCCCAAGCTCCATCACCCACCTCAAGGACATGATCACGGGCCGATGAAGAAGACAAGGCTAACGCCAAGCACGACGCCATCCGTGGCAAGAGCAAGCGTAGAACACGGGCGGTGGCAGCAGCAACAACGGGAACCAAGGCGGTCGCAACAACAACAACTACTCGGGTCCCAACCGCAAGCGCAAGCCAGACAACACTGTTGCGGCTATCCAGCGCCCTGCGAAGGAGAACTCTCAAGAAGACCTCCGGCTTCAAAGACTTGCTGAAGGAGAAGTGCCCGTGGCATCTGGACGGCAACCACACCACCGAGCAGTGCTACCAACTCAGGCGAGCACTCAAGGATACTCCGGAGCCACGGCACCCTCATGACAAGAAAGGCAAGAAGAAGATCGAAAGGCAATGGCGACTTCCAGAACCCGACAAGACGGTGAACGTCCTCTTGGCGGACTACCCAGAGACGGGTCAAAAGGCTACCCGTCGAGAAGTCATGAGCATTGAACCGGTCCCGACCCTCTCGTGTGGTCGGAGGTACCCATTACCTTCTCCCGCGGATCAATGGACTAGCTTCTCCGAACTGTATGCTTCCCACTCGCCCCGAAGCCGGTGGTCGCGGGCTCCAAGCTCAACAAGGTCCTCATCGACGGTGGAAGCGGGCTTAACGTCCTTTTCACCAAGACCTTGAAGAAGATGAAGCTCGACATCACCCACATGCTCACCAAGAGCACCTCGCCCTTCTACGGCATCGTCCCCGGAAACGCGGCTATTCCACTGGGCTCAGTGGTCCCGCCGCCGATTACCTTTGGGGAATCTCGGGACAACTATCGTACCGAGTACATCAAGTTTGAAGTCGCGGACTTCGAGACGTCCTACCATGCCATCCTCGGCAGACCGGCCATCACCAAGTTCATGGCGGTACCCCACTACACCTACCTAGTACTCAAGATGCCAAGTCCAGTAGGTGTACTCTCGCTGCAAGGGGACTTGAAGATATCGCACGACTGCAACACGGAAGCTGTGGAGATCGCCTCCACAAATCAAGTACCCAATGCAATGATGGAGATCTATGCTGCGTCGAAGAAGCTTGCCCCAAGTGAACTCGACATCCCAGAGAAGTCGGACAAAGCTAACAAGCCTCAGCCAGCCGAGGAGGTTCTGGTCAAGACAATTGACCTCGGACGCGATGCGGCAAGACCACCACCATCGGGGTGGGTCTCGACCCCAAATAGGAAGACGCGCTCATCAACTTCCTCCGGGCTAACCGCGACATCTTCACGTGGAAACCAGCGGACATGCCGAGTGCCTGTGGAGTTGATTGAGCATTCACTCAACGCCGATCCTAAAGCTACCCCAAGCGACAACACCTCCGCCCGCTACGGCATGACGGATGCCATCAAGAAGGAACTCGCCAAACTACTCGCGGCTGGCTTCATCAGAGAAGTCTTCCATCCTGAGTGGCTCAACCCCGTCCTCGTCCGCAAGAAGAACTCGAACGAGTGGAGGATGTGCGTCGACTACACCGACCTCAACAAGCACTACCCCAAGGACCCTTCGGGTTGCCGCGGGATTGACCAAGTCATCGACTCCACGGGCTGCGACCTGCTTCCCTCGACCGCTACCCGGGTACCACCGTGATCGCGATCAAGGAAGAAGACCAGAGAAGACCGCGTTCATCACCCCGCTTTGGCGCCAGCATCGCCACACGACCATGTCCTTCGGGTTGAAGAACGCCGGCGCTACATACCAACGAGCTATCCAGGCCTGCTTCAAGAGGCAACTCAACAAGAACGTCAAGCCTACGTGGATGACGTGGTCGCCAAGACTCAGAAACTCCGACGCCATCGACGATCTTTGAAGAGACTTTCGCATCCCTACGCGTGAGTACACCGAAGCTCAACCCGAACAAGTGCGTCTTCATGCGTCATCGGGCAAACTACTCGGCTTCATCATCACCATCGCGGCATCGAAGCCAATCCCGAGAAGATCTCCCCATCACCAAAGATGAAAGCTCCCACGTGCATCAAAGACGTCGCGAAGGCGACCGGGTGCATGGCGGCCTTGAACAGATTCATCTCGAAGCTTGGAGAACGGGGCTCCCTTCTTCAAATTACTCAAACACCAAGAGAAGTTCGTGTGGACTCCGAGGCGGACCAAGCCCTTGTCCAGCTCAAGGACTTTCCCATCGGCCACCAGTCCTCACGGCTCCTGAAAGGCGAGCGCCATCGCACTACCTCGCACTCACGTGGTCAAGATCGCCATCATCGCCGGCGGCGGAAGACGGCCACGCCTATCCAAATCCAGCGCCCGCTCTCCGAGGTCCCATCGTAATCCAAGGCACGCTACCAAGACAAGCTTCAGACGCGTGCTCATCACCTCGCTGAAGCTACGACACTACTTCCGTGAGTACTCGATTTCCGTCCACCGACTACCCGCCGGCGACATCTTGCGGAACCAAGATGCTACTCGAAGAATCTCCAAATGGGCAGTCGAACTCGGCGCCCTCAACATCGACTTCAAGCCACGCACAGCCATCAAGTCGCAGGCACTAGTCGACTTCATGGCGGAGTGGCGGGAGAATCAGCTACCTACTCCAAAAGCGCCCGAGCACCGGGTGATGTACTTGACGGCTCACTCAACCTCGAGGCGCAGTGAGTACTCTTGATCTCTCCAACGCGAACAACTCAAGGCACGTCCTGCAGATCTTCGGAAGGTCTCAAACAACGGCCGAGCACTGAAGCTACGCTACGGGCTCGCCTCGCGGCTTCGGGCATCAATGCCTACTAGTCTACGGCGACTCCGCAGTGGTCATCAACCAAGTCAACAAGTCCTGGGACCGCAACAAGGAGAACATGGACGCCTACTGCCTAGAAGTCCGCAAGCTCGAGAACAAGTTCTATGGTCTCGAGTTCCACCACGTCGTCCGCGACAACAACGTTGCAGCAGACGTCCTGTCGAAGCTTGGTTCTACTCGCGCTCAAGTACCGGGTGTCTTCGCCCACGAGCTTCACGCGCCATCCATCCCGGAGCCGCCACCGACCATTGACCCAGATCCCCTACCGGCCAGGAGGTCATGATGATCGACGTGGACTGGAGGCAGCCCTTCATCGACTACCTCGCCGAGCGTAAGATTCCCTCGACAAGAACTTGGCCGAGCAACTCATCCGCCTGCCAAGTCCTATGCTCGCGGGAGACAAGCTCGCGGGCGCATCTTCCGGAGTACTCATGAAGTGCGTTCCCAAACAAGAAGGCAAGGACATCTTGGAGGAGATCCATAAAGGCGTCTGCGGCAACCACGCGTCCTCTCGCACGCTGGTCAGCAAGGCCTTCCGACGAGCTTTCTATTGGCCCACAGCCGGGCGACGCCAGAAGAACTCGCCGAAAGGTGCCAAGGGTGCCAATACCGCCAAGCAACAACACGTCCGGCCTACAAGCTAGTCACCATACCGCCAACCGGCCTTCGCTGGGGGCTCGACATGATTGGGCCACTACCAACTGCGCCAGGTGGATTCAACAGAGTATTGGTGGCCATCGACAAGTTCACCAAGTGGATCGAGGTCAAGCCGGTCACATGCCCCAAGGCCGACAGAGTACTCGACTTCCTGGATGAACTCGTACATCGCTACGGACTACCCCCACCGCATCATCACGCACTGGGCTCCAACTTCAATCATGAGAACAAAGGATCGACGTCTATATGTCTCGTTGCCCATCCTCCAATGGACAAGTCGAGCGCGCCAATGGGATGGTGCTCGACGCTCTCAAAAAGCGGCTACACGACGCTGCCAACTCCAAAGGAGGCAAGTGGATCAAGGAACTACCCAATGCTCTCTGGGGGCTACGTACTCAACCTTCCAAGCCAACGGGACAATCGTACTTCCCGGGTCTACTTCGGCAATCCTCCCTGCTGATGTCATGTGGGATTCACCAGCAGTGGAGCAATACGACGAAGGCATCTCTGAAGACAGCAGACGAGTTGACATCGACGGACTCGAAGAAGCTCGCTGTGCCGCCCTCGTCCAATCAGCAAGGTACCTAGAGGGTATCCGACGCTACCACGATCGCAACGTTAAGGAATGCTCCTTCAACGTTGGGGATCTTGTCCTCCGCCGTATACAGAACATGGAAGGACTACACAAGCTCAGCTCGCCCTGGGAAGGTCCCTTCACAATTGCAAAGGTGACCGGACCGGGCTCCTACCGCCTCCAGACGCTTGAAGGCGAAGACATCAACAACTCGTGGAACATTAGTCTACGACTACACGGGGGCTCCGGTCTATACGACTACTCAAAGACCCCTTCGCGTAAGCGGCCTCGGGTCGAGCACTAGTCTCCGGGACTACTCCACTCCAGGATCCAGCCCACGCGGCAACTAACGGATCTTGGGCTGCGACGAGCGACAAAGGACTCCAGCAGCGGTCTACTGAGAGACCATGTACTTCTAGATCCAGCCTACACGGCTACTAACGGATCTCTTGTTGTGGCGGGCGCCCTAGCACCACTTAGCCGTAGGCGGCCTCGGGTCTGGCGACTACTGTAACAACGGCCACGGCCATCCGGTGTACTTCTTCAGTAATAAAGTTTGATTACCTATCAACTGCTTTACTGTCTCCTTCCCTCAACGGGACTACTGGCGAGTACGACTACTCGCGACGACTCCATGATGGGACTCCGCACTCACAGATCGCGATAACGAGTACTCATTCATGGAAGTTTCTTTCATTCATACTTAAACAAGTTCATTACAACGCACAGAGCCTTTGGGAAGTATGACTTCATGAAGGCTAGAACCTGGTTGGGGATCGACTTTGCCAAGTGCTTGAGGTCGCCATGCTGGGGCTTCACCGGTCCACCAATGGAGCTATCCCGAGGCCACCGGGGTGAGGCACCATGATGGGAATCACGGCCTCCTCGAGTTCCTTCAGCCTTTTCAGCCTCAGCTTCTCGCTCGCCTTCGCAGGATTTGTAGTAGTTGACAAGGTCACGATCCGATGCAACACGGAGCTCCATGTGCTTGTCGCACTCGTAAGCAAGCTCCTTATAATCATACTCAATACCTTGCGGCCTCTTGCTCGGAGAAGAGGTTCTTCATGTCGGTCTCGAAGCCTTGCCTGTTGGTCGACGCGAGTCTCAAGCTCTGCAATCAACAAAGGCAAAGTGGGTCAGACTACCTCAAGCTACTATCAACAAGTAAGAAAGGCGGTCGCATCCTTTGTTCTTGTTATGAGAGACTTGTTCTTCGCACCAACACTGCTCTCGCTCTTCTGCATATCTTGGATATCGTTATGATACTTAGAGGCGGTGTCCACCTGATGAGCAGCATGCTTCAGCCTTCATGAGGTGTTCTCAAGGCTCACCGAGTGCCGTGTCGCACTGAAGCATGTCGGACTTCTACCTACCTGTGACGTCACGCAACGTACAACATATCAACCTGGGTACTCAACACTAAGGATTGACTACTCAAAGGTGTCGACTACTCACCTTCATCCATTGCTCGGCGACTACCTCGGTGACGAGCTACCATCGTGGTCGACGGATCATCCATCGGCAGATCCGCACTCTCGTCGCGGCCGACATTGGCGCCGGCGGATTGCTCCATTGGCGATCTCTGGCGAGCTACCTCGAGCGGCCGGCGATGTCACTCTCTCCGCCGTCGCGGCTTCTCGACGGCCACCTCCATCGGCTCCTCGGCAGCTCCAGTCTGTGTCACATCCTCAATGGCACCGACGGATATCCTTCACTTCAAGCCGCCATCAGCACATGAGGATCGGTCATATGGCGCTATGACTACTCTTGTTACTTGCACTTGAGCAAAGTACTCACCTTCAATGGCCGGCCTCGGCACCATAGCCTCACAGCCCGCGCCGCCGCGAGGCGGAGTGGACTCCTCGGGGCGGCTTGTTCCTGCCAACTCTCATGGTTCATCTCCTCCCGGACAAGTCCGTCGATTTCTGCAGTACAAGCTTGTCAACCCAAAGCAGTCGACCACCACATCCAATGTACTACTCGAGAAGGATCAACACTTACAAACTCGACCGGATCACCGTCACGGTTAGCGCAGAGATACCGGGTATGCACTTAGGCTGCCTCGCGCGCTTCTTCAGCGGAGGCCTTCGGCCTCCTCGAATGAGGCGTCATCCGCGCCAAGAGCTCCTCCACGCTGGGCTCACTACCCCACTGGCCCTCCACTGTCCCAATCGCCGTCACCCGCTCAACGGGTCAGGCGGCATCTCCTGCAAGCAAGGGAACTGTCACACATACAACATCGAGACATAAGTACTCGACTACCCTATTCAAGACGGCTTACCTCTTGGGACGTGGTCTCCATGACCTTCAACTTCAGCCACGCTTGCGAGCGTGGCTTCCTTGGCCTGCGGGCTAGCAAGGGCTAGTCGGCTGATCCGAGCAGGAGGAATGTGCGGCGGTCAGGCGGTGAATCTCGATACTGGAAGCGCTCCTGCAGCGTCTCTTCATCGTCGTCCTCCTCGGATGTGTCTTCGACGACAACTGTGTCGTCTCCTTCACCAACCTCGCGCCACTCCTTGGCCTTGGCCTTCCCTTCCTCTGGGACCTCGACAAGTTGAGGAGGCGATGCCGGCTCGGAGATGAACTTCACCAAGTCATCAAGCACAAAAGTCAATTTGACTACTCTTACGTAATGAGTACTCGACAATGGATGCGACCTCTTGTTTGATTTAGTAGCGGCGCGTGCACAGTACGCAGTGTGTTTGAAGATCCCGCAGCCTATCACGATGTAAAATATGACCCACTTCATCGCATCGCGACGTGTGACGTCGAAGATGGCATTTAGGGTGTCGCGGGCCAAAAATGCACTCCTTCGCTTCATGAAGTCAAGGCCACATGTTCGGCCCTCACCCCGCCTTGATCTTCGCAGCGGCTTGGGTGGATACCTCCCTCAAGATCATTGGTGAGTTCCACCACGGTGCTTGAGGTGCGCTTCCGGCTCACGTGGTGGTGGTTGGTGACGTAAAACCACTTGGCTTTCCAATCTGGTTGGAATCAATCAGCCAGGAGAGGTCTCCTCAGCGTCCTCCCTCATCTCGGATCCCGCTCCCCACTACTCGGGATTGTTGGCGCTGGGTTGACTTCAAGAACTTAGGAACAAGATCCAATGGGGCTTGATCCCCAAGAAGGCTTCGCAGATGTCTGAGAGGTGTGGAAGATACCTTTGGGGTTGAGGTTGAGGTACTCGATGCAGAGTACCCCAGCAGCCCCTTGAAGAAGTTCGGGAGACAGCCCTCGCGCTCAACCGGGTGAACATAGGAATCTCGTCGGGTTCTTCTCCATGGGTATGGATCCTGGCTCTCCACATGTCCACCTCCTTCTCCGTAGAATCGATATTGAGAAGGGCCAGCAGGTCTTCGGTCTTGGCCTTGATTTCTTCCATTCTTGATTCTCTTGTGATGGAGACACCGCGGCGATGTCCCAGATCCGGCGGCCTCACGAGCCCTCTTCCCACCCGGCCTCGAGGTCTTCGATGGTGAGGGCTTCATTCTCCAAGTGCACGTCTTCACTGCATTCGCTCGGGGGCGGTGGCTTCCTACGATGCGCTGGATCTACAATCCTCTCAGCGGCGGCGATGCGGTGATTTAGCTAAGATCTGCTAGGAATTATCGAATGCGAGGTGAAAGACCCTAAGGGTTTTGGCTTCTATTTATAAGTCAACAATGGCCCCTCCAACGGGATGGATAAGTCTGCACGGTGACTCGCTGAGACTTCAACTTCTACTAGTCGCGCCTCATCCTGGGGCTCGGCTACTTCTACTCGAACTGGTAGGCGACAAGACTCAAGAGCAACTCGGGACACATTTTACAAGATGACCCTTCAATTCGAGAGGAAGTACTCGACTCAAGGCTTGGGCTCCACACGTGTCCTTCGGTTTTTTCTCCCGGATTTTACGGGATATTCTTGCCAAAACATCAGATGGACCCTCAGCCAGAGTCTACAACTCAACCTAAGGCTCGGGGGCTACTCCATATGGAGTGCGATTTTGCAATCGCACCTCCATATCGCTTTGACTTCAAGACAACACGGGCATTGTTGAAGACCTTCAAGGGTAGCTGTTGACGGTGAAAATCCGTCAACCTAGCCATGAGTTTACCTTCGGTGTTGGCATAAGTTTTATACCTTATCCATTTCGGTTTTGGAGTTTAGTGTTTATGCGGATTTTAGCGTTGAATGCAAGACTTTAGGGATAAGTTCATCAAGCACCTTATGACAAGACCTTGAAGCCCGTACAAGTCATGCAATGAAGCAAACTTAACAGGACTTGATCAGAAGGCGACATACTCAGGGACCTCGAAAAGTCTTTGAATCTTGCAAGACAAGGAGTTATGCCCACGACATGGACCTACATGCGAAGGGGAAACATCCAGGAAGCAAGGAGGCGTGAAAAAGGAGGCCGGCTGGGCTGGATGGGCCATCGGCCCGGCCCGATCCAGGGCCGTTTGCCCCTCCTTTGCCCTAGCCGCCATTCAGGCTATTTATAGCCCCCTGACCGAGAGCCACGCATGATACAATTCGTCGCCGGCGCGAGGAAGCGAGAGAAGAGGACACCATCTCGGAGAGGAGAGGTCGAGCTAGTTGACTAGAGTTTCCCTAGCCGGCGTGGGAACCTTGCGGAAGACCACGTCGGAGTTCCGAGCTAGAAGCAAGATCAAGGAAGGATCCGGTGGTGATCTTGTGTATGTATCATTGTTATAGTTGAATTATCAAGTTGAATCTATTCTTAGCGATCAAGTGTTTCCTCGAAGATTTCGTTTTTCGATCGGCTTTGCTTATTCCAATTCTATTCTCGAGATAGATTACATAGGGTGTTCTTGTAGCGCGGTGGCTAGAGGTACGCGGATCTTCGAAAGAATCTTGACTTGTCTTTTGACTCGCCCTAGACTCCCGCATGAGTAGGGATCGTTGTGAGGGTTAGAAAGGCGGATGTTTTCGGTTGGACGGAAACCACGGTTTAAAGAGGCTTCTTATAAGATTGATTTGCTACTTCTTCTCTTGCTTGGAACTTCAACAAAGGCTTACCGATCTCTCTAGATCGGTTTATCTACTCAATCTTACTTTGTTATCTCCGGTCTTTAGTAGATTAGATTAGTTTCGTGTCTTTTACCTAGATGCATTAGGGTTTTATCGAAGATTGAAGTTACTTGGCTTTACTAGATCAACTTTCGTCACACATTTGTTCCACGGATTCGATACCTTGGGTTCACCACTCGAGGGAAGAAGGGTCCCTTGACTACGACGGGAGACTTGTCCGCTTGCAAGTCATAAACGAACTTTGATACAACTATTAACCGTCAACAAGCCCCTTTTTCTGGCGCCGTTGCCGGGGAACAAGTGATCAAGATTTGATTTTTTATTGCCTTTTTGTAATTTTCAGTTTTCTTTTTTGTTTTTCTTTTTTGCATCTACTAAACTTTGATCATCCTCAAAATACATCTAATCTAGTTTGTCTAACCCTAGTTTTCATAGATTTATTTTTACTTTCTAGTTTTTGCATATTTTGTTTATTGCTAACCCTAACAGGAGATGGACGGCTACCTCTCCAACAAACCCGATAATTTTGTGGATGATCCAGGAAAAACTTTACAGGCTAAGGAGACGAAGCACAAGCTAAAAGCTGGATTTTGTAGATCCAAAAGTCGGAGGCCGAGAGATCAAAGGATTGCAGGAATCTCCAAAGGAATTCACCACCTCAAAGTCCCTAGGAGAATCGACTTCCACCGAGATGGGTGACCAACCACAAGAGCACAAGATTGGGGAGCTATGCACCCCGGACATCATCGACCTACCAATCTTGAACCTTGAGGAGATCGGAAGACCGTTCGAGATCAAGACCTCAACAATCCGCATGGTGCAACATTCACCCTTCACCGGTAAAGAGGATCCGAACCTTCACCTCCAAGCATATTCAAACGGACTTTCAACATGGATGGGGTGACTCAAGATCAAATGAGGGCAAGGCTTTTTCCGTTCTCACTACTCGAAGGCTTTGCAATGGTTCCGCGGAGCAGGTGCAAAATTGGGACACATTGATGAAGAGCTTTCATGAAGGAATACTACTCAGGGGTAAGACTCAAAGCTTGCGTAATAAGATTGCCACCTTTGTTCAATATCCACGAGACTATCTCGGAGGCATTCGAGCGCTTCAATGAGTACACTCAGGTTCCACATCACAAGTTCCCAAGGAAGACCTCGTGCAAAAGTTCTATCAAGGACTCACCATGGCGTCAGGGCGATCATCGATGCATCGGCGGGAGGATCTATCATCGAGCTTACACCGACGGAAGCTTTCACTCTATTCAAGAAGGTCGCGGATAATGACACATGGGCGTCATCCGGGCGCCTACATCGGTTCAACCGCGGGGAGCGTCAAAGGAGTCTTGCAAGTGGAGAAGGAGACATACTTGAAGGCAAGATCGACTCGCTCATGAGGAGGTTGGAGAAGATGGAGATGGAAAAGAAAGAGGCTCAAGACTTGAAGGTCAAAGCAAGATCCACATGAAGAATGTGGAGAATATGGCCATGTCCAAAAGATTGTCGGAGGAAGCCAAGATGCTCGACTACATGAGGAAGGGAGAATTGCCAAACTTCCGCTACGGGCAAGGTAGACCTCAATTTAATGCAAGCTCATCTATTCCTAACGCGGTTCCACTTCGTATACAATTGAAGGAGTTCATGGACGAGCAAGCTAAGATCAACAAGGACACCGTCACCAAGTTCAAGACCATAGACAAGGTGTTGGAGAACATCGATAGCAAAGTGACGGAGGTCGGAAGTTCCAATCATCAAGTGCTCAACATGATGAAGATGCTCGAGGCATAAGTTGGACAACTTGCGGGCGCCTCTCTAATGATGAAGGGAAGCTTAGGGACAACCCAAAAGTCCCGAATCGGCGAAGGCCATTCAAACACGTTCGGGGAAGGAGACCAAAGATCCGAAACGTTCCGCGGGAGCAAGGAAGCTTAAACCATCCACCGAGGTGGAAGGAGTTGCTAAAGAGGAGGTTACGGGGAGATCATAGAAGAGCCCGAATTTGAGATGCTTGGGAGAAGACACGAGGATACCGCAACTCAAGCCACGCTACTTCCGAGGTAAACTTGACAACCACTTTGAGAAGTTTGTGGAAGTTGTGCGTAGACTTAGCATCAACATGCCATTACTAGATGCCCTACAAGTACCTACATATTCTCGTTACTTTAAAGACATACTTGCAAATAAATATGAGATAGCAACACTGGGTAGATCATGTCAAGATGTTCGAGGAATGTAGTGCCGCTATTGCTAATGGGCTAGAGAAGCAAAAGGACCCCGGATGCCCTACTATTCCTTGTTCCGTTGGTTCTTTCAACTGAGAAGGCGTTATGCGACCTTGGAGCTAGTGTAGCGTCATGCCATCGAGGGATGTGTCGAGAAGCTACGCCTACCAATGGAGCCTACGGTATATGTTTGGAGTTGGGAGATAACTCCATTCGCTATCCCTTGGGCATTCGCTTTGAAGATGTGCCCGTGAAGGTCGGACACCACATCATCCCCGTCGACTTCGTTGTGCTCGAGATGGGAGAGAGAGAGAAGCCGCCACTCATCCTTGGGAGGCCTTTCCTCAAGACCGTGGAGCTACTATTGATGTTGTCAAGGGGAGATCATGTTCGATATCAGCGGAGAAAGGAGTTCCTTCAAGTTCCGTCCAAGAATCGAGGCATGCAACATGATTGGAGTGAAGGGAGAACCAAAGCAAAAGGAGGGGCTGAAAAAGAAGAAGGAGCCGAAAAAAATGAACGTAAAGAAAATCAAAGAAGGTGTTGCATCCACAAGACAAAGGAAGAAAGCCGCTGTGAAGACCAAAAAAAGATGACTAAGCCGAGAAGACAAGCCCGTGCCCAAGATGGTGCGGAAGTGGGTACCCAAGATTGCAACGCCCGCAAAGAGCGTTGATCCGAAGTAATCAAGTGAAGAAGTCTAGCTATAGACTATAAACGAAGCGCTAGGCGGGAGGCAACCCGTTTCGTCGAGTCAAGAATAAGCTACCGGGAGGACAACCCGATTCAAGATTTTTGAGTCTTTTTTAATAATTCAGTTTTGAGTTTTATTACGCAAAGACATCAGACTTAGAAGTGGTTGAACAATATTAGAGACATAATTCTTGATTGAATATTTTGCTTTATTATAAACCCTTTGCATGAACCCTCCTATGTGCTTGTTTGTTCTTTTCTTTTCGAGAAACCACAACCAAATAATTTCAGAACCTAACTCAACCTTTCACCCTCATTATGGTGCTGAGGTTGACTTATTTTTCATGCTAAAAACACACGAGTAGAGCCACGACTTATATCTAGGTGTTAATAAAATTCAGCACGTGGTAGGACTCGCGTGAACCTAGAGATTAAAAATTTTGGTTGGTTTAAAAATCTATATCCTTGGTTTCTCTAGGATTAGAATTTTTTCTAAGCCTCATCTAATTTTGTTTTATTCAAAATCTCTCTCATTTAGCCAAAATTAGAACCTAAACCTATGCCCCCATGATCAAGCCGGGAAAAGTTTGCTCTCAACCGATGAAGGCAAACTATACCGGTGAGACCGATATCAACGTAGTCGGAAAATATTTTCGACTTACATTTGTTTTTAATGGTTTAAAACTTCTCTAAATTTATGCTTGAGCTCTTGCATGGCTCTGAAAAATATTTTAAATTTCGAATTAGAGGAGTGCTTAACCTTAAACATACCTAAATGGAGGCAATCTAGTTTGAATTAATCATGCATGCACCATTGGATACCCTTTCATCAACTTTCACCAAGTCCACATGCAAAGGACAAGCATGGTGGGCAGCAAGCATGAACTTTGCAGGAATTTCATGGTGGCATGTGAAGCAAGTGGAGCAAGGGAGCATGGACATGACTCAAAGCATGAAGCATCAAGTCAAAGGAGTGGAAGACATTTGGTGCAACTCGTGAGCACGCGGCAGGAAAGTTGCAGAGGAGAAATGATCGTGCTGGAAGAAAGCTGAGCGAGGAGGAGCCGGAGGCCACAGCCGGTCGGCCCAGCCGCCGGCCTCCCCTATTTAAAGCCCCGGCTCCCGTTCGAGCAAGCTCTCCTCTCCTTCCTTAGTTTGTGTGTTCAAGTTTGTGTGCCAACACCTTAGACATAGCCAACAGTTTGCTAGCTCAAAAATCCACACCCTTAATCCACTCAAAGTCCACATCCCAAAGTAAGATTTTAAGTGCCTTGTTACCGGTTGAAAACCCCGGGTTTTATTAGTGAGAGAGTGCAGCAACCATGTGGAAGAAAACCACAAGTCTTTTACCAAGAAGAAGGGATCATCGTCATCCAAGCCATCATCAACAACCTCTCGAGGAGGCACTGGTTTCCAGTCTCCTGAGTATGGAGGAGGACACCACCGAGGAGGAACGACACTCCTCCTCGGTGGCATGAGGGCCAACAAGGAGCACGTCCATGAGGTTCACCGAACCTCAAGGATGCGAGGAGTCGCCCGTTCCCACCTCGCCGCCGACATGATCATCCGCTCCACCTCCATACACTCAGTATATTCCTCGAGTATGGATTTATCATCATGACGGAGGAGGAGGAGAAGAAGCTCTCTCGTCTTGAGAAGAGGCTTGTGGCAAACGTCGACTTCGACGCACCAAGCACTCTACAACTTGGGTTTTCATACGGATATTTACTACATGTTGGGACACCTAGGATGGGTGCAATTCTCCAGCGGGTGTCGGCAAACACCCACAAGGAATTCGCCTTGAAATCCTCATGACCATGGCGCCTATCCTTGATGAAGGAGTGCCGAGTCTCTCATTCCGCTTTGGAGGAGTTCAACAAGTGGTTCCTATGAGTATATTAGGGAGTTACTTGGTTTTCAAAAGGGAGCCAGAACAAGTGGATGTGCAAGAAGGCATGTTGGACGGTTTTTGAGTATGATCATGGAGGAGCCCACCAACAAAGAAATAGTATCCGAACCCCATCATCCAAGTGTTTCACTTATGGATGTGCAAGAGGATTTTGGGGAGAATGAGGAGACTAAGGTAACCGACACGGAGGTGAATTGGCTTTACTCGACTTTGATTGCAGCCAATAGACCCCACACACCTTATGATCAACCGGTGGTGTTGTGAAGCAACATCGTGTTCGGGAGATATTGGTTCGGGTGTTATCTCTCCATGTTGGCTATCTCTTTGAGACCGGGGATCACAAGAAACCCGAGCATCTCCTACGTGACCTCTCTTGGATTTGAGTATATGAAGCAAGACAAATACATAAGTGGAGATGAGAGAGGAGGTTTTCGTTTGGCCACGGTGAACCTACCCCTTAGGATGTGAGGCTTAGGCTTTTCATCCAAGGGAGGGAAGATTGGTTGGAAGAGGACTCCTTGTCGGCAAGGAAAACAAAGAGGAGGAAGAATCGTAGAGGAGGGAACATCCTCCGCTGGAAGGTGGTGCACAAAAATGTGCCACCATTTGAGGGATCCTCCTCCGCCAAGTTATTACGGAGGGCCACAGAGCAATGCAAGCATGGGGAGTGGTGCACGGTACCCCCACCAAATTATGTGGTGCCCAACGCAAACTTGCGGAGACTTATGCACTATATCCCTCAACCACAACAAAGCATGGCCATAATTGGAGGGTATGTTGCAGAAATGCCCAAAACACGTCGCAGCCATCCAAGCCAATGCAAACTCAAATGGGTGAAGGAATGCAAATATTGCCTATGAGCTTGGGCGCCTTCACCTAGTGGAGCGGAGATCAATTCGTTAGGAGGAATGTCCAACCTATTATGAGCAAGGGTACTACTATCAAGATCATCAACGAGAGGACTAGGAAGATTAAGGAACTTTAGTTTTCTTTTCTTTTCCCTTTCTACGTAATTTTCAGCTTTTGTTTTTGTGTGTTTTGCGTAATATTTTCTGTTTTTATTTAAATTTCAGCAAGTGTGTTTGTTTATTTTCAGTTTGTATTTCAACTTATTTTCATCATTAATAAAGATCACCACCTTGTTCTCACCATTGGAAAAGTTACAAAAATTTGTGCCATAATGATATATGATTATAATTGCTTTGTTTATCTTTGTAATTGATTTATGCATGATTAAGCTAATGCTCTCTTAAAATACAAATCTGAAATTATTTAAATGCTAGCTTAATCTTTAGCGGAGGTTATGATTAAAATAAAGACCCATAGTGTTTTATGTGCTCTCAAGTTATGAATAGATTTGAAGATGGTTTTATGCTCAAAAATATTGCTAACCTTGTCATAAATATCACTTGTGTTGCTCAACCTATCCAAAGCCTAATATATATTTGAGTGCATAAACCTTAGTGTACAAGATTTATTTTTGAGTGAGTTATTGCAGGCCTTGATTTCTCCGGCCCGAGACTAAGAAGTTTGGTCATTCCGTTTTTGCGTATCTATCTTTTTGCTAGCCTTTATCCGTGCATTGTGTATCCCACATCGGAGATTTCACAAACCTCCCGGATATCCACCCTTAAAACCAAATATCATCTTTTGTGATTACCTCCTTGACCACAACCTATGTTGAGAATGGATCATCAATTCAAGGAAGATCGCAAGATGGTGCCAACATTGAAGAATTTCAAGTCTCTCCAAAGGAAAATATTTCTAGTACCTACCTTATTTATCACCTCTTTGCTCGAGGACGAGCAAACGTCTAAGCATGGGGAGGAGGTAGGTACGATGCAATTTTAGAGTTCAAAGGGGAGTAATTAAAAAAAAAGAGAGAAAGTTCAAAGGTGATGCACGGGACTTCCAAGGTGAAAGTCTCACAAAAAAAATGAATGAATGAGAAAAAGAATGAAAGAAAGAAAGAAAGAAGAGAAGAAAGAAAAAATATGAGTATGCGTAAAGTGAACTCCCCGGTTCTCTAAAGTACATGAGGAAATTCAAAGCTTCAAGATTAAAAGATCCATTCTCATTTTCCAACCATGTGCAATCCGATAACGAGGACTTCCTTTGTGCCTCGGGATCACTCTTTGCCCTTTGCACATGTCCACTCATCTCAAGTGTGTGTATTTTTCTCTTTCCCCTCCTTGATTTAACATTATTTTCCAATGACCTTTTTGACGAGTCTCGGTAAGACCATGAGAAGCTTGTCTTGTTTTGACAACACCTCATTTATAAAATCTTGTTAGGACCAAACTTTCCCAAAAAGCTCCATATAAAGCCTACCACACATATATGTTATGAGAGGGAAAGGAGTAGAATATATAGGCTTGAGAGACAAGCGAGTTGAGAGTTCATGAGCAATATACAAGATGATTTAAATTTGTGAACTTGGTTTAGCTTTTCTTTATCTCGTTCTTTATTTCAAAAATTCTGAGATCTATTTAAACTTTGTGAGCATGTTAATACTTGTGGGATAAGCTTAATTAAGAATCTACCCTCCGTAGAGATGAAGGCTAGTACATTATGGAACTTTAATGAATTAAAATTTTGAGAGCATTATGTTTTCTTATGTATGATCAAGTGCAAGGTTTAAACATTGTTTGGCAACGCTGATATCCATCGAAGGCTTACTCGAGGACGAGCAAGGTTTAAGCATGGGGGAGATGTTGACGGTGAAAATCCGTCAACCTAGCCATGAGTTTACCTTCGGTGTTGGCATAAGTTTTATACCTTATCCATTGGTACTAACCCCCGTGGTATAACAAGTTCACGTGTGCATGTCGGTTTTGGAGTTTAGTGTTTATGCAGGATTTTAGCGTTGAATGCAAGACTTTAGGGATAAGTTCATCAAGCACCTTATGACAAGACCTTGAAGCCCGTACAAGTCATGCAATGAAGCAAACTTAACTCCAAGAAGCCAGGGACTTGATCCGAGAAGATGACAAACTCCGAGGACCTAACCTGAAAAGTGATGAATCTTGCAAGACAAGGAGTTATGCCCAATTCGGAGAGAAACTGACGACATGGACCTACATGCAGAAGGAGGAAACATCCAGGAAGCAAGGGAACTGACGTAGAGAAAAGGAGGCCTCGGGGCTGGGCTGGATGGGCCCGGCCGGTCGGCCCGGCCAGGTCGAGGCCCGCGTCCCTCCCTTTGCCCTAGCCGCCATTCGGGCTATTTATAGCCCCCTGACCGAGAGCCATGGATCATCAAGTCATCGGCCGCCGAGGAGCAGAGAAGAGAGGGACACCATCTCGGAGAGGAGAGGGTCGAGCTAGTTGACTAGGGTTTCCCTAGCCGACGTGGGAACCTTGCATGGAAGACCACGTCGGAGTTCCCGGAGCTAGAAGCAAGATCAAGGAAGGATCCCGGTGGTGATCTTGTGTATGTATCATTGTTATAGTTGAATTATCAAGTTGAATCTATTCTTAGCGATCAAGTGTTTCCTCGAAGATTTCGTTTTTCGATCGGCTTTGCTTATTCCAATTCTATTCTCGAGATAGATTACATAGGGTGTTCTTGTAGCCGCGGTGGCTAGAGGTACACGCCGGATCTTCCGAAAGAATCTCGACTTGTCTTTTGACTCGCCCTAGACTCCCCGCATGAGTAGGGATATGTTGTGATAGAACGGGGGTTCCGAAAGGCGGATGTTTTCGGATTTGGACGGGAAACCACGGTTTAAAGAGGCTTCTTATAAGATTCGATTTGCTACTTCTTCTCTTGCTTGGAACTTCAACAAAAGGCTTACCCCGATCTCTCTAGATCGGTTTATCTACCCAATCTTACTTTGTTATCTCCGGTCTTTAGTAGATTAGATTAGTTTCGTGTCTTTTACCTAGATGCATTAGGGTTTTATCGAAGATTGAAGTTACTTGGCTTTACTAGATCAACTTTTGCGTCACACATTTGTTCCACGGATTCGATACCTTGGGTTCACCACTCGAGGGAAGAAGGGTCCCTTGACTACGACGGAGACTTGTCCGCTTGCAAGTCATAAACGAACTTTGATACAACTATTAGTCAGATGCTCGAGGACGCTTGGGACTACTCGAGAAGACTTGAGGATTGCTCAAATATCATTGGAGTACATTCCGGCCTCGGGATGCTTCGACTACTCTTGAGGACTTTTGACTTGTAGCGCTCGGGGACGCTTGAGGACTACTCGTTAAGGCCGTCAAGACTACTCGAAGCTATCCTTCTCGACTACAAAGTACTCGAGGGCTTGTCGTATGGACCTCCCTGGGCCCACTACCTCGGTGGGTACCAGGACCGACTACTCGGTGGGCCCTTGGGACTACCCGACTTGCGCTGCACGACACCAGCTGGCGTGAAGCACAAGGACTAAAGAGGAGAAGTACTCGGATAGGAAGGCATGTACATGTCGTATAGAGGACTCCTAGACGTACTCGACTAGTACTCTCTCCCTGAACCGACTTGTAACCCCGCCTCCCGGACTATATAAGGCGAGGCAGGGACCCCTCTCTCGATCATCTCATCTCACGGCTTAAGATTGCATCATCTTGTAATCGCACCCAATCAATCCAGAGCTACGCAACATACAGGACGTAGGGTATTACGCACCTCGCGGCCCGAACCTGTCTAAATTGTGTGCCACGTGTCTCTTCCTTCGAGTTACCGATCTCGGCGAGGCCACATTCATCTACTTCGGGTACTCCCCTTAGTAGGTTGCCGGTCTAAAACACCGACAACTTGTAAGGTTTAAAACCAGGCTTGATTGGCAATCGATGCTCAACAATGGAACGATCCAAACCAGGCATCTCCGAATAATCCCAAGCGAAGCAATCTTTATATTCCTTTAATAGCTTGATTAATCCTTCCCTGAAACTTGAATCTAAGTTAGCACTGATAAATGTCGGCCTTGGCCTGTTACCATCTCCAATGTCAATTTCTTCCAATTTATCAGCCGACATGAATCCACGCCCTAACTTCCCATCAGTTCCATCAATTGGATTATCCATTAAAAATTGCTATAAGAGCCGACTGCTTGAATCGTTGATCCTTCGTTGGTTCAATAGGACCTTCACCCCAGTCCTTTCCTGAGAAGCAATCTATGCCTTGATACTCCCAGAAGGCTGGTTCGACGTTATCCACGCTCACTGAATCATCTGCTTGGACCACTTCTATATCATCATCTACCCATTGAACAAGCTGTTGGTGCATGGTAGATGGGATGCAACAGTTTGCATGGATCCAATCCCGTCCAAGCAGCAAGCTATAAGCCCCTTTGCCCTCAATGACAAAGAAGGTCGTGAGCAAAGTTTTAGACCCGATCATTAGGTCCACATGCACGCAGCCCTTGGTGTCTGAAGGATTCCCAGCAAAATCATTCAGAACTATACTTGTTGGCATTAAATCTCCAGGGCCCATGCCAAGCTTCCTGAAAGTGGTGTATGGCATCACGTTGACTGCAGCTCCACCATCAACAAACATTTTGGTCAATGGCTTGCCATTCGTATCCGTCGATTGTTTGCTTAGCCAACAGCCATTAACTTAAGTTGTTCATCCTCATTCGCTTCTTCTGCACACAACTTGGTTTGGAGCCATGAACTCATTCGGCAAAAGGTATACCATGCATGTTGGACGAGATCCATCGGCCTATCCTTTGACGCCACACCTTTTCTCTTGATCCCGCTTGTTTCAACTCTTGATTCCTCAATGAACCCTTCTCTTCGGCTTCTCCTCAAGCAGTGGCACCATTGTCCTTCTTGCGGATGTATTCACGCTCGTTCTTCTTGATCAACCCATTTTGATCAGCATATCTCTTCCTTGGGTGATTATTGACTTCATTTTTTCTGTGACCGTCATCATTAGGATGTATCCTTCCAATTCTTTCATGGACGGATCGGCGATTGACAGTATCCTGCCTATACTCAGCGTACTTATCACTGCATTCAGGGCAATTGCTCAATGTAGGAAGCTTCAAGCCCTCATTCCAGCAATGCCTGAAGAACGCACACCCCCAATGTGCACGCTCCTGTTCTCGTGCATGTTCTTCTAGCTGTCTTCTGTGTGCTTCTTCCTCAAACCTCCGTGCTTCCTCCTCGTATTTCTGTTTTTGGTAGCGTTCCTTCTCTTGTTGACGCTGCCACTTGTTAAGGAGGATACGTGTAGTCACCCTGGGTTTGGTTCTGGAAGATTCCCCTACTTCAATTTGGCTTCTCAGGATGCGAGGCGCTTCCTTGTGGACCTGTTCCACTGTCACTTGCCGAGCAGGATCAACTAATCCATCTTGCTTTGCTCTAGATGAAGTTAAGACCTTTACTTTTCCCTTCTCTTCAGTGGTTACCATGTTAACAGAGAAACCAACCATATTCTGAGGGAAAGGGTTGCCATCCAGCTTCATTTTATTGTCAAATTTCAAGTGACCCTCCTGGATAGCCTTCTAGATCCTTATCTTGAAAACCCTGCAATCATTAATGGAGTGAGAGTTCCTGTCATGAAATCCACAGTATCTTTTCTCTTTGACTCCATCGGGCCGAAGCATAGAATGCCCTTCCGGCAGCTTGATTCGGCCTTCCTTCACAAGGAACTCAAATAGCTTGTCAGCTTTGGTCACATCAAAGTCATATGTGCTCTTGGCTTGCTTTATCCATTGCTGGTTCACAATTAGCGGTTCCTTGCCCCACGTCATCTCAGCTGCTGCTATCTCCTCCTCCTCATCAAACTCTTCCCCTTGATCAGCTCTCTCGAGGAATTGGTTATAGATATCAACTATGTCATTGTGTTTGGCAAATCTGGAGTCTTTCTTGAATCCATAAGCTTGATTACTCATTAATGATAACCTTTGTGACAGTTTCCCAAGATTGTCAAACTCCATGCCGAACAGCTTCTCCCGAATAGCTGGTAACATTCCCGCAACAGCCATGTCAGCCAATTGATCATCTTGCAGATTCAAAGAGAAACACATGCCTTTGGTCTCTCTGAATCTTCTGAGAAACTCCATGGGTGTTTCATTGTGCCTCTGTCTCAGGGTGGCCAGGTCAATTAGCTTTTTCTCAGTACTGCCACTGAAGTAATGAGCATGGAATTTCTGTTCCAAATCCTTCCAAGTACAGATCGATTGAGCAGGCAAAGAAGCAAACCACGTAAAGGCCGGGCCTGTCAATGACCAGGGGAAGTATCTGATCCTGAACGCTTCATCAGCTAAAGCTTCCCCAAGCTGCATCAAGAATCGGGCTATATGTTCCACAGTACTTGTATCATCTTGCCCCGAGAACTTTGTGAAATCTGTAGGAGGTTTCACCCTTGGTGGCAAGGCCACCCTGTTGTACCACTCCGGGAAAGGAGGTGTGTAAGCTTGTCCCTGCATCTTAGGTTTAAGGCCGAATTGATTTTGCAAAACATCGGCCATCTTTTGCACCATGAGATCAACATTAGCATCTTGGTCCCCTGGTCTTCCCACAAGGCCATTAAGCATTCCTGCAGCTGCACCATATCCAGGGTTTGGGAAAGCATCAATGGTGCCATAGTCCATGATTTCTGAATACCCCTCACCGTACATATTCTTCTGCAGACTGTTGTTGGCTGGGGCTATCCTATAAGTGGAGTTAGGTGGAACTCGAGAAGAACCGAACGCCAGATCTCCATATGTAGGCCTGTTGGGCATTGCCTGATACGGGTTCGGTTGTTGGACTGGGCGACCTCCAACACTTTGTAGAGGCGGCTGGATCGGTTGACTCCCCACGCTTTGCGGAGGTGGTTGGATTGGTTGGCCTCCCATACTCTGTAAAGGCGGCTGAGCACTCGCATCTCAAACTGGTTGAGCAGTACTAGTTTCTCCAACCTCCACAATAGATGTTTGAGGGGATACTCGACTGAACGTCCTCTCCATGCCTGGGCCAAAGACTCCAACCATCATTTGCTTGAACATATTCAAGAAAGCAGTATGATGTTTGACCATTACGGTTTCTATAGTCTCCCGAAAAGCATTCAAGGCCTCCTGTTTCTCTTGAGCGGGGCGTGGTATCGAGCTCCCACAGTAATGAACCCTTGGCATGTCAGATTTGAGATACGACACACCACTTCTGTTCTTGCCAAACGACATCAAACACTTCTGTTGAAACTGGTCAATGGCATCCTTCAACTGCACTTTGCCGGCTCGGAGACAGTCGTTAATGGTGACATCCATGACGTCTTGAATATCAGGCATCTTGAATCAACTAGATTTGTCCCACCGAGCGTGCCAAAAAGTGTGTTGACGCAAAATCAGCACTTTGTGCCAAGCACACAGCAAGCCGAACGAAGCTAGCTTAAACACGTGCCGAATCCACAGCGTGCCAGTCAATTTTCCTGAAACTGACAAAGGATGAAAATAGTTAGATAAAACATGGAACTTGCCGGGTGGTACCCGGACATGCTCAGTATTTGGCTAGAAAGCCAATTGAAATGACATATAGCTACAACAAGCTATCTGTCAGCAGTTTAAATATCATTCGGGAACTTTAAAACATGAAAACAGGAAATAGTCGAATGTGTGACGTAAGCATGACAAAAGATCGGTCTTTGTTTAAATAGCGTTGCTTGCACATGACCGTGACCGACTTTTTGTGGATAAATAACAATTAAAATAAATAAGGTAAAAGCACGATTATAAATATGATG
>CP053460.1:145127690-145275837 GCA_022644695.1 Cenchrus purpureus | reverse complement strand
GGTACCTCGATGCGTAGTGTGCTCGGTTAGCCATCGGGTCCTTATAGATTCCATGTGGCATTCAATATGTTCAAACTACTCGAAGACATACCCTCACATCAAGAAGGCTGATGTAAGTAGATAATGCTCTCACCCTTGTCTCGCTCATATTCTCCATTTGATTTTAGAAACTGATTTGTACTTGTATTCTCATAATTATTTTATTTTGCAGGATTTGAAACCTACCCTAAATGTTTCTACAGAAGATCTAAAGCCGGTCCGGGAGATGCTGTGCGAGTACATTGTTAAGAAGATCCTCAACCGAAATGGTAACCTCTATAATGGTGCACCGTGAGTTCATTGTACTGCCTGACAAACTTGAAACTTGCTGCATTCAAAGCTAGTTTAGTAATCGCTCTGAGAAACCCTTGGTTGGGTCGATGTTGCCTGGTTTAGGCAGTTTTCTCAGGACTCCATCCAAACAAACCACCAATGACGAACTTGAAACTTTAGCATGCATGTCGATCTGATGAGGAACTTGATGTGATCTCGCATTATTGTGTATATATATGTGATCTTGCTTGTGTATATATGTGATGAGAATGTGTTTGTGATGTCTCCTTGCATTGCTGTGGTGGCTGCCAAATCCTGGCTGGTTCCGGGATGCAGCCAGAAAACGGGCAGGTTATTGTAGGTGCCCAACGTATCGGTCACGGGTGTTAAGTAAGGCACGTTACAAAAACAGATCCGTGAGTAACGGGCTTCACTTGGAACGCTCGTTACAAGTATGACAACACTGTAACAGGCCGCATAAAGGCCTATTACTAATACTGACCGGTGGGCCCTAGAAGTTGATGCTTTCGTCGAGACAGAGGAGACGCACTTCCAGAGCACGCGTCTCCTGTCGTCGAGACAGAGGTGACACGCGTCCAGAGCACACATCTCCTTTCATGGAGACAGGCGACGCTGGCGTCCGAGCACGCTGCCTCCGTCGTCGGCACAGAAATCGCCAGACAAAAAATGCGTCTCCTTACGTGCAGACGCGTGTCCACAGCAAACGTCTTCGATATTGAGTTCATGTAACGGGCTCCGTTTCTGTGTCTGTTACCAAAGGTCCATGTGGGCCCGAGAAATGTATATTTCAGGTGACCGTAACTAGTTTCGGTAACGGTCTTTGTTAGACGCCCGTTACAATTACGTGTCATCAGTAACGGGCATCCGACCGTTACCTTTCTTGGCTTATTTGTAACGCTTGATCGGTAATGGTCGTTTTGCCCGTTACCAATGGCCATCCGCGCCCGTTACCAATGTCTATTTTTCACGTGGTGGTACCGGTGCTAAACTAGCACCGGTACTAATGTGCTTCTCCATTTGGCGCGAAATGAAAAGCCACATTAGTACCAGTGCTCAACTAGCATCGGTACTTATGTGGACATTAGTACCGGGCCTAAACTAGCCCCGGTACTAATGTCCACATTAGTACCGTTGCTAGTTGAGCACTAGTACTAATGTGGGGAGGTATAAGGCGGCGCCCCCTTCTTCCCCAAAACTTAGCCAATTCCCCGCTCCGATCCCCTCGCTCGCTCCGCCGTGCCCCGCCTCTCCTCCTGCCTCCCCTCCCTCGGTGCCCCGCCGCCTCCACGCCGGCCGCGTCCAGTCTCGACGCTCGCTGCCTCGCCTCGCTCGCTGCCCCCTTCCCGCACCACGAGACCCGCCCGCTGAGCGTCGCGGGCGCTGCGCCGCTGCCGAACGTTGTCGCCCGTCCCGCCGCTGCTCGTTGCGGCCCCAGCGCGCGTTGTCCCGGCCGCAAGTCATCCCGGCCTGCGCGCCGCCTGCCCCGCCGCCCGCGCCGCTGCCGCCCGCCGCCGCTATAGATTTAGAATTTATATTATTTAGAAATATAGATTTATATTTAGAATCTTAGATTTAGAAATATAGATTTAGAATTTATAGATTTAGAAATATAGATTTAGAATTTATAGATTTAGAAATATAGAATTTAGAATTTAGAATTTAGAATTTTGGTGTAAATGTTATCTAGAATTTGATTTAGAATTTGATTTAGAATTCAATTTCGATGTTGATTTAAATATTATTTATATGTGGATGTAAATGTTATTTAAATGTGGATGTAAATGCTATTTAAATTTCAATTGCACACGTTTCGACTCGCTCCCGACTCGCTCGACTCGCTCGCTCCGCCACGCTCCCACCCCCAGTCCGACTCCCGCCATGGTCCCGACTCCCCGCCATGCTCCCGACTCCCCCACACGGTCCCGACACCCCGCCACGCTCCCGACTCCCGCCACGGTCCCGACTCCCCGCCACATTATTATTTTTGTCCTCATATTATTTTTGTCCTCTTATTAATAGTCTCATCATTGGAATAGTTTGTCCTTATATTATTTTTGTTACATTATTTTAGTTACAATGGTGCTAAGAGGACCGAGAAGCGAGCAAATGATCATGGATTTAATTGCTCGCAATCGTGAATGATGCACCGAATGAACAAGAATAGGATCACGTAGAGGCGTGACTACACCGAACATGTTTTCGATGGCAACGAGAGGAGTAACCAATTGCTCAAGGAAGTAATGATGGAGAACCATCCGAGGTATAATTAATAAAACCAAGACTACCTCGTCATGATTTTCCAGAACCTACTAATTATAGAAAATGAGTTAATAGTTCTTAAATTTCCGTGAGCACGCATCGGCGAAAGAAGAAGAAGCCGTGGGAAACGCGCCCAAAGAAGGGTGGAATCGTACCGGTAACTCTGGAGTGGCCTGATCGAGCGCGGAATTACTATTATGCACATGGTGGCATGCTCAATCCCGAAGATGGATCATTAATATCGGGGAGCAACTAAGATGACAGCAAGGCTTGTTGATTTGATCGGTCACGCCAAGGAACATTCATAGCTGATCGAGAAAAGGACGAGCTTTCTGCTGCAATAGGCACTAAAGAACATGGTGGATGTTGCCGAGGCAAAGGTGTGATTCCATGGAAAGTCGCATGGCATGAGCACATTGACTCGTATAAGAAGCACAAAAGGGACAAGGACGAACAAGATAGGAAAATCAGACAATTGCAAGAGCACGTAGAAATGACTGAGGCGAGAATGGAGGCCATCACTGACCAGCGTGTGGCCCTTGCTCTTAAAAAACAATCATCTCAGCAAGGGCCTATAGATGAAATGAGCCCACCATCTACTAAGGGGAAAAGTAGTGTCGCTTCAATGGATGCAGCACCAGCAAACACGAAAGCACCGGTCAAGGAAGCAGAAGCACCCCTAGCCTCACCAAAAGCAGTGGTTGCCTCACCAGAAGCACCCCAAGCCTTAGCAAAAGCATCCGAGGTCTGCCACGAACGGTTCCCTGTGGATGACATCACAGTGAGGTCAGCGTGTGAGCTTCACGCTCAACTCAGAAACAAGATGTTACCGGTGGCTTATGGTGTTGCTAAGGTCCCGAAACTGGGGAAACTTTCATGGGCGTGGAATTCAGTAAATCATTTTACCATAAAGGTGTCGTCAACCGAGTGGTCCCCGGTTGGGAAGACCTCGAACTGAGTTCTGGGACGATGGGGAAGAGGTGCTTGGAGATACCATGCACGGTTGGGTATTGTGGGCCAAGGCTCACATAAAGATTACGGAACCAGTCACGGAAGCACCCCTAGCCTCAACAGAAGCACCTCTTCCTGATGCCTCATCTACACCCCCGTGCTCGGCGAAGATCATCACGCCTATCGTCATCTCCAACAGGAAGCATGAGTCCTCTAGTTGATCGAAACCCAAGCGAGAGTCCGCCTCGGCATGATGAGTCTGGGCAAGGGTACCAACGACGAGCTACGCATCATCCTCCGCCTCCTCCAAAGAAGTGCATTTAAGCCCAAGCAAAAGAAGACTCAACCAAAATTATCTTATGAGAAAACTCAGGAGGAGCTAGATGCTTCAGTGCGGGCTGAGCTTGATAGACAAATATTCAAAGCGAAGAAGCCACTTGTTGAGAAACCAATTGACTGGGTGAAATTTCATCGCTTCATGAAAAAAATGGAGGAGGAGAAACGAATAAATGCCCAGGCACCTCCTTTGAGTGACTATGACCGACAGGCACTCAAGATGCACAACTAGAAGAAGCAGGCGAATAAAGCTAAATCTACAATTCCACAACTAGGCACCCAGTCAAAGCAATCTATCTCCCCCATCAAGGTGCTTTCTACGCTTGAGCAGCATATGCTCGTATTCAATAAGGATTCAGATCTGACTCCTAGTCAAATCCGAGGGGACGAACCAATCCCAAAGCATGAAGGGGCAAATAGACCGAAGTATGAGTGGGGTAAACCTCTTGTGTGGGCGCAGTTGGTGCCGTTTCTTCCAACGAGAATGCATGAACTGCACGATTGGTACATGGCTGCTGTTGACGGCTGTTAAGTGCCATATTTATTGCCGTCAACTCCTGCATTTTGACACAAGAAATATACATCCACAGTAGAATAGGGGCTTATACTGACAAATTCCACAAGTGGCGATGTATATTTGAATGCAGGCAATTGTCACAAGAAATATAGCAAAAGCACACCTTATCCATCCACCTCATCAATCCAAGCCTCTCCACCTCAGCCAATGAGGGGCTGCCATGCAAAGTGCCACGGATCGGTGATGTCACCAATCCAAGGGAGAGAGACTCGACGAATCAGACGCAGCCACGTGTCCAGAATAAGGATCCAAGGGCCCACAACCCGAGCAAACTACCTCAAAACGACCCATACACCGGGAACCGTCATAAGGGCCCACATATCAGCCACCAGGAGAATACACAAGGTAGGTGGGGCCCACAAGGGGTCGGCCGACCCCACAGGTTGGCCGAACCGACCTTGTGGCACCCAATCCTGGCCTTCCACGTGGTGGTTCCTGGTTGGCTCCTGACTTCATTCCCGGGGTGCTTGGGGTGCCTCCACGCCGGTGCTCAGGCCTATAAATAGAAGTGGAGGGGGCTAGAATAAAGACACATCCCATTCCTCCCTCTCTCTTTAGAAACACTTGTTTCTCCTCTCATTTGATCTCTCATGGATCAAATGAGTTGAGGAGATGGCTATGTAGATGGTGATGTGGGTGAGATCCCAGCTTGTTCTTCAATTAGAGCAAAGTGAGTACTCTTGTATTTTCCAATTAGACTAAAGTGATGTTCATGCATGGGTGATATGTTCTTGAGTTCTTCGTTCGTTCATCATTTAGAGGCTCGTGTTCTTCATGAACATGCTTCCTCAATCTAGTTGACAAACGAGTTACTCACGCTTTTGCGTTTGTTCATAAGTTAGAGGCTCGTGTTCTTCACGAACACGACCCTTGATCTTTTGTTATAAGCGCATAAGTTTGCATTCCGTTTGTGTGAATTATCCTGTTAGATCTTGTTGGGAGACATGAATCAGGTGACTAGTCGTTCTTCTTTTCTCTTTTTTTTCATAGCCCATGTCTCTTTTTGGAGGATACTTTTGGAGCGAGATGTCACACCACACACATGGAGCTTTTATTTTTATGAAATGGATAAATGATACAATGCTAAATTCCAGTGTAGAATCATAGCAAGGGGAAATAGGTGTGCACACGAATCTTGATCATGAAAGTAATGAAAAGAATTCTCACAAGGGTCACAGAATTTGACAAAGCTCAATGCAATAACAAGCAGCATATGAGTACAAGGTTTTCAACTATATCATATGGCTCTAGTGGGACGGTGGAATACCAAAGAGGAGCTTTGCAAGGGGTTTTCATGATTTTTCAAATAAAATTCCCAAGTACTCAAACATTCAGAGCGAAGATCATATCATCAAACCATATCACAAACGTCAACTACTTAGATAAGCATGAGTTCCCTAATGATATTTGTTCACAAGCATCAAGATGATGAGCAAGGAATAAAACGTATGCAAGCCAACCACAGGAATCATGTGTGACATAGGAAATTACATCAGGAGTTTGTTATAAAAGATTGATCTCAAGATTCAAAACAAACCCAAAGGTATGTGGAAGTGAGATAGGGGAATCGCGTACCTCGGGTCCTTCTTTTTATTTTGCAGGGTGGGGATTTCCCCCACACTGTCTTCTTCTAAGGGATGAAAATAAACTTTAAGGGGTAAAGAAAGTAGGGGAGATAGGACTTACCTGGTGTTGGGCATGCTCTTACTTGTTTTACCCATTCTCGATGAAGTTGATCACTTCATAGTCGATGTTGTCCGGCTCGAGGAAGATTTTCAGTCGATGGCCATTCACCTTAAAGCAGTTGCCTTCATCATTTTGCAGCGTGATAGCTCCATGAGGAGCTACCTCCACTACTATGAATGGTCCTTCCCATTTGCTGCGCAATTTCCCTCTTCCGAACAGCTTGAATCGAGAGTTGAAAAGTAGCACTTTATCACCTGGTGCAAATTCTTTTTTCTTGATTTTCTTATCGTGCCACCTCTTGGTTCTCTCTTTATAGATCTTTGCACTGTGATAGGCTTTTTCTCTCCATTCTTCCAATTCTGCTAACTGCTTTTGCCTATTCCTTCCGGACTTCAGGAAATCCAAATTGAACCTTTTGATTGCCCAATGAGCTTTATGCTCCACTTCCACTGGTAGATGGAACGTCTTCCCGTATACCAATTGATATGGGGACATTCCCAATGGAGTTTTGTAGGCTGTTCGATAGGCCCATAAGGCATCATCAAGATGCCTCTTCCAACCTCCTGACCTCTGCATCTTTTTTCTGTAGAATATTCTTGATCTGCTTATTGGAGGTCTCTACTTGGCCATTAGTCTGGGGGTGGTATGGAGTGGCAACACTGTGTTGGATCCCTTGATTCTTCAGGAATCTTCTGAAATCGGTATCAGTGAAGTGGGACCCCCCATCACTGATTGCCATCCTTGGAATGCCGAAGAGAGGGAATATCACCTCCTTGAACATCTTTTTAGAGTGCTTGGCATCGGCCGACTTGCAAGCTATGGCTTCTACCCATTTTGACACATAGTCAACTGCTACCAAGATGTATTCAGCTCCATCAGACTTTGGAAACGGGCCCATGAAATCAATACCCCATACATCAAAAAGCTCCACTTGCAGGTTATCATGTAAGGGCATTGCATCTCTGGCAGTAATTCCTCCGTGCTTCTGGCAAGCTTTGCATTTTCGGATGAAATTTCTTGTGTCATCATACATAGTCGGCCAGAAGAACCCACTTTGCCATATCTTTGCATGTGTACGATAAGTGCCATAGTGACCACCGTAAGATCCGGAATGGCACTTCTCAATGATCTGTATTCCTTTAGTATGCGGCACACATCTTCTCAACAACCCGTCAGCACAGACTTTATAGAGGTACGGATCATCCCATATGTGTCTTTTTGCTTCATGAGCTAGTTTCTTCTTATCGGCTCCAGGGGGTATGTACCCTGTCACCAGATAATTTACAATGTTCGCATACCAGGGGTTACTATCCGTGACCTTTAGCAACATGTCGTCTCGTAGAGAATCATTGATGGGTGCTTCCTGTGGGTTAGTAGTACGCATACAAGACAAATGATCCGCAACAGAATTTTCTACTCCTTTTTTCTCTCTTATTTCTAAATCAAATTCTTGAAGGAGCATAATCCATCTAATCGTGTGGGGTTTAGCATCTTTCTTAGTGAGCGGGTATTTAAGAGCGAGCATGATCGGTGTAAACTATTACCTTGGCTCCCACCAAGTAAGATCTAAACTTATCTATAACAAAGACAACGACAAGGAGCTCTTTCTCGGTAGTAGCATAGTTCAACCGAGCTCTGTCATGGTTTTGCTAGCGTGAGGCTATAGCATGATGTTTCTTATCCTTAGTTTGGCCTAAGACGGCCCCTACAGCGTAGTCACTAGCATCACACATGATCTCAAAAGGCGTGTCCATGGGAGGTGGATGGCAGGCGGTGAGTGAATTCTTGAGGGTAAGGAAAGATTCCATACATTCCTCTGTGAATTCAAGGCGCATCCTTGGCTAAGAGATTGGTAAGGGTCTAGCTACTGAGAAGTCCTTTGAACCGTCGGTAGAACCCAGCATGGCCGAGGAAGCTACGGATGCCCTTGACATTTACAGGAGGAGAAAGCTTTTCTATTACCTCAATTTTAGCGTGATCCACTTCTATCCCTCGTTCGGACACCAGGTGTCCTAACACTATGCCCTCTCGAACCATAAAATGGCATTTCTCCCAATTGAGGACTTAGTCCTTCTCATGACACCTTTGCAAGACCCTGTCTAAATTTCTGAGACACTCGTCGAAAGTTTTACCATAGAAAGAGAAATCGTCCATGAAAACCTCCATGATTTGCTCAATCATATCTGAGAAGATAGACATCATGCACCTTTGGAACAGTGCGGGTGCATTACACAGCCCGAAAGACATTCTTCGATAAGCATAGGTTCTGTAAGGGCAGGTGAAGGTGGTCTTGTTTTGGTCATCAGGGTGGATTGGGATTTGATGGTAGCCAGAATACCCATCAAGGAAACAGAAGAAGGAGTGATTCGCCAGCCGCTCGAGCATCTCATCGATGAATGGGAGTGGAAAATGATCCTTCTTTGTAGCCTTGTTGAGCTTCCTATAATCTATGCACATCCTCCACCCTGTGGGAAGGCGTTGAGCAATCTGCTCGCTGAACTCATTGGGGGCTGTCGTCATACCTCCCTTCTTGGGTACACATTGAACGGGGCTCACCCATTCACTATAAGGGACTGGGTAAATGATCCCAGCGTGAAGAAGTTTAAGAACTTCTTTCTTCACGACTTCTCTCATCGCGTTGTTCAGCCTTCTCTGCGGCTCCCTTGTTGGTGGAATATCTGAATCTACAGGGATGCGATGGGTGCAGAGAGTCGGGCTGATTCCTTTTAAATCAAGAGAGAAATGGCGAACACGATCGGTGTTTCTCTAGGATAGAGATGAGCCTTCTGGATTCCTCGTCAGAGAGATTGTTGTTAATGATCACTGGGGACTCAGTGTCCCATGGAGGAAGACATATCGAAGGCCGGCGGGCAGAGGCTTGAGTTCGATAGGAGGCTTAGGTGGAGCCTGGGATTCAGATATATCTATAGGCTCATCAGGCTCCTCTATCTCATCTATGAATTCGGGTGCCCACTCATCGAGGAGGGATTCCGGCGAATCTCCTGGAATGATTGCCTTAACCTCCTCAATGTGTGTAGAGTCATCAGGGGGATCAGTTCTCGCGTTTTTCGCTCTCGAGATTTCTACAGAGAAAACCTCCTTCCTTAGGCTAATGTTAAGCTTGCCTTGGGTAGGGGCCTCTAGGAGAAATTTTTCGAGGGGTAATCCTATCATGAGGTCGAAGCTAAGGACGTCATAGGTGTGGAAGTCAAGAGCAAAGTCGGCCTCCTTATACGTGATGGGGATAGCCTTCAAGATCCCTACTCCTTCTAGGATTTCTCCTTCAGGAGTCCTGATAGACGCTGGGTAGAGTCGAGGTTCGTCGCAAAGTTCCTCGAGCATAAGTCGGACATGATATTGACTCCCACCAGAGGGTTGTAGAGAACTTTCACTACCTTTCCATTCATGACACAAGGAAGGGTTGATCAAGGCGGGAGGAGCTGAAAAATTCTGACTGTTGATTCCGACTCTCTAACCATTCTTGGGTCATGATGGCCTTTAATTCCCGAATGTTGTCCCTGAGGAAAGCGACATCCAAGGGATCAGGGGAAGTCACAGGTGAAGGCGGTTTTCTCTCGCAACCGTAGTTTGAGGTGTTTCCATAATCACCTATTATATCATCCTCAAACTTTAGAAGAGACTCCGGAGGTTGAATTGTCTCTTCCTCCGGTGTCGTGGCCTCCTGAACTGAGCTTATGGATTTGGGTGACGAAGGTTCAGGCTCAGGTTCAGGGGTAATCCCTTTTTCGGGTGTGCATTCCTCTTGAGGCTCTTCCAGCTCAGCTGTGAAGGAGTCGTTAGCTGCTATAAGATCAAGGATCTTCTTTCCCTCACTTGGAGTTTTATCCGGGAAGGAGCCTCTCGAGGCATTGTCAAGGTGCCCGGTGGACTTGGCGTCCAATCCCGCATAGAAATGCTGATAGAGCACATGGTCGGTGCATCGGCGATGGGACCAATTTACTAACCGTAAGAATCTTTCCCACGCCACACCCAAGGTTTCCTTATCATTTTGCTTAAATCCGAGCACATCCTTCCACAGGGCAATGAGCCGTGCAGGTGGGAAAAACCGTCGGTAGAATTCACCGACGAGGTTCGGCCAGCTGCCGCCAACCTGACTTGCACGATCGTTGTACCATTGCCTCGCGCTCCTCGTGAGGGAAAAAGGAAACAATTTCTAATGAACGGTATCATGTGTCATGCCAGCAAAGGCGTAACATGAACACAGACGCTCAAATTCTTGCAAATGATCATAGGGATTTTGGCGTCCCTGGAAAAGGAATACGATTTCCCAATCAAAGAGATAAGATCAGTACTGAGTTGATAGCTAGATGTGGTAATTGGGTGTTCCGAAGGCGGAGGCTCTAACAACTCAGGTTTGGGAGCAGAAAGATTTTGGATAGAAATTTGCTCCATGGTAACTGGGGTAGAGGTAGAAGGAAAGAAACAAAAAGGATATTTCGATAGGTGATGGGGGTGAAGGTAGAAGAAAACGAAAAAGGTAACTACGAGGACCACTAGGTTCAAGATAGATACAAATCGACAACGTTCCCCGACAGCGTAAATGCTCGTTGGCATTTCTCAACATCACCACTAGTTGTACAACTAGAGGGAACGTATAAGAATGACCTGCATACGCAAGTAGCACTTCCCAAGGAAGGAGAGTATTCCAAGGGTGTCGAATCCAAGGAACGATGTGCACTATCTCCTACTCTAGTATAGATGATCCAAGGACACAACTCGATTGATAGGATAGGTAGAAAGGATCCGTCGGACCGAGCGCGAGTCTAGTTACGTTCTCGTATAACACTCACTTGGGCACCAAACACAAGGCCTTTGTGCCGCTCGAGCCCAACTCGGACGTGATGTAAGAGGGTTGACAAAGGGTCCAACAGGCGTCACCATCGCGCCTACATCTACGCCACGATCGTCGTGGTCTTCGAAGGGTAGCTTATGGTCCGACACCTCGTCTACACCACTCACTATTTCCTGAATCTGCAAGGAGATCTGCACTAAGCGCAAGGTATGCTCTATCACTCATGCAAGATCACGAATGCACTTTGATCTAACTAGAGACATGCAGGAGCTTCACTTTACTCTAATAGACAAGGCAAACTAGATGCAAACTTATGATCTAAGTCTCTTTGGATCGAAAGGGTTGTGTTCAAGAACACAAGCCTCTAAACCAAGAACAAACGAAGAACACAAGAACAAAGCAACTAAGCATGCATACGACTTTAGTCTAAATAGGAAATATCGAAATACTCACTTTAGTCTAGTTGAGGAACAAAGGCACCGCTGAGGATCGTTCTTGAGGAAGATGTCATGAATCATGATATGGCCTCAAGCCTCCCACCTCACTTCCTAGCACTAATCCTATACAAAGAGCTCTCCTCTCCTAAAGAGAGAGGCTCCAAGCCAAAATGAAGAGGAGCAGGAGAAGTGTGTGTTCCAAAATGGAGCCCCTCCTCCTATTTATAGAGGAGGGAGAGGCTTGCTTCGGGGCTCCAAGTGCTCCTAAATGGCCGGAACTGCAACCAGGAACCAATCAGGAGCTAACACGTGGAGGGCCTAGATCAGCCGAACCAAAGTCGGTTCGGCCGATCTAGGGTTCGACCGAAGCCTAGGGGCCACGTGGCGCCCTGTGCTTCTTCATGGTGGTGGTGGGCCTCGATGCATCCTCTGTGCATGCCAAGTTTTCTCGACGGTTTTGGGGGATAATTGGGCCCTTGAATCCATGTGATGTCCATGTGGCGCTTCGTGATTCGTCGGGCTTGCCTCTCTTGTATTGATGACGTCAGTGATCCAGGGCAATCCTAGGTGGCATCCCCTCATTGGCTGGTCTTGAAGAGCTTGGATCAAAGACTTGTGCTTTTACTCCTCTTTCTAGTGCTATTCACCTGTATTTGCATAATCACCAATACTTGTGGAAATGATTAGTTTAATCCCTATTCTAGTGTTGATGATCAATTTCCATGCCAAAAGGTATATGTTTGACGGGTAAGAAGCGAGTGGAAATCAGCCATCAACAGTTGCATGCTGCAATAACTTTTCGTCACCAGAGATAATGTTGCCTTCATTTTCTAAAGTGAAGATAGTATTTTTTCTTCCTCTCCCATTGGCAATCCTATGGAAGTATTTTATGTTGCCATCACCTTCATGCAGCCATTTCTCATGGGATCTCTTGAGACAATAGAGTTCTTCTTCCAGGATGAGCAACAGTTCACTCAACCAATTTGTTCTGTTGGTTAATTGTTCGAAAGACAAATTGCCATTTTCTTCAATCAACTCAAGATCTCTTAACTCATTTTGCAGTAACATCTTTTGCTTTTTGGATTTTCCTTGCCTATTAAATTCCCACCCCTTGAAATATTGTTTGAACTTTTTCAACTTGCTTTGTATCCTTCCAAAAGCTGAGACAACATGGCATTGATCTCCCCAAATTTCTCTGACTTTTTCCTTGAATTCTGATTTATTGAGCCAAGTCAACTCAAATCTAAAACCCATGTGTTTCAAAGGGGCCTGATTATCAGTAACCAATATTAGAGGGTTATGGTCAGAGACCTCCCTTGGTAACTTGTTTATTAACATTAGGGAATAAATCCTCCCATTGTTTACTCATCAGATATCTGTCCAACCTTTCAAGGGTTGGAACAGTTCGATTATTGGACCAGGTGAACTTTCCACCTGCCATCTCTATATCAATTAATTCATATGCAACTATAATTGAATTAAATGTCTTGGAATATCTGCTCAGAGCTCCTCTTTTTTTCTCTGATACATATGTAATGATATTAAAATCCCCTCCAACCACATAAGGTTCATTACTTCTACTACAGAAAAGAGCAACTTCTGCTAGGAATTCATCCTTTCCTTCATCATGAGCTGATCCGTATACCGTAATCAAATTCCATTTTGTACTGAGGTTCTTATCCCACAAATTCACCTGCAACATGTGCTCTCCTTCTGAAAAGGACCCCACATCCAGAAATTCTAAGTTAATTCCAACCAAGAGTCCACCAGATCTGCCATTGGATGGTACCCATTTCCACGTATATGTTTGTTTTGTATCAATTTTTCTCAATACTTCATCACTAATTTCAGGCTGCATGAAAATTGTTTTCCAGAATGAGATTTTTAAGAAAAGTAGAGACACCCTTTTTTTATGCCTCTACAGTTCCACATAAGGCCTTTCATTAGTTAACTTTTTTTTTCTTCTTCTTCCCTTTGCCAGCCTGAGCTGGAGGAACAAGGTTTCCTTGATTCCTTCCTTTGGCAAACTTTTTTGGAGAAGGAATTTCCTTACTCCTCTTTTCATTCCCATTTAGACTCACCAGAGTCCTAAAATTGGACTTTTTCTTATTTCTTTTAGGGGTAACCAGAGTAAAGTCATCACAGTCAGTAGATTCATCATCAGGAAATAATTCTACACCAGAATCCTCCTTACCTTCTTGCATATCACACTGAGATTTGATACTAATCTGCTTCAAGGCTAAATTATTCCTAGCAATTTCCATTTCTTTCACTAAATCAACAACAACAAAGTTATCACTCTCTACTGCTACACCCATCTTATTGGAAATCTCCCTAATCTCATTATCATTAAGAGCAGAGAAGGAATTATTAAAAGTAGGGTTGTTACCTTACAGGTTCCTTTTTTTTGCCATCTGGTCATTCTTTTCATCAGTTGTCACCATCAGTTCCTTCATCAGCCTTTCACTCCTCCTCCTTTCACCCCTAAGTTCCAAGGTTGTTGTATTGTCCTTCACTGATTTAGATGCATTCTCATCCCTGCCCACTATTTCATCGCCTCCAACCATAGAGCCCCCTCCGTGGTTGCCATCAGAGAATTTTCCTCTTCAGCACTTTCCTTCCTAGAATCAACTTGTTCCTTAACATCCTTCCCATTTTCACTAATCACAACCCTTGCTTCCTCAGCCCCCAACAGTTCCACTATTCTTGAAGTGGATTTGTTCAGTAGTTCTTCTTTTCTTGCCCTTAACATAGTTAAATGAGCCTCATTCTCCTATTCTTCATTGCATCTCATCAACCACGCATCGTTGGTATCTAAGGGACCCTCACCAGCGTAATCACTGCTGATTTTTGCCACTTTAATACTGAAGTCTTCACTTTCTTCATCTTCATCAGCATCATCCTCTATCAGCACTTTTTCCAGCTCTTTAGAAGTTCTTGGCATCTTTGTACCAGTCATATCCATATCATTCCCCAGCTTATCTGCAAGTTGCGTTCCCTTATCACTTTGATCACTGCTTTTGTGTCCTGATCCAGGCCCACTGGGAGTACTCTGTTTAATCACATTTCTTCCAAGGGTTGGTCCCACCTCCATTGTTCTGAGTTTTTTGGGACTAGGCATATCTGCATCCTTGGGATTGTTCATCCCAATTTTCTGTTTATCCCATGTTTCTTCTTCCATCACCTCTCTTTCAAAATGGAAGTCATATTTTCATGCCAAGAGTGCTCTCAGCCTCAGCTGGAACCTAGTTCACATTTCCGCATGCAATCCTCATTCTCACAAACTCCCCTTTAAGCCTGGTTTTCTCATCTATTGCAACAGTCATTCCCACAAGGCCACCCACTTTTGCTACTGTCCTCACTGACCTTTGATCAGAAGGTATCCCTCTGACCCTGAACCAAGCCATTTGTAATTCTCCCTTGGCTCCAACAGAGGTAGACCAAGGCTCCACTACTATTCTAGCATTTACTGCTTTGATCCCCAAGAATTTGAAGTTGCTGTAAACTTGTACCATCTTTTCATCAGGGAATCTCATAGTGAACTTGTTCTCAGCAATCTTCCTAGCTGACCACTTCCAAGTGTTTTTGTCCACTATATCCTTGAACTCATTTTCTATGTGCTTGGTAGTCACTCCCCCCTCGATCACAGTAATGATTGGAGTACTTGATTTCTCCCTATAAGCCCTGGCATCCTTGTGCTCATCAATGAAAAAAACTCTAATTTTCTACTTGTGCAGCACATAGCTCTGGCCCAAGGTTCCACAAGGGCTCCTTGTTGCATTCATAGGTTGAGTGGTTGTTGTAACCACAGATTTCACAAGGCTGCCTACGCATGCAGTCTTCAGTGGCATGGTTTCTCAGTCCACATGTACTACAGGCAACACCCCCAGGTTTCTGATCATGGAGTACCTGATTTATGTTCTGAGTTGAAGTCCTTGCACTGGCAATCACCTCACTCTTCTGCATACCTCTGTCTTCAGTGGCTTTGCTTGATTCAACCTTCTGCTTGCCCTCCGGCATCACTGTTTTGCCATGATCGAATTCTTGATTTTGACTTCGTGGCCCCTCTGTTCTCATCTTTGCTGCTCTTTCCCATGCTGATTTGTCATCTACAGATTCACCACCTCCTTCTTTCCACCCCTGATCTCGTCTCCCCCGCTCTTGTTCCCCTTGCCCTTGGTTCCCTCTGCCCTCTCCTTCACCCATCCTCTGCCACACATTCCTGCCACTATTGTGCCCAGCACCACAACCTCTGCGGCCACCGCCATACCCGCCCCTCCAAACCCCCCCTTGCGCCTGCACCATCTTGATCGGCGCATGGTTGAATCGCACAACTTGTGCGTATGATTTTTGGTGGGTAGATGGATAAGCCTCCCCGGATCTAGAGAAGTATCCGACAAATCTGGCGATTCCAGCAAGGTTAGGGTTGCTGTGCAGCGGCTGTGGATTGGAATGGGATGAAGCAGCTTCCCCTGGAATTGGAGGCGAACTAAGGTTATATCCAACACTCCCGTCACCGCCGCAGTAAGTCTCACTCTCACCGCCACTACCTAGATTGCAGACGTGTGTCCGCCATGGTTGCTTAGATGGACACGATCCCGCCACCCCCTTCTCCTCAATCACCACTGGAGGTGAACGAACCTTCTTCAGAACCGGGATCGGCCCGTATCCAATTCGATGTGGATCCAGTGGAGGCCTAGTTGCCACAGTAGTGGACCACTTCCTCCCCCGTGATGAGTTTCCCACCAGGTTGGGTTTCCCCCTCCACTCCGGCAAGTTTCCCGCCTTCGGTTCAGAGTTCCTCCCGAACTTCGGCGAGATTCCCGCCGGAGACAAGCTCCCGTCTTCGGACCCCTGCACGGATTGTTCCTTCGATTGCTCCTTAGATCTCCAAAAGAATCTAATTAGAGCACCCTTAAGCTTCACTGCATTGTCTTCCCCTTCACGATTGGGAATTTGGTCGCCGAGCAGGCCCGATGAAATGACCTTGCCGAAGCATCGACTGGAAATCCGAGCGGCCTCCCATAGAGGCATGCTTCTGCCGCCATCCCTCAGTCGCTGTGTCGTCGCACGAGGGAAATCCGCACCGGAGGGTCAATGATACCTCCGCCTTGCCGACGCGCAAATCGTTGCCAAAGAAGGAAGGGGATCGGAAGTCCCCCCACCTTCTGTCACCGGGCACCCTCGCCTGCTCCCCCGCACCAGAGAGGTCCACCGTTGCGCCCTCTCACCACCCGCCGCGATGTCGGCAGATCGCACGCCGCCGGAACCCTAGGTCTCCGTTCTCTCCTCCATTGACGGTGAAGTCATTATTGAGTCAGATTGTGCTTCGGTTATCGGTGCAATTTTGAAGCCAGGTAGAAATAGATCGCAACTTGCTTCCATTATGGAAGAGCTGAAACATGTTTCTTGTTTACTAACTGAGGTTAGTTACAAAGCTGTGAGGAGAGAGCAAAATGTAATCGCACATGAATTCGCGCAATTGGCGAAACGTACGACACACTCTGTTGTGTGGCGTATGCAGGTTCCCCAATGTGTTGAGTCACTGATTGCGAAGGATTGTAACCTGTTTCTGAGTAATCAATATAGCTCCCTCCTTTCTCGAAAAAAAACTGAAAATGTACTGCATGTTGTTACTTTTTTTGGCTACTATTCTATCTCCGTTAAAGTTTAGCTTTGATCAATGCATGCATTAGGCATAATTACCAATCCGATGATGGCGGAGAAGCAGAATTATCAACCGGATCATTTCTGAAGATCTGAAACAATGTGCATGGCTTTGGCTTACACATGTAGTGGCCATGGAGATCAGCTCACTTCACCCTGAAAAGCAGAGGAGACGCCATAATACGTTGTAGGTCTGTTATAAGTTAAATTGGAAGAAACATCAGGTACCCTTTCTCCATTCCTTAGACTAATTTTAGAAAGGAAATGCCTTTCAACTCCTTTTTTTATCTGTTGTTTCTTTTTTCTCTCCTAATTTGGCACACAATTTTTTCCCTTTGTCGAGTTTTGCAGCTTGAAACCAATACCGTTCCCAAACTGTTGTTCAGCATCGCGTCGCGCCGCACCTCACCATAGCATGGACATGGCAAACGATGCCCAATCTTACCGCCTCCCCTCCTTCAAAGCGGCGCCACACTGCTAGGGAAACGCTCATTTGTACCGGTCCATAACCCCCCTTTAATACCGATTTCCAAACCGGTATTGTTCAATCGGTACTAATGTGAAGTCACATTAGTACCGGTTTTGGAAACCGGTACTAAAGGGGACATTAGTACCGGCTGGTATTGAGAGCCGGTACTAATGTGCCTGCCCCCGGCGACGTGGCATGGTACACATTAGTACCGGTTCTTGATGCCAACCGGTACTAATTTTATTTTTATTTTTTCTTTTTCTTTATTGTTTTCTGGATTATTAATTCTATCGTATTTGATTGATTTACGTATACTAATCCTAATGATTGATACGCTATAATATATATTCGTGTGCCATATAAAATATTTGAGATAATACTATACATGCATACGTATATATGTATTAGTATAATATTAGGTATATATGTATTAGTATAATATCTAATATTATACTAGTACATATATTCGTATGCATGTATTATCTCAAATCGGTAGTTGATCCAATGCAAGAACATATATATAATATTGTGCATACAGAAATACAAAAAATATATATTATTGTATATAATACATTGGATCAAAGGTCAGTAGGGTTTAATATTAGTTTTTTTGCTCCCTGACGATTGGTCCTTTGCAGAGCTTTTCCTCTTGCTCCTGCTTAGTCGACTGCTTGTTCTCGACTTCCCGCTTTTTGCCGTGGACTTCCTCAATGCTTCTTCCGTGGACTTCCCCGTTACAATAACAGATGATAAGCCTGAATAGAATTCTCCACTTGGCGTAATCACCTCATCTAGAAGAAATCCGCATAGTTGTTCTTGAATTAACCGGATTCTTTCCGACTCGAGAGCCCTCCTTGATGTCATCAACCTACAAAAGAATATGAACAAAGAATACGAACTAGTACAAAAAAGAACATGAACAAATAAGAACTACATGCATGTGTCGTTTAGTTTAGTGGACGCACCCTGTCTTCAAAGTTGGTACCTCTTGCGAGGCTTGAAAAGGTATGCATGAACTCGCATACATAGTATCCGCATAGATTGGTACCTGAAGGTTGTGTCAAGCACCGCATGTGCAAAAACAAGGTTATGAAATATGTTTAATTATATTGGAAGACATGAGATATGGACTAGCGAATACACATACAGGGAAATCATAGTGGAAATAAAGGTTCTCTTTGTATTTTCCTGGGTGCTCTACACAGAGGCGAGTCCATGCAAGTTTGATCATCTCTCGACATCTTGGTATGCGCTTTTGTCCAGAGTTGCCCTCAAAGAGTCAAAGATGAAGACCTTGCTTAGAGACAGAATGCAAAAGAATCCATGGAAGCTATGCATACGTGTAGAAGTATTAGTTTCTTGAAATATATATGCAATGTCATTTGAAAGAGATAAAATAGATGAGATACACGTTGCTCACCTGAAGTTGTATGGCGGAAGTATGATACCCTTCTCATGGTGTTTTCTAGATACAAATATATATAGTCCAATGTGGCCAACTCCATTTTTCGACACAAGTCCGATTTATCATTAGTAGATCCATGAAGCCGACGTCCATTATTCCATCTCCTCCTACACCCCGCATCTCAAAGCTGCATGATTGAAATTAAATTCAAATTAAACACAAGTTAAGATAAGGTAGAATGGCTAGATCATTGTTTTAGACTTACAGTCCGCCAAGCGATGAGTCCCGAAAGTCAATTGCATCTTGATTGAATAAGTACCAAAATTGGTCAAATTCTACACCAAAAGTTTCTCACGGAAATAATGTTGATCATCTATGGTAATTTCCACATAGGTTACACCGGTCGACGTGCATTGGTACTTCTTAACGTCACCACTAGTTGCGCCCTAAGCGTGAGCGTAAGATCCACCAGGTATCTTGTGGTGCACGAAAGAATTCTCAAGCGCGGAAATACACCGTAGCACTTCACCTCGAGTATTCCAAAGGGTATCGAATCCAAGGAATGATGTACACTACCTTCTATCCTAGAAGAACGGTCCAAGGACACCAAGCCCTAGCTATGGTAGGAGATGATGGGTGCTTGTAGGTACTCGATTCTAGAGGGAACAAACTCGGATAAGAATCTCTCTTGGACACCGGCCCTCCTCCGGCTATAACAGCTTGGTTCACGGCAAATGGTTACCTACACACTGTATCCGAACATGGGGGATTTCAGAGGGTCCAACGGCTGTCACTACCACGGCCTACCCCAAGACAAACCGTGGGATACAGGGCATTCGAAGGATAACCCTAGTCTAGACACCACGTCCACACCACCGACATTACTATAGCACTACGTCCGCACCCCGTAGAAACACTATAGCACACCCTAGACCTTACTCGTCATTGAATCGATTGGCGTGAGGAAGAAGCGACTAGGCACCTGATTCATGTCTCCCAACAAGATCTAACGGGATAATTCACACAAACGAAATGCAAACTTATGCGCTTATAACAAAAGATCAAGGGTCGTGTTCGTGAAGAACACGAGCCTCTAACTTATGAACAAACGCAAAAGCGTGAGTAACTCGTTTGTCAACTCGATCGAGGAAGCGTTTTCATGAAGAACACGAGCCTCTAAATGATGAACGAATGAAGAACTCAAGAACATATCACCCATGCATGAACATCACTTTAGTCTAATTGGAAAATACAAGAATACTCACTTTGCTCTAATTGAAGAACAAGCTGGGATCTCACCCACATCACCATCTACATAGCCATCTCGTCAACTCATTTGATCCATGAGAGATCAAATGAGAGGAGAGAGGGAGGAATGGGATGTGTCTCTATTCTAGCCCCCTCCACTTCTATTTATAGGCCTGAGCACCGTGAGGCACCCCAAGCACCCCGGGAATGAAGTCAGGAGCCAACTAGGAACCACCACATGGAAGGGCAGGATTGGGCGCCACAAGGTCGGTTGGTGACCTCGGCCGACCCCTTGTGGGCCCCACCTGCCTTGTGTTTTCTCCTGGTGGCTGATATGTGGGCCCTTATGATGGTTCCCGGTGTATGGGTCATTTTGAGGCGGTTTGCTCAGGTTGTGGGCCCTTGGATCCTTGTTCTGGACACATGGCAGTGTCTGATTCATCGAGCCTCTCTCCCTTGGATTGGTGACATCACCGATCCGTGGCACTTTGCATGGCAGCCCCTCATTGGCTGAGGTGGAGAGGCTTGGATTGATGAGGTGGATGGATAAGGTGTGCTTTTGCTCTATTTCTTGTGCCAATTGCCTGCATTCAAATATACATCGCCACTTGTGGAATTTGTCAGTATAAGCCCCTATTCTACTGTGGATGTATATTTCTTATGTCAAAATGCAGGAGTTGGCGGTTATAAATATGGCACTTAACAACCGTCAACAACTCCCCCACACTTGACCTTTGCTCGTCCCGAGTGAAGGGAGTCCGGTCAAGGTGAGACATGATATCCAAAGGTATGAAGCAAGCATAAGAGATATTCCAAACCATACCTTGTACTCATGAACTTATGAAGTGTCTATCATGCTATCTTGGGTAGTTGAAGAATGGAATGGTCAGAAATTAAATCACTCCTGCTCATTATGTCAAGTAACTCGGGGTTTATAATAAGTTTCCAAAAACAAACCTTGCTTTGCTCCTCATTTGATTATCTCAGATCGCTCAGTGTATATATGTCCTCACCAAGGCATTAAACTGCCTTTATTCATCCTACTTCTAATAAAAGCTTATGTGGAGCTTAGGGTAGGTATGAATGATAAGGCATACTTGTATCACATATATTGCAAAGTCAAAGACTGGATCCAAGAGAAAAATAATTCATACAATCAGATCAAGATGTGCACGTGTATGGCTATGATGGGTACGGTAAGGTGTATACTAGGCCCGGAATGTGTTCTAGATATTACCATACTCTGATAAAATGTTATGGTGATGGTAAGGTGGACACTAGCCCCGGAATAGGTACTAGTTATTACCATCTAAGTTATGGAACTCCTTTTGCATGATTTTCTCCTCTCCTTTTTGAAATTTTGAGATATGGGCTATCTCTTTTTTCCTTTTTTCCTTTTTTTAGATCATGCTTTTTTGAGCATGTCTTTCTCTCTTTTTTTATATATAGCCCAATCTCTTTTAGAGATATTTGGAGAGGGATAAATCATGGAACAATGCATGAAGCTTTATTTTTATGAAATGAATGAATGATACAATGCTAACTTCCATTGTAGAAGCATAGCAAGGGGAAAATGGGTGCACATGAATCTTGATCATGAAAGTAGTGAAAAGACTTCTCGCAAGTGTCACAAAATTTGACAAAGCTCAATGCAATGACAAGCAACATATGAGTATAGGGTTTTCAACTAGTAGCATCATATGGCTTTGGTAGGACTGTGGCAAATCAAAGAGGAGCTTTGCAAAGGGTTTTATGATTTTCAAATAAATTCCCAAGCACTCAAACATTTAGCGAAGATCATATCATCCATATCACAAACACCAACTACTTAGGTAAGCATGAGTTCCCTAATGATATTTGTTCACAAGCATCAAGATGATGAGTAAGGAATAAAACATATGCAAGCCAACCACAGGAATCATGTAGAGCAAGCAGAGCACCATTATTAGAGTTTGATTTACTAGATAAGAATTTGAAGATCATTCAAACTCATAGGTAGAGAGTGAGATGAAGGGTGCACATACCATCGCTCCTGAAGGATATGAGGAACAAGGAAGACTAGTGGTGATTCGGTGTGACCCAGTTTACCTTGTCCTTGTCATGAAGGCATAGTCGATGTCGTGCAGCCTTTGTGTGGGAGTTCTCAAGTGGATATGTTGATGATGAGCTTGAGAGAACTCCCCACATTGGTGCTTGTACTTGGTCTGTTCTTCAAACAAGTGAGAGCAAAAGATGGACTCTACTGGTTCGAGAACCATAGAGCCTTTATTCAAATTCAAATATTTTTGTTATTTTTATTTTATTTTATTGCCACCATGTCATTTACTCAAGCAGGGTTAGACCAACATTACACTTCATACACAAAGGGGAATATACTTACCTTGGACCTTTGAGAGGTCACATGTACCACCTTTGCATGCTGTGCAACATGAATCTGACACCTCAACTTACCTTCCCATTTGAATTTAGCTCAATGACTTACCCATTCAAATTTGACAATCTTCTGCAGGGGTTAGCCGGCATATATGCAACCAAGATCTATGAAAATATAACTCTAAGGTTTATCAATCAAACTTGACACCATGTCTAGCTTGGTTGAAGAAGGCATTTTAACCTAAGCACCATGCTTAATTTAAAAAGGCCTATGAATGTACATCCAGAACAATAACATTCAAACCAGAGCATATGAGAAAAGATAAATGAGGCATTTAAGCATGATCAAGCTATTTTCAAAAGGGACATAAGCATGAGGAAAAACGGTGAACCTCGGGCAACCTCCCGTAAGGGCTTTGTTTAATGTCAAAAGCAGGACTTACCTAGCTAGTGGGCAAGATGCAAGAGCTAACATCATCCCCACACCAGGATAGGATTGGGTAGAGGAGGAACTTTACTCAGGATGCTCACATACCTCCCCCACACTTGAAGTTTGCATTGCTAGGCAACAAAACACAAGTGTGTGGTGATCAAGCTTCCTTTTGTAAATGTTCCCTCACCAAAGCTTATCTAGGTGTTGCAGCTGATGTGGCTCACATGTTCGTAGGCATCACCTGTTCATCTTTCTTTTCAATCTCCACCTGCAAGGTTAGTGACCAAAAATACCTGAAGGACAACTTGTCCTAAAAACATGTTCTTGCCTTTATTCGAAAGGGAAATGAAACCTATGCTAATCCAGGCTATCTCCTGGTAGTGCTTTGTTTATTTAAGGTCATAAGCTCGACCATGGGAACTTCGTCTTGCAGCTATCGTTGGTGGTGCCATTCCCGTCTCACCACCAATCCTTAATGTATCGGTGAAGCTTTAGCTGCAAGGTTAGTGCCACAATGCACACACGAATCTGATATGCTTATGATAGACATATACATCTACAACCAACCTTCTAAACTTTCTACAAAAGAGGACCATAAGGTGATTGCAGCCCTCGAGCGTGCTCAGCGCACTAAGCATGGCCGGCTCTGGATAGGCATGATGCAAGCATGGTTCATGTGGTGTATCAAGAATGAAACTACCGTGCTTATCTGTGTAACCTTTGCCCATGAATTCCAGAGTCGGTGCCTCACAAGATTCCATGGCCCATGAGTTCTCTATCTCAAGAGATGCATCGTGGAGGCTCGATGTTGACTCTCGACCATGATCAAAAGCAACATGATACGGGCCAGTGATAAGAGGCTGAAACTCAGTCGATAATGGTGACGATTGTTCGCCTTCATAAAGGTGAAGAGAGTCTCCCGAGCCATCCCTATGAGGGGTAGAACATTCTACAACCTTAATGAGAACGGGCTCGGATGATGCAAATGGAGATGTATGCGTCATCTTCTTGAGTGGGTTTTGCTGGGGAAGAGGCTTTGCCATAAGACGTTCCAGATAAGGGGTAACAGTGGCAGAAGCAATTCCCCTAAGCTTGTCATCTAGGCTCCCTAAAGGTGTACCAAAGAACTGCTCTAAAGGGGAGCCTAGGAGAAGATCAAGACCAAGGACATCGAAGAGGTGAAAGACTAAGCTAGCCTCGATCCCGTCTATGGTGAGTGGCACGGCACTTGCGATCCCCCGACATTCAAGAACATGCCCAAAGGGACAAGTCTTGAGGAGCATGTCGGATGGTGCTAGCGGAACTTTGCCCAAAAGAGTTTCCACTAAGTGCCATAGCAAAATGTTAACCTATATGATGGGGTTACAATGGGCCTCTATGACAGTGCCTCTAATAGAGCAAGGAACAACCAAAGAAGGTGAACTATTCCAAGTTGCCTCGGAAAATCGTGTCACTCCCTCTGACCATTCCTCCCTCATGGCCTCCTCAGGATATGCTTCGTCAAGAGGATTAGGAGGTAGAGGAGGCACCGCAGGCCTAAGGGAAGGTTCTATCAAAAGATGTCTAGAATGATCGATGTGGACAGGATAAGGTTCCTCCCCTGATTGGGCATCAAAAGAATTAGAGGTATCTAAAAGATTTTCAGATGGGTCATCCTCGAATTTGCAAGTGAACATCAATGGTTGAATTTCTTCTTCTTCTGGCGTTCGGGGTTTAGGAGAGGGCTCAACAGACAAGTCTTGGGATTCGAAAGATGACGACTCTGACTTAGATGTTGAGGGACCCTCATGGCTCGACTCGGATTCTTGGTTGGGTTTGTTGTGATCGACAGGGACAGAAGAGTTTTCTAAGAGGGAATTTAGGATCTCTTTTCCTTCCATTGGAGTTTTTCCACAAACAAACCTCCAGCAATAACATCTAGATCGAGGGCAGAATCCATGTCTAGACCCATACAAAAGATGTACAATAACACATCGATGGGTAAAGACGGACCAAGTGTCGACACCAAAAGGTGTAGGAACCTAGCCCATGCCGCTCCTAGGGACTCCTCCTCTAATTTCTCGAAATCGAGGATACTTATTGGAAGAGAAGCTACAGTGTACCATTGCTCGTCCTTTCCATGAGAGAGAGCAGTGGCAAAAGTTATCTCGAAGTTCTCTCCAGCCACCGTTCACACTTTCTACAGTGTGGGTGTACCATTGTTCCACCTCTCCTATGAGGGAGAAAGGAAACAGCTTCCACCTCACGGTGTCATGTGTCATGCCTGGCATAGCCAGACTAGAACATAGTTCCTCAAATTCCTCCAAATGGAGGTAGGGGTCTTCATTGATTGCACCAAAGAATGGTCGATCCTGAACCATGGCTAAAAAGCCAGGGGGGAGTTCATAGCTAGATGATGAAGATGATGTTGGCTCTTTGAACTCACCCCTTGAGGTAGAGAAGCTTTGACAGGAAGGCATCTCAAAGGGTAACGGGGTAAAGGTAGAACAAAAAGGAAAAGCAAAAGATACGAGGACCACTAGGTTCGAAGATAGATACAGCAACCGTTCCCCGTCAACGGCACTAGAAATGCTTGTTGGTACTTCTTAACGTCACCACTAGTTGCGCCCCTAGCGTGAGCGTAAGATCCACCTGAGTATACCGACGGGTACGGAAGAATCCATAGCGCTATAGCACTTCACCTCAGGAGTATTCCAAATGGTATCGAATCCAAGGAATGATGTGCACTACCTTCTATCCTAGAAGAACGGTCCAAGGACACCAAGCCCTAGCTATGGTAGGAAGATGATGGGGTGCTTCCTGTAGGTACTCGATTCTAGAGGGGAACAAACTCGGATAAGAATCTCGCTTCGGACACCAGCCCCTCCTGGCTATAACAACAGTTGGTTCACGACAAATGGTTGCCTACACGATGTATCCAAACGTGGGGGATTTCAGAGGGTCCAACGGCTGTCACTACCGCGGCCTACCCCAAGACAAACCGTGGGATACAGGGCATTCGAAGGATAACCCGTAGTCTAGACACCACATCCACACCACCGATTACTACTATAGCACAGCTACGTTTGGCACCCCGTAGAAACACTACAGCACACCGTATAAATACGGAGCAACGAACCCACGAGGTTGAGCTAGACCTTACTCGTCATTGAATCGATTGGCGTGAGGAGACACATGCTCAAAGCATGATGAAAAAAAATAGAGAGAGAAAAGAAAAATAGCCCATGTCCAAAATAAAGGAGAAATAGGAGAGGGATGAGATCATGCAAAACGGAGTTCCATAATTTTGATGGTAATAACTAGTGTCCATTCCAGGGCTAGTGTCCACCTTACCATCAACCCACTTTCATCATATATGTATGGTAATATCTAGCACCCATTCTGGGCCTAGTATCCACCTTACCATACTCACCATATCCATACACGTGCACATCTTGATCTGATGGTATGATTTGATTTTCTCTGTGGATCCAGTCTTTGACTTTGCAAAATATGTGATGCAAGTATGCTTTCTCCTTATCCTACACTGAGCTCCACATATAGCTATCATTAGAGGTAGGATGAAGAAAGGCAAATGCCTTAGTGAGGACATATACACATTGAGCGATTTGAGAGAATCAAATGAGGAGCTAAGAAAAGGTCTATCTTGAAAAATTTATTGCAAAACCCCAAGTGCTTAACATGATGAGCAGGAGTGATTTGATTCATGACTATTCCATCCTTCAACTACCCAAGATAGCATGATAGATACATCAGAGTTCACAAGTACAAGGTATGGTCTGGAATACCTCTTATGCTTGTCCCATACCTATGGATATCATGTCTCACTTTGATCTTGTTCTTCCCTTCACTCGAGGCGAGCAAAGGTCGAGTGTGGGGGTATTTGTTGACGGCTGATTTCCACTCGCTTCTGACCCGTCAAACATATACCTTTTGGCATGGAAATTGATCATCAACACTAGAATAGGGCTTAAACTAATCATTTCCACAAGTGTTGGTGATTATGCAAATACAGGTGAATAGCACTAGAAAGAGGAGTAAAAGCACAAGTCTTTGATCCAAGCTCTTCAAGACCGACCAATGAGGATGCCACCTAGGATTCCCACGGATCAGGCGTCATCAATCCAAGAGAGGCAAGCGACAAATCATGAAGCGCCACATGGACATCACATGGATTCAAGGGCCCACTTATCCCCAAAAGCCGTCGGAAAACTTGGCATGCACGGAGGGCGGGCATCGGGGGCCCACCGTCGGCCACCACGAAGAAGCACAGGCGCCATGTGGCCCCTAGGCGGTAGAACCTAGATCGGCGACCGACTTTGGTTCGGTGATCTAGGCCCTCCACGTGTCGCTCGATTGGTTCACAGTTGCGATTCGTGGTTTAGGAGCACTTGGAGCCCCAAGCAAGCCTCTCCTCCTCTATAAATAGGAGGGAGGGCTCCATTTTGGAACACACACTTCTCCTCCTCCTCTTCATTTTGGCTTGGAGCTCTCTCTTTAGGAGAGGAGAGCTCTTTTGTATAGGATTAGTCCTAGGAAGTGAGGTGGGAGGCTTGAGGCCATGTCTCAAGAACGATCCTCAGCGGTGACTTTGTTCTTCAACTAGACTAAAGTGAGTATTTCGATATTTCCTATTTAGACTAAAGTCGTATGCATGCTTAGTTGCTTTGTTCTTGTGTTCTTCGTTTGTTCTTGGTTTAGAGGCTTGTGTTCTTTGAACACAACCCTTTCGATCCGATGAACTTAGATCATAAGTTTGCATATAGTTTGCCCCTAGTCTATTAGAGTAAAGTGAAGCTCGCATATCTCTAGTTAGATCAAAGTGCATTCGTGATCTTGCATAAGTGATAGAGCATACCTTGAGCTAGTGCCAGTATCTCCCTTGCGGATTCGTAGGAATAGTGAGTGGTGTAGACGAGGTGTCTGGACCATAAGCTACCCTTCGAAGACCACGTACTATCGTAGCGTAGAGGTAGGTCACAGTGGTGACAGCCTGTTGGACCCTTTGTCAACCCTCTTACGTCGCATCTAGTTGGGCTCGAGCCGGCAAAGGCCTTGTGTTTGGTGCCCAGTGAGTGTTATACGAGAGAACATAACTAGACTCTGCGCTCGGTCGGCGGATCCTTTCTACCTATCCTATCAATCAGTGTTGTGTCCTTGGATCATCTATACTAGAGTAGGAGATAGTGCACATCGTTCCTTGGATTTGATACCCTTGGAATACTCTCCTTCCTTGGGGAAGTGCTACTGGTATTTTCGCGCTATGCAGTATACCTGGTCGTTCTTATACGTTCCTCTAGGTGTACAACTAGTGGTGACGTTGAGAAACGCCAACAGCAACTGAGTATGATAAGAAACTCTTTGGTCCTAAAAATGGCGGTGATATCACATTAGACCCTGACTTGACACACATGACAATGATGAATTGTGTAGACCCTTCACTTAAAAAAAATAGAATCAACCCTGTTCCAAATGGAACACAATAAAGCTGCTGGGCCAGACAACATTCCTATAGAATTCTTCCAGAGTTGTTGGGATGTAGTGAGAGAAGATATAATTGAGATGTTCAATGATTTTCATGAAGAGAAGCTGGATGTAGACAGGCTGAATTACGGCATAATAACCCTGCTTCCAAAGGTGGCTGGGGCTACCAAAATACAATAGTTCAGACCTATATGTTTACTCAATTGCATTTACAAATGGATCACAAAAGTATTGACCATCAGGATTGCTGCCTATGCAGAGAAGTTAATTAGTTTCGAACAAACTGCATTCATGAGGGGCAGGAATATCATGACAGGGGTTATGGCCCTGCATGAGGTCCTGCATAAAACCAAAAGAAAAGGTGAATGTGGTATCATTCTGAAGTTGGATTTTGAAAAGGCTTATGACAAAGTCAATTGGAAATTTCTGTTGAAATGCCTGAGGGTCAGAGGGTTTAATAATAAATGGTGTAACTGGATAAGGCAGGTGGTCTGAGGTGGGACTGTGAGTGTTGAGCTGAATAATCAAGTGGGCTCTTACTTTAAAAGTTACAAAGCGGTGAGACAGGGTGACCCCCTATCTCCCATACTCTTCAATTTTGCAGCAGATTGCTTAACTAAAGTGGTGAAGAAAGCTCAAGTGAATAAGTTATTCACTAGGTTGGCCGACAATCTCGTAGCAGATGGAGTAGCAATTCTTCAATATGCAGATGACACCATTCTGTGCATTAAAGAAAATTTGGATGGAGCTAGAAATCTGAAACTTTTGTTATACTATTACGAACTGATGTCTAGACTAAAAATCAATTTCTTGAAAAGCAAGGTAGTAATGGTCAATGGGGATGATGGTGTGGCTGCTATCTATGCTGACATTTTCAACTACCAAGTTGGGAACTTTCCCATAAAATACCTTGGGGTTCCAGTGAGCCCCAGCAGGCTAAAGGTAGCAGATTGGGCACCTTTGATTGAGAAAAATGGGAAAAAGCTGGATATATGGAAGGGAGGTACCATGTTGTCACACCTGTTTTTCCAAAGAAAACCAAGTGCAGATGTATATGCATGCCAGGATCAAGTTTCATGCATATAGTTGACATAAGTGAATAACAGAAACAATATCATGTAAGAAAAACAAAGATTATCAGAGATTTATGCTTTATCCTGGAAACGAAGGCACCAAAATTCACAGGCAGACGACTGGGGGCTGCGTATGCCTAGCATCAACACCACCTTCAACAGCTTCACACATCTTCTCCATTTGAGCAGGTTTAGCAAGGTTGAGTACACTTATGGTTGGTACTCATCAAGGCCACAAGAAATAACCAAAAACAATTTAAAGTCCATCTTTAAGTATATTAATCATGTGAGGGTCCAGGCCGCTCTTGACCGTGAGCACGGCTAATCCATTAGTTTTAAACTCTGCAGAGGTTGTACACTTTCACCACAAGTCGCGTAAAAGTTCAGAAGAACTTTGGACCCAACCATGCTGTGCAAAAGTAGGCACAATACCACACTACCTAGGTGTGATTGCATAGGGACGCTACGAGGCCTTTACAAAGATTCCCAAATGTGAAGCAACCCGCTAAGGTTCCGAGCCGCCGCAAGGTATAAAGTCCCCTAGTAGGTACCGTGTCTTAGTCAAGCCCAACTCCCTACTATAGCGAGTCTATACCCCAACTAACGCTCCCCCTTGCCCTTATCAGGTAAGGTCACCCCAACATCAAGGTTTCTAATTATTCAGCCAAGACAGAGCCATATGTCTTGTGGTTGCACTGTTTCCTGGGTGGTCGCTCCAAGTTCCAATTAATGCATAGTATTCTTATAAATAAAGCATATGTAGAAGGATGGTTAGGGACACTTGCCTTTCTCCAATGAAAAACTACTCTTACTGCTCTTCAGCTCGTGCTTTCTTGGAACTCTTTATCTTCAAAGCAAACGAACAACACTTCTTCTACTCGAAGCAAACATCGGGCACAAACATACAAAGCAAACAGACAAGTACAACTAAGAACAAGGCACCAAATCAAAAGAAAGCATTAAAAGAGCGCACTAAAGGATAGGTTCGAATCTATGGTTACGCAACATTGAGAACGTAGCTAAGGTTGAAGAGACAAAAACTATCGAGGGATTTTTATCAAACAACAAGAGACTATGAGCTTAGTTTATTTTTAATTAGCAAAAGATATGTAAAGGATATTTCATAAAGAAAATACCTTAAGTTGGAATTAATGCAATATTATATTTTATTTGCAAAGACCGAAGTACTGAACTAGTCAAGTTTTGTTTATAAAGATTCATATATAGATTATACCAATTAAACATTTAATTTAGAAAAGATAAACTACATGAATATTCTAAACATAACTTTTTGATTCGAGTGGATCATATTTTATTGAAAACATCATAGCATTGGTATTAATCAAATTAATATTTATTTATGAAACGGTGTAACAGCCTAATCAACTTTTAATTAGAAAAGTTAATTAAATATTAAGAAAATTAACATTTGGTTTATGAAAAACTGAGGTAAAAATCTAATTAGATTTTATTTACGAAAGCATGTGAAATAATCATTAATCAAATTAACATTGATTATGAAAAACGGTGTATAGCACTATATAGTTTTTATTTAGAAAAGGCATGTTTAATAAGCATTAAACAAAATTAATATTAAATTTATTTTCAGAAAACAAACATCATCAAAAGTTACCACTAATGTGTACTTCATGTCATTATGAACCTAACGCAACTTGAACGGATTAAAACGGAGCTAAAACGTAGAAACTATGGCTAAAACAAGGTTGGAAGGACCTATGTGTGATTACCTAGGGGTTTCAGGGGCTAACAGATAAGATTAACTAGACTCAGTGAACAGTCATCGTGAATAGATGGATCTCCAGGGTTAGATCTGAAAAAGGTCACTGGTTGGATCTGGATGAAAGAATCTAAAGTTCTCAGGGGGTTTTCTGTAGATCTGCCAAGACACAAAAGAAAACTAAAGATTAAAGAAAACTACAGGGACCTATGCGAAACTGGGAGGCTTTCTTCTTCCTCAGGACAAGGGTGCAGGCGGGGAAGGCCAGCGGGGCGAGGTGGGGTGCTCCGGCCGCCTAGAGTTCGATTGAGAGGCGCAGGAGATAGAGGAGCGGAAGGGAGGCGTGCGGGTGTACTCACCATCGGCGGAGAAGGATGGGAACGGCCGGCACTCGAAGAGGGGCGGTCGGTGGCGGAGTACAGGGGCGGCCGGACTTCTTGGCGGCGACAGTGCTCCGGTCATGCCACGCCTCCAAGGAGAGGTGGTGGGTGTGCGGCTCGTCGCGGAGACACTCCTAGTGGCCTCAGGTCGCTCCGGGGACCGACGGAGCCGGCAACAAATAGGCGGCCCGGGCGAACTTTGTGGCGCGGCGACACGAGCAGGTGAGGCGGGCGGAGGCGGCAGCTAGGGGCACGACGCGCGGCGCGGCCGGTGCTCGACCTTTATAGGGGCGCGGGCAAGAGCCCTAGCGCGGCACGCACGCCAAGGAAGTCGCGGGCGCGGCCGGGACTCCGGTGTCCGCCTTGGTCACGGCGAGGGGTTGAAGATGACGAGCGGGACCCCCCCGGCCGCAGCGATGAGAGAGGCGGGCGTGGGCGATCTTGGTGGCGGCTGCTGCAAGGGCTGGGCCGGAGGAAGGACAACGTGCGCACCGGAAAAAGAGTTCAGGGGGCACGAGTGGACTTCGCCATGGCGGGCCGTTGGCCATGGGCTGGGCCGCGAGCGGGTGGAGCTGGGCTGCGCCAGGTCAAGGGGAAAAAGGGGCGGCGGTGGACTTTAGAGGTTGGGCTGAAAGGCTTGATGGGCCAAAAGAGAAAGGAAGGAAAGCGAGAAAAGAAAGAATTTCTTTTCATTTTCAGAAATTATTTTCGTGAAAAGAATAATCTAGAAATAGCTAGATAATTCATTAAAGCCACGAAAAATATTCTGAAAATTCCAAAAATTCCAGGAAAGTTCCCAGAGCTAAACTAGAGCACGAGCAATCCAAATAAAATATTTGGAGCTCATGAAAAAGATTTTAGAGCCTTCTAATAAATAGAAAAAGCTCAGAGAAAATGAGAATAAACTACAGAAAAAACTGGAAAAAATTCTCGGAAGGATTTGGTCAGCATCTAATCGCATTTTAAAAACATTATTGCACTCATGAAACACCAGATGCATCGGCATGAATGCAACTCTCACATAATCATTTTATTTAATTCAGAAAATCAAACAAAAGCTTTTTCCTATACTATATTTCCTGTAAAGAAAATAAATGTTGGAAATTTTTTTAAAATTAAGTGAAAAATGTTGCTTAATTATTCTTTCTATTCACATCCTGAAATTTAGAAATTTCAGGGTGTGACACATGTCCATTGCAAGCAGAACAACTCTGATCAATTCTAGCCTGACTAGTTCTTTTATTTACCATATGTCCATGTATCTATTACCAAAAACTGTAGTGCATGAGTTGGATAAGCAGAGAGAACCTTCTTTTGGCAAGGGGGAGTGTGAAATGAAATACCACCTAGTGAGGTAGGAAAAGATTTGCAAAAGTAAGAAGAAAGGGGGCTGGGATTAAGGATATAAGGAAGATGAACATCAGTCTGTTGTGTAAGTGGTGGTGGTGACTAGAAAATGAAAATGGGTTGTGGCAAGAAATAGTAAGAGCTAAATACCTTAGAAGTTCTGAGGTGGGGAATGTAACACATAAGCTGGATGATTCTCCTGTCTGGCATGACTTGCTCAGGATCAAAAACATATATATAAAGAGGAGAGCAGTTAAAATCAGTAGTGGTAACACCACTCTTTTCTGGTTAAATGAATGGTGGCAGGGTAAGACATTAGCAAAAAAACTACCAGTTCTGTTCGAACTATGTGAAGACAAGAACATAACTGTCAAAAGCTTCCATGAAAAACAAGGGGCCTTGAGATTCAAGAGATGGCTTCCAAACATTTTGTACATCGAGTGGGTGTCATGTAGCAATGAGATTCTACAAAATAATCTAGGTAGTGAATCAGATTTGAATGTGTGGAAAGGAGGCCATAATAAGAAATTCTCAGTGAAATCTTCTTATGATATGCTGTGTATAGGAGAGATTGGTGACTCATTTACCCGAATCTGGAAATCTAAAATCCCCTACAAAATCAAGATCTTTTGTGGTTGGTGGAAAATGGCGCCATTCTCATCAAAGACAACATGGTGAAAAGAAAATGGGTGGGGGATGACTCCTGTCAATTCTGTGAAAAGGGGGAGACCATATATCACCTATTCTTTGAGTGTAATATGGCAAGATTGGTGTGGGGGATTGTTGCACAATGCATAGGAGTGAATAACATTCCAACTAATCTGCCACAATATTGGGTGTGGATTAAATCTTGTCTCCCTGGAGGAGATCGTGTCTACACCTTTGGGCTAGCAGCCATATGCTGGGCAATTTGGAAGGCTAGAAACAAAGCATGCTTTGAAAAAATTAGGGTGAAACACCTGGTGGAAATTGTTTGCCATTCTTGTGCACTTATGAAATTTTGGGCAGGTCTATTCAAGAATGAGTTCCAGGAGCAATTGGCGGGGGGCATAAACTTGATCCTCGCAGCAGCTCACCGGGCCTTGGCAGCACAGAGACAGTCGCCAAGGACGCTTCAGATCGAGGGTGGGACTGCTGAAGATGAAGACCGTGAGATGCCAGATGCCTGAAGGTGAAATTCTCATTAATTACTGATGTCTACAAAGAACTTAAGCTGTAGGGGGGCAATTAGCCTTGCTGGGGGAGGAGTTGTATCTGTTTTTGTCTGTGATTGGGGCGATGCCTCTATGGGTTCTGGTGTCAAGTGGAAACTCTGCCTGTAGGATGGATGTAATGCCGCAACTTCGTAAAATCCTAGCCCGTCTAGTTCTGTTTCCTTTCTGTTTCTGGGTGTAAGACTTTCTCTTGTATTTCCGTTTCAAAGTGAATGGAAATGGGGCAATGCCTCGATTCAAAAAAATAATGACTTTACCGTCTGTCCATTCAACTGCAAGACGAGACCCTTCCAAGCAGGCTAAGGCCTCAATTTCCTCTGCATTCAACCCACCAGTAATAGTTTTCCAGGCACATAACTTTGGTTTGCCGGAACTATCACGAATTATAATACCAATACCTGCACGGCCAGTTAACTGATCAAAGGCACCATCAACATTTACCTTCACCCAACCAAGCTCAAGAGGTTTCCAACACTCCGAGGCTTGCGTAAAACTAGATTTAATGTTTTCATGTCTCCTCTGTTATGTTTCTGATAGCATCGCTTGCTTCCCTTTCGGATCCACCTTCCCCATACGAGGCCAACATAGTTGTAGGGATTCAGCATAACTCAGCAGAAAATTGATAGAAACAACAACAGGTTTAAGCTTTTCACCATGCATTACGTCATTTCTCACTGACCAGGTTCTCCACAACATGAGTGAAATCAATTCAGCCACATCCTGATTCACTTGGGTTAGTAAAAAGAGCAGCCAGTCTGACCTGTGTAGCAGAAAATTTCCTCGTCCGGTAAAGGCCAGTGTTTCCTCAAGGCTAAGCGTAGATTTCTCGCATGCCCACACGAGGCCAAGGCATGGAATTCCGATTCTGTTTCCAACCCACATAACTCACAAATATTGTCATTCTCTAGATGGCGCTTCCATTTGTTTTCTTTTGTGGCCAAAGCATTATTCACAACTCGCCATAAGAAAATTTTAATCTTCTGAGGAATTTTTTGTTTCCAGATTAGAGTCCACATGGACCTTTCTCCCATAGAATTCATGCTGGTATTGCATACACCGTGTTCTTGTTCTCTTAATTGTACAGAAAGCCGATACGCGCTCTTAACAGTGAAGATGCCTGATATCTCATAATGCCACACAATCAGATCCTCATGAGCTGGACCGTAAATTTTGATATTTTGGATTACTTCTCTGTCATGGGGAAGGAAAAAGTGCTCCAGGCGTTCACAATCCCAGGAAGTGCCCGAATCATTTAATAGTTGAGAGACTTTCTTAAGTCGGCAAGGTCATTTTCTTCCTGTAACCCGTAGTCCAGATTGCCTTGGAAGCCAATTATGCCTCCATGGTGTGCCATGTAATAGTTAGTGATACATTACGTTGCAACCTTAATGCTCTGTAGTTGCTTCTCTTGGCCTTATGTTTGGAGAATTTGACCCAAATCCTACCTGTTAACAGATTTGTTTCCCTCAGTTATGCATTTCTGTTCCTTATAATTCTTTCCACTCTACTCTTTTGTTTCTTTGTTACCCTGGCTGTTCCATTGACATGATCAAGAATTTCTGGCACAGCTGTGGTGGTGCCTGCACTGACTGCTTTTCCTTTTCATTCTGAATCCACTCTGCAATCGATCGAACCCATAAGTCAAGGCAGTGATGGATCAGATGTGCCGTGCAACTTGAGCGCATATTCGTCTCCCTTTTTGTTTGTGTTTCTAGAACCGAGAAAACTGAAGAATTGTTAAAAGCATGAATGACTTCAACAGGAAATTCTTGAAACGTCCATCTGAGCCGAGATGTGTTTTGCACACCAACATGGTTAAACTCAGAATTACACATAAGTGATAAAATTAACTCACTCACCCTTCACAAAGTTAAAAGTCTAAGTGTGTGACTCCTCCATCATACAAGTAGCAACATAGGACTTAAATGGTAGTATGTGTGACTTCCATACAAGAACCTCAACTTCACCTTCGCATTTAAGACTTTCAGACAGAAGATCGTGCAATGTTATTGCTGGAACATTATTTTCAGAAAGGCATTCACGGTACTGACGGTAAACTACAAACTTATCTTTGTTCGGGAGCCGAAGTGATGAAGGTTTATTTTTTCGTGTAAGGATGTATGGATTCTCACCAAACCGAGATATATTTTTATGTATGTTGTCCTTAAAACCTTCAAGAACCGTATGCCAGTGTTCATAAATAAGATTTTTCCTTAGGAAGCCTGAGTTTATATTTGCGCCTATGAATGATCCATTAATGCATCTTGACATCTCCATAGCAATTGTTTCTAGTTTTGGATGATCATTGGAATCCACACTCCCAAATGCGAGAATCTTGAAGAAATACCAATATGCTTCTCGTTGTAGAAAATTTAATACAAGAGCTTGTGTGGTTCCAAATTTTGTTATTGCATCTAATCTGCTTGTGATTATCATCTTGCTTCCCCTTCCAAGGTAAGCACTGGCTGATGAGTAAAAGCTATTCCATGCCACCTCATCTACATCCCTTGAGAACTCAATAATCACGAGCAGCCTATCATTTTTGCTCAAGACACTGTCCTGATCGGTAATTGGAACCCTGTCTTTCAAAGTGGGCGCCCTCTCATAGTTAATCTCATCTTCAGTAATTAGCACAATTCGAGAGAAGTGGTTGCACACCCTTTCATCATTGTATACATGTGCAACTAGGGTGCTCTTACCAACATATGTTGGTCCCACGATTGGTAGGACACCAACGTTTTTCATAATTGGATACTCTTTTTGCATCAAGAAATCAATCACTCTATCCATTTCCATTTGACGACCAAACATGCACTTGTCAATGTATAGATGCATGCTATAAGGTTGCCGATACAGTGGAGGATAGTTGTTCAAAAGCGTAACGAATTCACCCACACCAGCCAAAATGTTATTTAAATTGTCCAAGACTTGCTGCAGATCGTTATCCATATATGTATTTCCAATAGATAAAAAGAGGCGCTTGGCAGAATTGAATTTGGACAGGGAAAAAGTAGTACTCACATCATGATCTTTGGCTTCCACTTGTTGGGTAACTTGGTTCCTGAAGCTGTCCAAGGTGAAATAGCCTCTGTACATTTCTTTCCTCAACATGTTCAGTTGATATAACATCGCTGGGTTTATGATGTGTCGTCCCTCTGCCTCCTTAACGATAACACGGACCCGAAGTAGCAACCGCTGCAGATCATGTAACTTGATGCCCTCTATAGTTGGGTACTTGGGTTTGTAACTTTTGAGCATTTATCCATGAGAAAAGCAACAAATCTGTTGGCAATATCACAGGTAATTGCATTTAAAAATGCTGCTATGGGAAAGCTATCCTAGCAAGATTGTGGTATGAATCACTAATCCAAATGATGTCCTGTACCATGTGACATGTAGTAACACTGGTTCAAGGATTTATAGTGGTTGAGCACGAGGCAGAGATCCTGATTGGGGATGCTAAGGCAATGCTGACACTGCCATTTGAAGTTTAATAATCTTATTAGTGGCCTAGTAATAAACGTCGTCGTCTTAGAATGTGGCCTCAACCGTGAGGAGCCATTTGGAAGTTGGGAAACAGATGCAGGCGAGCCTCCGGTGTTACCAACAAGAATCTACAGTTAATATTGCAGTGTTTAACAAATATGTGTTCAGGTGGCCCATCAGATGAACGAAGAAACAACATCCAATTTTCTACATGTGAAAAATTAAACGAGCAGAGGAAGGCATTCCAGGCGAGCCGAATGATGGCGGGCGTGCGCAATTACTCTGAATTACTCTGCAAGCTGAATTTAACAGTACAACTCAAGAAGTGGGTGAAGGAATAATTCAGTGAAACAGGACCAAAAATTTTCATTCAACCAGTGGTACTGAAAGTACAATACTGATTATTGAACAGTTGCAGCTCATGAGCAGGTCATGATCAGTACCAGCATATATGACGGTAAAGCAGCACAGTATGGGCACTGAAAATATACAAAGCTTTTCCAAAAGCATCTTGGTTGGGAACGGTATTGGTTTCAAGCTGCAAAACTCGACAAAGGGAAAAAATTGTGTGCCAAATTAGGAGAGAAAAAAGAAACAACAGATAAAAAAAAGGAGCTGAAAGGCATTTCCTTTCTGAAATTAGTCTAAGGAATGGAGAAAGGGTACCTGATGTTTCTTCCAATTTAACTTATAACAGACCTACAACGTATTATGGCGTCTCCTCTGCTTTTCAGGGTGAAGTGAGCTGATCTCCATGGCCACTACATGTGTAAGCCAAAGCCATGCACATTGTTTCAGATTCTCAGAAATGATTCGGCTGGTAGTTCTGCTTTGACATCAGATTGGTAATGATATGCCTAATGCATGCATTTATCAATGCTGAACTTTATCAGAGATGGCATAGTAGCCAAAAAAAGTAGCAGCATGCAGTAGTAACATGGTGTTCCACGTAATAGTTAGTGATACATTACGTTCCAACCTTAATGCTCTGTAGTTGCTTCTCTTGGCCTTATGTGTGGAGATTTTGACCCAAATCCTACCTGTTCACAGATTTTGCCTCGGTTATGCATGTTTGTTCCTTATAATTTCTTCCACTCCACTCTTTTGTTTCTTTGTTACCCTGGCTGTTCCATTGACATGATCAAGAATTTCCGGCACAGCTGTGGTGGTGCCTGCACTGACTGCTTTTCCTTTTCATTCTGAATGCACTCTGCAATCGATCGAACCCATAAGTCAAGGCACTGATGGATCAGATGTGCCCTGCAACTTGAGCATATATTCGTTTCCCTTTCTGTTTGCGCTTCTAGAACCTACTGCTTGATGACGCGTAATTTGTGTCAATGGATTGTTGTTCATCATACTAAAAGGGGACAAATCTGATGCATCAGCAATCTGCAGTCTATCAAGAAAGAAAGGGACTATGGTTGTTCAAGAAGCAGAGCACTGTTAAAAGCATGAATGATTTCAACAGGAAATTCTTGAGAACGTCCATCTGAGCCAAGATTGTTTTTTGCACACCAATATTCTTAAACTCAGAATTACGCATAAAGTGATAAAATTAACTCACACACCCTTCACAAAGTTAAAATTCTAAGTGTGTAACTCCTCCAACGTACAAGTAACAACATAAGACTTAAATGGTAGTACGTGTGACTTCCATAAAAGAACCTCAATTTCACCTTCGCATTTAACACTTTCAGACAGAAGATCGTGCAATGTTATTGTTGGAACATTGTCTTCTGGAAGGCGTTTGCGGTACTGAATGTAAACTGCAAACTTGTCTTTGTTCGGGAGCCGAAGTGATGAAGGATTGTTTTTTCGTGTAAGGATGTATGGATCCTCACCAAATAGAGAGATATTTTTCTGTATGTTGTCCTTACAAACTTCAAGAACCGTACTCCAATATTTAGAGTTAAGATTTTTCTTTAGGATGCCTGAGTTTATATTTGCGCTTATGAGTGATCCATTCATGCATCTTGCCATCTCCATAGCAATTGCTTCTAGTTTCAGATGATCATTGGAATCCATACTCCCAAATGTGAGAATCTTGAAAAAATACCAATACGCTTCTCGTGGTAGAAAATTTAATACAAGTGCTTGTGTGGTACCAAACTTTATTATTGTATCTGATCTGCTTGTGATTATCATCTTGCTTCCCGTTCTAAGATAAGCACTGGCACATGAGTAAAAGCTATTCCATGCCACCTCATCTGCATCCCTTGAGAACACAATAATCAGGAGCAGCCTGTCATTTTGGCCCAAGACATTGTACTGATGGGTGGTTGGAACTCTGTCTTTCAAAGTGGTCGCAGTCTCATAGTTAATCTCATCTCGAGTTATTACCACAATTCGAGAAAAGTGGTTGCGCACCCTTTCATCATTGTATACATGTGCAACTAGAGTGCTCTTACCAACATATATTGGTCCCACGATTGGTAGGACACCGACATTTTTCATAATTGGATACTCTGTTTGCATCAAGAAATCAATCACTCTATCCATTTCCATTTGACGACCAAACATGCACTTGCCAATGTATAGATGCATGTTATAAGGTTGCCGATACAGTGGAGGATAGTTGCTCAAAAGTGTAACGAATTCACCCACATCAGCCAAAATGTTATTTAAATTTTCCATGATTTGCTGCAGATCTTTCTCCATATGTGTATTTCCAATAGAGAAAAAGAGGCGCTTGGCAGGATTGAATTTGGATAGGGCAAAAGTAGTACTCACATCATGAGCTTTAGCTTTCAGTTCTTCGGTACCTTGGCTCCTGAAGCTGTCCAAGGTGAAGTAGCCTCTGTACATTTCTTTCCTCAACATGCTCAATTGATATAACATTGCTGGGTTTATGATGTGTCTTCCCTCTGCCTCCTCAACGATGACATGGACCCGAAGTAGTAACCGCTGCAGATCATGTAACTTAATGACCTCTGTAGTTAGGTTTGTAACTTTGGAACATTTATCCATGAGAAAAGCAACAAATCTGTTGGCGCTGTCACAGATAACTGCATTTAAAAATGCTGCCATGGGAAAGCTATCCTGCAAGATTGTGCTATGAGTCGCTAATCCAATGATGTCTTGTTCTATGTAGACATGCAGTAACGCTGGTTCAAGGATTTATAGTGATTGAGCACGAGGCAGAGTCCCTGATTGGAAATGCTAAGACAATGCTGGCACTGCCATTTGAAGTTTAATAATCTTATTAGTGGCCTATTAGTAAACGTCGTCGTCTTAGAATGTGGCCTCAACCTTGAAGAGGCATTTGGATGTTGGGAAACAGATGTTGGCGAGCCTCCGGTGTTACCAACAAGAATCTACAGTTAATATTGTAGTATTTAATAAATGCTGTTTAGACTTAGCAATGCATTAGATCATCATCATTGATTGCTTGTAATTTGTATCAATGGATTGTTGTTTACTATTGGGGACAAAAATGATGATGCATCAGTAATCAGCAACAATTTTTCAAAGGACAAAAGAAAGAAAGCGGCTCAAGTTTGTACCTACCGAAGTACCGATCGAATATGTGTTCAGGCGGCCCATCAGATGAACAAAGAAACCACATCCAATTTGTTACGTGTGAAAAATTAAACGAGCAGACAAAGGCATTCCGGGCAGGACGAATGATGACCGGCACACAATTATTCTGAATTACTCTGCAGGCTGAATTTAACAGTATAACTCAAGAAGCAGGTGAAGGAATAATTCAGTGAAACAGGAACAAAAATTTCCATTCAACCAGTGGTATTGAAAGTACGATATTGATTATTGAATAGTTGCAGCTCATGATTAGGAGAAAAAAAAGAACCGAGTACAGAGTTGCATGTTGTCTTTTCTCCTAGATCTAAGAACAACAGGTCAAACAAAATGAGCTGAAAGGCATTTCCTTTCTGAAATTAGCCTAAGGAATGGAGAAAGGGCACCTGATGTTTCTTCTAATTTCCTTTCTGAAAAAATTAGCCAAGTGAACTTTCGGCATCAACGTTTGTCTCATCTCGATTCCTTTCTTAAATTAGCCTAGCGAATGGAGCTCAAATCTTACATGTCTGATAGATCAGTGTGGAGGTCACCAACGTGTGCAGAGACTCCAGTGCTTCTGCATCTCCGGCTCTACTGCACCATGGCGGCGCTTCCAAGATGACAAAATCCAACCTGTCGGCCATGGACGCAAAAACAAGCTCAGAAGCGTTCGGGTGGTCCATGAGACGAAAAACACATCCAATTAGCCACTTGGAGATGATCAGATGAGGCGGATGAGACATTCCAGGTGGAAAGACTTACGAGCTCGCTGGAGGACGGCGGCGTGGCCGGTGACTGGCTGACGGCGATGAGCGCGCCGGGGGACGATGAGAAGGCGCTGAAGTCTTTCCGTAATCCGTACGCTGATCCGCTTCAAAGAGCATTCGCGGGGTATCTCTAGCTTAATCGCGACCGTAGGATGCGAATTGGATGGCGATTGTGTACCTCGGGTGAACGGTAAATGAAATACCGTCCACCCCTTACCAACCATCCGCCCCTGGGTCGTGGCCAATGGCGGCCAACGCCGCCGGCAAGCGAGCCTAGATAGAGCCATAGAGGATACCGCCGCCAGATCGACACTGGTAGCCCTGGCGTGCCACACCGACACGTCGGCACCACGGCGCCCATAGCACGGCGTGTGCTCTGGAGTCTGGATAGCTCGCCCGCACGCTGGAACATGGAGCGTTAGGATCAGCACGTCGTGCGCAGTGGCGTGGTGGATGGAGAAGCCGTCGAACGCCGGCCAAGAGCTAGCAGATTGGACAGTGCCCGCTGGCTGGTGATGGAGCGATGCCACGACCACGAGCTGTTACACCGCGGACGTACCCACGCTGCGAGGGGTAGGACACGAAGAAGAAGAGCACAGCCACGGCTCCGGGCATAGACTTCCTTGCTCTGCTCTGCTTCAGCCTTCAGGGTAAGCTGTCATGGTTGCACCAACCAACAGCAGTTACCCTGCGATTTTCCAGAGGATACTGAAAGGAGTTTAGTGGCAGATGGTAAAATACATTTTTTTGCGTGAATACTGAATACATATGAGTTCTCACCAAATGCTACTTCCAAACTAACTTCTTAGTTCTTATTACATTATATGATCCTTCAAAATTCCACTGCAAATACATAACCAGATTCAGATTCTGCAAATTTAAGTACTGTTGAATCTCTGAATATTTCCTCCAGCTCCAGAGAGCTGCTTAAGTTGATAAAATTGTAGGATCCCCCAAAATGCCATTTCAGTTGTCAAATACTATAATACTTTTCAGTTTTCAAATAATTCTCAAGGTGAAGGTGCATACTACATAACAGTGTTGGGGCAGTAGAAAACCTCACCTCTGGGCACCGGGGATTCGCCGAAATAAACTAAAAATGTTGGGCTTCGAATTCTTTTTAAAATTTAAAACCACAGGCTTCGCGAATGCTTTCCTTGAAACGAGAGGCTATCTCACACCTAAGGACACGGGAGCCAGCAGAAAAATGAAATTGGGCTCCGGATGTTTTCCTCGTCAAAGATACCGGGACGGTTGTTTTACCCCGCGAACATCTAATCTTGATGGTTTCTTTTTCAGGCAAAACTAAGAAGTCTGGGCTCCGGTAACTTCATCATGTATCAGGTAGTGACAAGATCTAACACTGTTGCTAGATACGTCGTTGCAGGAAAGATTCCGGAGCCCCTGATCGAGAATAGAGAAAGGCGAAGGTCCCGGCTCCGCCTTAGAGCCTAGCCGGTTCACTACTCTCTGCCTTCAAGACTCCGAAGCTCGAAGCTGCACCGAGAATGAACCGTCAGGGAAGCAAGTTGGCGAAGCTCGGGGCTCCTCCAAGTTTCGACCACGAAGACCCGGTCAAAAGCTGCTCCAACACGGGACCTTCTCCGGCTTTTGCGGCGCATCTACCGCTCCGCATTCTATGGCGTGAACTGCGCTCTGCAAACCACGACACCAAATCCGCAACATGTGTAAAAAACCAAGTTTGCCCCCGAATATTCTTGTTAGGAGATAGGGTTTCGGGGCAAACTTGGAATGTAAATTCAGTTCTTTGGCACTATAAAAGGGGATCTCCTCCTCATTGTAAAGGGACGGTCATTTTGGAAAACTGAATGTGTAACATATCGAGGAGAGTTGAATACATAGCACGACTGATTCTAAATGTGTTAATTGCAAGTTGTTCTTCGATCTGTCATATTTCTGTTTGGTAATTTCTTGTACCCAACAAAGGCGCCCACCGTGTTCTTAGCCATCAAGGAACCCACGATGGCACCCCCAAAGAAAAAGACTGTTGACCAAGAAGAGCCCAGAGTGGCCGCTAAGAAAAAAAGAATCAGTCACTCCGGAGCCTAGGGCGGAGGATGAAGATTTCGCACGAACTCGCAGTGAAAAAAGAAAGGTGGCAGGAAAGGCCACGCAAGATTCAGACCCAGAAACTAGCCTCACAAACGATAAAGAGGGCGCAGCTGAGAGGGAGCTAGACTTAGTGTTAAGGCAAATCGAAGCCATGAAAAAAGAAAAGGAGAGGGTAGCCATGGAACTCGAAGCTCAGAAACAAGCTGATGAAAAAATCAAGAAATTAAAGGCTGCGAAGCTGCAATTGGCTCGAATGCAGCAAGAATTGGATGAGTTGCAATCCCACCGGGGCACACCGCCAAGTCCCACCCCAAACTACGAGGAGGGCCCACCTCCACAAAATGAAAACATTGTGTTCAACTTCCCAACACATAGCACCGCAGGGATGTACATGACTGTAGATTCAACCTCGCCTTTATCCATTGGTCTGCAAACAGCGCCATGGCCTTTCTCCTACAAAACAATCTCCTTGCCAAAATACAATGGGTTAACAAACCCAAGGTAGTTCATAATGAGTTCTGGAGCTGTAGCGGCCGGTAGGACGGCAAGTTGTTACGGCCAAATCGTTCATCATAGCATGCGAAGGTGCAGCGTTGAACTGGTACTCGCTACTACCACCACACTCAGTTTACAGCTGGGTCGACCTAAAAACAAAACTTATCCAAAACTTCCAAGGCTTTCAAGCCGCAACCACAGACGAGGGGGACTTGTTCTACTGCATACAAAGGGACAAGGAACCTTTGGCGAGTTATGTGAGAAGATTTCTGCAGCTGAAATCCCAAACTCCAGACGTATCAGAAAAGGTTGCAATAGCTGCCTGCATCAAGGGGCTAAATCCAGGGCAAACAACATCACACCTCTCAAGAAAAAAAGCCAAAGACAATGCAAGCACTCTTGGCGGAGCTCGAGGAGTATTGTAGATCAGATGAAGACCACATGAGAAGAGTGGCCGAGAGAAATCGCCTAAGGCAAGCACAGAGAGAGCAAGAGTGGGTCCCCTCACACCAAAGTGTGCAAAACAATAGAGCTCCATACCCACCAAACCAAGTACTCCCAATCGAAGCCGCACCAGATACCCAAAACCAAAACCCACACCCACCACAAAACCAAGCTCCGCAGCGGGCTCCGCAAACTCCGAACCGCGGAGGTCATAACCAAAGAGGAAGAGGGAGGGGCAACGGATCGTCCCCTCAAAACCAAAACTCTCGCCCGCGCTTGTTCTATTGCTCGTTCCACGGAAAACAACCTCATCACTCCACAGACAACTGTCCCGAAACTAAAAGGACTTTAGAAAGAATGGCCGAAGAAAAGAGAGCCGCCCAAGCCCAGCATCAACCACCGCCACCAAAACCAGTCAATCACACCTAGCCTCAACAACCTTTCCAGCAAAACCCATATCCTACCGCACCTCTACTACATCCCTACAACCAAGGAAACCCAAGCTATTTCCAAACCAGCGCATACAGCCAACCACAGCGAACATGGCAAGCGCCAACACCACAACAATACCAGCCGCAAAAGCAACAAACGCTCAGCCAATGCAACAGATCCCACCTCCGCCACCCGGCATGCCAAATGTAATTCCAAAGGTGGAGCCGCCAAACCCAAGGAATGATCCCAAAGCCCTACCAACCTTCGGCTCTATCATGGCCATCTCCCAAACCGAAGCTCAAAACCAGGAAAACTCCTATCGCCAAATGTTCCCAATTGTGGGGGGGTCATCCCTCGAATTCGAAAACAAAAGGATGAGAAGAAACTACTTCAGAGAAGTGCATACTATAGTCCAAGATGGACCTCCAGTCAAGCCACCATGGGCACATGTACCCATCACCTTCACAGAAGAAGACTTCAAATGAAAGCGAGCGCACAAGCGATGCCATGGTCATCAAGACAATTATCGCAGGCTGGGAAATTGGGGAAGTCCTGATAGACAACGGCAGCTCTGCGGACATACTTTTCACCAAAACCATCAGAGAAATGAAGATAGACCCGCACTTGCTACAGGAAGCAGATGTTCCACTTCTGGGCTTCGGGGGAAACCCGTCAGAGCACTAGGAAAGATCACATTGCCTGTCTCCTTCGGAAATCTTGACAACCCAAGAACAGAGTTAATCACATTCGATGTAGTGGAAATGCATTATCCTTACTTGGCTATCCTAGGCAGGGGCTTCATCAACAAGTTCGATGCAGCGGTCCGACAATTATTTTTATGTATGAAAATTCCAGCACTGAAAGGGGTCATCACTGTGTTTGGTGACCAACAGACAGCAAGGGACATTGAAAAGGGCATATCGCCAGGTCAAAGAAGCATCCACCATCTCACCCAAGCCGAAGTTGACGAAGCTAAGGAAAAAGAGAAGAAGAAAAAGTTCGTGGAGCCCAAGGGGGACAAAGAGAAAGTAAACATCAGCGCTGACGGAGAAACCAAAAGAGTTCGGTTGGACCCACACATTCCAGACAGGGCAGTAACAATCGGAGCTGAGCTAAGCCTAGAAGAAGAACGAGAATTGTTGACATTCCTAGCCAAGAATCAAGTTGTGTTCGCATGGTCAGCCCATGACTTGAAAGGAGTTGACCGAGACATCATCGAGCGTAGGCTAGAGATGGACAAAAACATCAGGACCAAAAGGCAAAAGCTTCGCAAAATGTCCAACGAGAAGGTCGAAGCTGTGAAAGTAGAAGTACAAAGGCTGCTAGATGCCAATGTAATTCGCGAAACCAAATACTCAACCAGGCTCGCAAACACAGTCCCCGTAAGAAAGAAAAATGGGAAGTGGAGGATGTGTATAGACTTCATAGACCTAAACAAAGCATGCCCAAAAGACGACTATCCGCTAGAAAGAGTGGATAAAATAGTCGATGATGCAGCAAACAGCGAGATGTTATCTTTACTTGACATGTTCTCGGGTTACCATCAAGTCAGAATCAGAAAAGAGGATGAGGAAAAGACCAGCTTCATCACCCCCTTCGGCATCTTTTGTTTCTTACGAATGCCCGAGGGGTTTAAGAACGCAGGACCAACATTCACCAGAATGACAACTTCGGTGTTTCCCGACCAATTGCGCAGGAATCTATTGGCATATGTCGACGACATAGTCGTCAAAAGCCATAAGCGCGGCGATCACATCTCTGACCTCGCAGAAACTTTCGCAAACATGAGAGCCGCAAACCTACGATTGAACCCTGAGAAATGTGTGTTCGGAGTCCGCCGAGGAAAAGTGCTTGGATGCCTTGTAGAAACAAAGGGAATACAAGGTAACCCCGACAAAATACAAGCAATAATTAAGATGGAGGAGCCCAGGTCTCTGAAGGACGTGCAGAAACTCACCGGAAGAATTGCAGTGCTGAACAGATTTGTGTCCAAGGCTGCGGAGCGAAGCCTCCATTTCTTCCAAGTACTCAGAAACAATAAGAAGTTTGAATGGGGGCCTGATCAAAGCAAAGCATTTGCGGAGCTCAAAGTCTACCTCACCAAGTTAACCAAGTTGTGCCCCCCGGAGCCCGGTTCCCCCTTGCTACTGTACATCTCGGCTTCGCAAATCGCTGTTTGTGCAGCATTAATACAAGAAAAAGAAATGGAAGGAAAACCAACTCAAGTTCCAGTATATTTTGTCTCCGAAACACTCACGGGGTCAAAAGTGTTTTATTCAGAGCTCGAAAAATCGCGTGTCACGATGATCATGGCAGCACGAAAACTCAGGCACTATTTTGAGTCTCACAGAATCATAGTGGTAAGAGATCAACCTCTGCACGAGCTTTTCAACAATAGGGAAGCTTCGGGAAGAATTTCTAAATGGGCTCTTGAGCTGTCAGAGCACGTGGTTGATTTTGAAAGAAGTGCCATCAAATCTCAAGTCCTAGCAGACTTTGTGGTGGATTGGACTTCACCAGCAAGCCCGAGCTCCGTAGAGATTGAACAGCCATGGATCGCGTATTGCGATGGAGCATATTGCCACAAAGGAGCCGGAGCTTCGGTAGTAATCACTTCCCCAATCAGGATAAAAATGCGATTCGCAGTCAGGCTAGACTTCCCAGAAAGTGAAAGGGCAACCAACAACACAACTGAATACGAAGCTTTGTTCCTCACCCTGAGAAAGATGAAAGCACTAGGCCAACAAAGTTATATTGTGAGATCAGACTCCAAAGTCATTCAAGGCCATGTTAAAAAAGGCAATGAGCCGAGAACGAGCTGGTTAAATATCTACTTGTGATAAGATCTATGGAGAAGAATTTCAAGGGATTCACAGTTGAGCATATTCCAAGAAACTCAAACAACGAAGCCGATGCATTAGCAAAAGCTGCAGCGCAAAATCAAGCCCTACCTCCGGATGTTTTCTATGAGGTCATCACTACGCCTGCTGTGAAAGAACCTAAAGCCAAAACAATCAGTGTCATAGAGAAATATGATTGGAGGGCTCCAATCTTGGCTTTCTTAAGAGGTCACTATGAACCTACCGAGGAAGTTTCCTTGAATCGCATGAGACAAAGAGCTCGAGGCTATGAGATAATTGATGGAGAACTGTACAAATCCGGCATATCAGCTCCTACTCTGAGATGTATTAGCTTCGATGCGGGAAAAGAATTATTAAAAGAAATTCACTCAGGTTTTTGCGGTGCTCACATAGGCTCTAGAGCCCTGGCTCAAAAAGCACTAATGCAAGGTTTCTATTGGCCATCCATCATTGACGATGCCCATCACTTGGTGAAAACATGCTAAGCTTGCGGAAAAATTCAAACAATCGAGAAGCCCTTTGATGCCTACCCAACCGATACCTTCACAGGCCATTACAAAGATGGGGAATGGACTTAGTCGGACCTCTCCCAGCAGCGCAAGGAAACTGCAGATTTGCAGCTGTCGCCATAGATTATTTCACCAAATGGGTCGAAGCCAAGCCACTGGCAAGCATCACATCTCGCAACATCCAAAAGTTCTTTTGGCAAAGCATAATCTGCAGATTCGGGGTTCCTAGAGAACTAACCGTGGACAATGGAAAGCAGTTTGATTGTAATGATTTCAGTGTATTCTGCCTCACCATGGGAACGAAGTTAAAATTCACTTCCGTATATCACCCACAATCAAACGGGGCAGTGGAAAGAGCAAATGGCCAAATATTTTACAGCATAAAGAAATGCTTGTTCAACCAGAGAAAGGGAAAATGGGTAGACGAGCTACCAAGGGTAACTTGGTCTCACAATACTAGTGTCTCAAGAACTACAGGTTTCTCACCTTTTAAGTTGCTATTTGGCTCCGAAGCCATGACACAAAAAGAGATCAAAAACCAAAGCTTACGAGTCTTGAAAGTGCAAGATTCGGGCTTCGAGGAAGCAGAGAAAGATTTGATCGAAGTAGACATACTTCAAGCTGCTGAGAACTTGGAAAAATACCAATGGGAGACCAAGAAATGGAGGGACAAGAAAGTTGTAAGAAAAGAAATACAGGTGGGAGACTTGGTCATCAAGAAGAAGAAAAATTTCGATAACCCAGGAAAGTTGCAAGAACCTTGGGAGGGCCCATTCATCATAACAAAAAGCATTAGACCAGGATCTTTTTACTTGGCAGATCAGTTGGGCAACACGTTGCCACACACTTGGAACGCGGACAGCCTCCTCAAGTACTACCCGTAGAAACAAGGCAATGCAAAGCTCTAGCTTCGTAAACTTATAAACGGAGCCGGAGCTTAGTTATCTTACGTTTTTTCTTTTTTCTTTACATTTCTCAGCACTTTACATTTTCGAGATCCGTACTCTTTTCCTTGCAAAAAGGGGACTCCAAATCAGGAGGCAAGGTTTTTAACGAGGCGGGTCTATGTATTAAATTGCAGTCTTAATGAAATTACATTCCCCTTAAAGTCCTGTGTTATTTACTTTCAGCAACTTACTTCCAGTCATTTACTTATCGCAAAGGGGGTTTCTGCCCAAAGAGCAACGAAAAGCAACAAGCTTATACGTGTTGTCTCATTAAAATCTTAGCATTCATGCCTAAGTGCCAAAAAAAATCCCACAACAACAGACTAAGTTGCGAGATCAGTTATTTTCTTCAAAAAAGAGTATTGCAAAATCAAAAAGCAATCTCAGTCGAAAAGCAACAAGATTGCTGATATTCGACCGTCAAAAAGAAAGTCTGCGAAGCTCGAAGCAAACTTCGCCAGACTTTGAGCTTTTCAGAAAGCTTATCTATTCTATCCCACGAAAGTGTTGCAAAGAGAATCCAATGCGGCAACAAAAGGTTGAGCGATCAATTGTTTCTTTTCTAAGAACATTTACAAGCTCGAAAGCAAGTCTTTCAGTCGAAAAAGCAACAAAATTGCTGATATTTGACCATTAGAAACAAAGTTGGCGAAGCGCGAAGCAAGCTTCGCTAGACTTCAAGGTTTTCAGAAAGCGTTCCCTTCCTACGAAAAAATATTACAATATTCATGAAAAATCGTAAGCTTCGTAAAAAGAGCAAAAAAGGGGGGTGACGTTTTCTTCAAAAAACAAAGTTAGTTTTTCGCTCTTTTCCCGAAGCTAAAAAACGTCAAGGTCAACCTTCTCACATAAAGTTGGCTACAAAAGAAAACCGTTCTCAAAAAGGAGGTGACGTTTTCTTCAAATAGGGCCAACAAAAAATCAAAGCCTAAGAATGAAAAAAAAGAATAGCAACGAAGCCAATAGCATTTTACAATTATCATACATAACCATAAGTTTTTCTACCCCAAAGTTTACTCGCCGCGCAGGGCGTTACGAAAAGGCAACAGCTCAGAAAAATTCTTAAGCTTCGGCATCTTTATCTTCAGCACCATCATCTTCCGCATCTTTATGGACCCCGGAGCTCGAACCACCAGGGGCTGCGCTCGCAGGGGATCCACCACCCTCGCTGTCACCTTCACTCAAGTCCGATCCCAGTGCCTCCTTTTCCTTAGCCTGCAAAGCAGAAAAATAAGTAATCCAAAAAGAGGAGGAAGGAAGCTTAAGCAAAAAATCGCCGACACAATTATTTACCTCCGCCAAAAGCCGGCGCGCCACGGCCTTAGCGTGTTCCTGCCCGGATGCCTCCCAGAACAAGGTCAAGAAAATTTTCTTGATCACTTGAACGTTCTTCGAAGCAACCTCACACTCAAGTTCTTCTGCTGTTGGGAACTTGTAGTTCCTAGCTCCCAAAGTCAGAAAATCCGTGCATCTGGTCTTTTCGAGCAACCCGAGCAAGGTCTCCACACACATCTAAGCTGCGTAATCGCTAGCACCAGTCATCATGCCAGGGAGATGATCAAATTCTTGTTCCATCCATTCAAATATGGCCTTAGCATCTTCGTCACCGGGGAAGGGCAGGGGCTCCGCACCGAACGCCCCTAGAGCATAAGAGTACTTTTCATGCAAAGTCTTGAAACTCTTCTTCAAAACTTCTTCGGCCGCTTTTATAAAGTTGTTCTGCCCCTGAACTTCTTTTTTAAGTTCTTCAATTTTGGTTTTTTGAGCTTCCTTCTCTTTCTTTAAAGACTCGATAGTAAGGTGTCACACCTGTTTTTCCAAAGAAAACCAAGTGCATAACTATATGTATGCCAGGATCTATTTTCATACATATAGTGACATATAAGTGAATAACAGTTCAGTATCACGTAAGAAAAAGGGAGATTATCAGAGATTTACGCTTAATCCTGGAAACGAAGGCACCAAACATCACAGCGGCGATCTGGGGTTGCGTACGCCTAGCACTCAGCAACATCTTCAGCAAACTCCATAGCAACTTCCTCTTTCTGAGCAACATTGTTTATAGCAAGGGTGAGCACTTGTCGTACTCAGCAAGTGTGGGGAAAGTATGAATGCAAATGCTTTATAGTGGACTGGCTCTGAGCATTTAGCATTTTAGTTGGTCCAATTTTATTAGCACCTATTTACTAGCAAGTATAAGTATATACCATCCCGCAATTAAGCATAAAGGTAAGAGAAACACCATAAGAATATGGCAAGCATAACCAGAGAGCACGATTTAAGTCCATCTTCAAGTTTAATTATCATGTGAGGGTCCAGGCCGCTCTTGACCGTGAGCACGGCTAATCGATTAGTTTTACACTCTGCAGAGGTTGTACACTTTCACCACAAGCAGCGTAAAAGCTCCGAAGAACTTTGAACCCAACCATGCGATGCCAAGCACCATACCACACTCTGAGGTGTGGTTGCATAGGGACGCTACGAGGCCTTTACAAAGGTTCTCCAACAAGTTGTGACCCACAAGGTCCGGATCAGTTAGCAAGGTATAAAGTCCCCTAGCAGGTCAATACCCCACCATAGAAAGAACTCACCCAACCCCCTGCTAGAGCGAGTCCATACCCGCAGTACCGCCGATCCCTTGTCCTTATTAAGATCACCCCAAGCTAAAGTTCCTAATTACTTAGCCAAGACCAGGCCGTTTAGTCCTTGTGGTTGCTTTGTTTTCCGGTGGTTCTCCATATTCGATTAACATAGCAAAGGTGGTCTTGCAATTAAAATTAACATAAAGGAACATAGAGCATAAAGGTAACCATGTTGATTAACACCAACCCGATTGAGCAAACTAAGCAATAGCTACCATCAAGATTAATTTAATAACCCTTTACAAGGCAAAGGACATAAAAGGCTAGACATGATCCTTAGTAGGTTCCCGTCAAAGTTAATGCAGAGCAATGCAATGATTGATTAAATAATTATTGGGACAAAAGAACAAGGACACACTTGCCTTTAACCAAAGTAGTGTTGTTGCTCAGAGTTCTTCAACCTCTTGCTCTTCAAAGTCTCGAACCACGCTCACTCTACTCGCATCAATCATCGGGCACAAGCATACAAAGCAAACAAACAATACTAAGAACAATACATCAATCAAAAGAAAGCTTTAAAAGAGCGCACTAAAGGAAGGACCCGATTCTATGGTTACGCAAGCGCAAGAAACGCTGAAAACAGAACTAAGCTCGAAACTATCGTGAGATCATTATCAAACAACAAGAGACTACGCTTGGCATATTTTAATTAAGAAGTCATGTGAAAGAATATTTCAGAGAAATACTCTATGTTACCATTAAACAAGTTACATTTAATTAAAGAAATCACGATAAACCTAATCATATTTTATTTATAGCATTCGAGTAGAAGTTATGTCAAATTAACAATTACTTTAGAAAGATAAAGCAAGTATAAGATATCTAGATGAGTAACTTTATGTCACGTGTTCAACTAAACATATTTAATATTGAAAAGGCATTTATGATGTCATTAGGCATATTGACTTTATTATGAAAACCGATGTTTAACTCTAACATCTTTTATTTAGAAAAACTAGTTATGAATAGGGATTAACCAATTACATCATGATTAAAGAAAACCGGATTAGAACCTAATCACTTTTTATTTATAAAAGCAATGAAATAAGAATTAGTCAAGATTAACATGTAGTTTTAGTGTTAAAACAAGTAACAGTGATACACATGCTAACGTACAAGTTAAGGTGAAAGCGACGAGAAGCAGTAGAAGCGAACTATAACGCACACACAAACCTTAGGCTAGGGTTTGGGAGAACTAGTCTACAAAGAGAACTCGGATGAACAACGGACACACTAACCAAGGGTGATCCGATCTGGCGGAGAAACAGATAATAGGGTAAACTCTAAAGAAAAGTAGCTACGATAGATTAGGTACAAGAACACATTGATTCATAAAGAGACAACCTAAGCGAGGTAGGATAGACATGAACTAGATATTGATGAACGAGATTCTAAGAGAAACATGAAATAATCATGGTAGGATTACTTGATAAATAAATGCAAAAGCGAAACTCTAAGATATCTACTTGGATCACCAAAGCACACAAACCGTGCTTAGAAGGGCAAAGCTCACTAGATGTAGGAAACAACTTGATCTGAACTAGAACTAGATTTAGAAAGATCTAAAGCTTACACAAGGCTAGATACACAAAAGAGAACGTCCTAACGAATTATTTGCATCTCGATAGAACAAGATTATGGGCTAGGTTCATTTTAATTAATAACAAAACAAATGTAAAGGATATTTTAGAAATAAAATACCCTATGTTGGCATTAGCTCAGATTAAACTTTATTTGAAGAAAGCGGTGTAAAGAACCTAGTCAAATTTTATTTATAATTGTTCATGTATCAATTATGCCAATTAAACATTACTTTAGAAATATTAGAACAACTAGTCGAATTAAAACATGTGACGTGTTTAGCTAAACAAACTTTATTAGAAAGCACATGCATGTTGACATTAGTCCGATTAACATTTATTATAAGAGGTGTAAAAGCCTAATCAACTTTTAATTATAAAAGTTAATTAATCATTAAGAAAATTAATATTTGACTTATGGAAAACCGGGTAAAAGATCTAATTAGATTTTATTTACAGAAGCATGTGAGAAAAACATTAATCAAATTAAATTTGACTATGAAAACGTGTATAGATCTATATAGCTTTTATTTAGAAAAGGCATGTTTATGAAGCATTAATCAAAATTAGTATTAAATTTATTTTCAGAAAACAAACATGATGAAAACACCCCACTAAAACGTGCTTTACATTATTATGAACCTAACGTAACTTGAACGGATAAAAACGGAGCTAAAACAAAGAAACTAGGAGCAAAACAAGATTGAAAGGACCTAGTTGTGATTATCTATAGATATCGAGGGTTAGCAGGAAATTCCCAGACACACTGAACAGTGCTCACGAATAGATCTAAACCCAGGGTTAGATGTGCGAAAAGGGCTCAGTTGGATCTGTTTGCAGGAAACTTAATAGATCTAGGGTTAAACATGAAAAGATGCAAGGGACATAGACTAACTTATGGATTAAAGGAAACTTGAGGGCTACTTGCAAACCGGCCAGCCCTCATCTTCCTCCTGTTCAATCTGAGGTAGGGCAGCGGCGGTCTGGAAGACCAAATGCCGCGGACAGCGGTCTCCCGGGCGCCGGGGAAATAGAGAGGAGGCGAAGGGGTCTAGGGATGGTGCTCACCCACGGAGGAGAGAGGCGGAGCGGCTGAATCCGGCCGTGGCGGAGTTTCGGTGGCGTGGCAGCGGTTGAAGCAGCGGCGGCCCGTGGACCTCCGGCGGCACGGAAGTGGGCGGCTGCGCTCGGCTCGATCTCGTGAAGCTCACGGCGGTGTCGGCTTCACCCGTCCGGCGCAGCGGCGACGACCCGAGGCGGATGGCGGCTTGGTCGACGGGCGCAGAGGTGAGGCCGCAGGCGGCAGCGGTGGGTTAGCGCGCCTGGGCCTGCCCGCCTTTATAGGCATCGCTGCCCGTGGAGTCTGGCGCACGCCGAGGCACGGTGGCGGCGGGCGTGCCGCCGCGGTCATGGCTCATGCGGTGGCCGATGCCCGATGGGCTCGAGCGGGCCAACGGTTGGGCCGAAGCGGATCGGGTCGAGCCTACGGGCTCGGCCCAGATAGAGTAGGATAAGATTTTATTTTTTTTCGAAATATTTTTCCAGTGCAAAAACAAATTCGGAAATTCCAGAAAATGCTTACAAGGCACGAAAAAAAAGAAATTCCCAAAATTCGAAAATTTGAGGTACATTAGGACATGAACAAGCCAAATAAAGTATTTGGGGTTCATGAAAAATATTTTAGAGCCTTCTAATAAATAGAAATAGCTCAAGGAAAATGAGAATAAATTCCAGAAAAGTCCGGAAAATTCTCGGAAGAGTTTGGACAGCTCCTAAACGCATTTTTGAAACCTTTTGCACTCAAGAAGCACCAAGATACATCGGCATGAATGCAACACTCAAAACTTTTATTTGATTCCAAAAATCAAACAAAGATTTTTTTTTCCTATACTATATTTCCTGTAAAGAAAATAAATGTTGGAAAAGTTTTAAAATTATGAGAAAATTGTTATTTAATTATTCTTTCAATTCACATCCTGAAATTGGAAATTTCAGGGTGTGACATAAGGCCGTCGTCTTCCGCTATCTTTTGAACTCTTCAAGCAGGCTGTCACGCTTTTCAGCATCTTCATTCAGTTTCTCTGCTGTAGCTTGATAGGTCTTGACACTATCTTTCAAGATTTCAATATTTTCCTCTTGCAACTTGCGAATCTTAGCCAGAGCCGCGTTTTCTTCTTTCAGCCTGAGAATCTCACGGCTCAGTTCAACATTCGCAGCTTCGGTAGCCAGAAACTCTTTCTCTTGGGAGCCGTACTTTATAGCAAAGCTCAGCTGATAGACCAGCCAGACGACCTGTCTCCATATCCTCAACAGACTTCTCATAAGCTACAAAGAACAAAATAAAATGTTTAACCTACTACAAATGCTCAACCAGCAAAAACAAGGAACAAAAAAGGCAAAAGGGGGATAAGAACTAACCTCTGGGATCAAAAGGCACCGAAGGTCCGGTGCTAGTACTGGTGCCCAGTTGTTTCACAATCAAGAAAGAACCCGGAGCTCCGGGAATTTCCCCTTCTTCTAGAGCTTGGCCGTCAGGGGCACCACTTTCCACCTGCGGACCGTCTTTAGGTGTCGCGCCTGCAAGCCGAGCAGAATCCCTTAGCTCCCAGAGCACACGAGATTCAATCACCCCACTCTCTCTATAAAATGGCAAACGAACAGATAATAAAGTTTGCAAGTCCCTCATACCAACAGCCTTGTTGTAAGAATAAGTTGAAGGGTCAAAGGTGTTCCTCTCCGCGAGCACCATCTCCAGGGTGTGCCCCTCCACAACACCAGAAGAACTCACCGTCTCAGCCAAGGACCGCATGAACTCTGGCGACGCCTTGGTGTCTCCAGAGGCTTCGGGATGATCGCCCAATCGAGAAGAGCTCTCCCCCTTGTCCTGAACATTCTCGGCTCCGAGGAGTTTGCCACCCTCACCAACTGTCACCAAACCAACAATATCTCCCGTAACAGGAGGATCTGCAGCAATTTCCTTAGGGCTGGATATGACAACCTTATCCACTTCAGGCTCGGCGGTACGCTCCTTGTTTCCAGCATCTTCAGCCCCCGAGTCAAGGAACTCCAAGGTGTCAGAGGAACCAAGAATATTCACTATGCGACATTGCTGCCTGGGTTTTGAACCAGCCTTTTTATGACGAAGACCGGGCTTCACCGCCTTTTCAGCGGAGGGATCCTTCTCTTGTATCGCGACTTGCTTTTTCTTAGCTCGCTCAAGCTGGCTAGTCTTTGAAGAAGACACCGGAGCCACAAGCGTCCGTGAGTCAGCAGCAGTAGCTTCGCCAGACGCCTCCGGTGAAGCCGCAGATTTCTTCTTCTTCTTCAATGCGTCACCGGTCGCGGCTCCGAGCCGAATCACGGTCGTGCTCTTCCACTTCAATGCCAAGTTCAGAAAAAATACGATTGACGCGACGACCTCCAGTAGGTAACCTTCGCGAAGCTTGGTACTCCGCCTCGGTATAAGGACCAAGCAATCCACCACTTGGCGCTCCACTTCACCCACGAATTCGTGAGCATTCTTTCCTTCAGGCATCTTGACCGGCGAGGAAAGGAATGGCCTTCGAAAACCAATCAACCGAAAGCCACTTAACCTCCTTAGGATTACAACCAGCAGAGAGAGGCCAAATGTTGGCAGCGATGAATTCCTCAATGGCATCACGACTAGGAAGGAACTGCGAAGCCAAAAGAAAGGCTTTTTCGCAGTCCTTAAAACCTCTGGTCTTCGCAAAGTCAGGGCCTGTTATATAACTCAAAGGAGTCATTGTTGTAATGCCGAAAGGATAATAAGCAACACCATCGGAGCCGCGGGGCATATTGACTTTGACATAGAACCAGTAGTTCAACCAGTCATCATTCCATTTGTTTTTGTGGGCGGGGCTGAGCTCCACTCTCTCTATATCCTTCTTAGTATTCCTCCTCCGAGTTGTGAAAGTAATGCACCCAAAATGATTCTCGTAAATAGCAGGATCACCATCCACTCAGAAGTTTTGCTTTTGGACATGAAGCTCGTAGAACCGAACAAAAGCCTCGGTGTCCACCCGGCCGTCGCAAGAACGCACGATAAAAAAGAACTTAGACAATTGCACGAACGCATTCGGCGTTAGTTGGTGCAGCTTGACACTATAGCGATCAAGGATCTCAGGCAGGCGCCGGGAACAAGGAAACCTTAAGCCGACATTGAAGAAATCACGGAAAACCACAGCTTTGCCAGCTTTGGGCTCCGGAGTTGTTTCACCCTCTGGATGACGAGCGACACCTTCGGGGAAAAATCCCTTTTCTTCGTAAAATTTGATCAAGTTCTCAGAGACCAACGAAGCTCCAAGAACAAGTGACAGAGTTTTAGAATCCCTCCCAGCCATCAGTTCCGACGGCGAAGCTTCCAATCTAGAAATATCTTCACCCAAATCGATCTCCTTCTTGGCCGACAGCGACGGCTCGTAGTCAACGATATCGCCCGCAGGCTCCTCTGGGGCTTCGGCTGGAGTGACGGAAGAAGCTATTTCTTCCTCAGTCATTGGCCGAGCAGTTTGTTTCGTGCGGGCCAGGACTGGTGAAAAGGGCTGGGCTCCGCAAAAGAGGCGAGTGTCACAGCTCGCACGAAAATCACGTAGCTCACACGAATCCTAAAAGCAAGAGCAAGAACGGAGGCTTAGCGGCAAAAGTAAAAAGCGGGGACCCCACCCCCTTATATATCCCGTGGAGAGAGAAGAAGTGCAACAGTCTCGAAATACGAACGGACGTCTCGGGAAGGAGCGATTTTCTGTCATTTTTTGGGAAGAAATCACGCGAAGGCACGGGGGTCGTAAAACGCATAAATTCCCGTTTCTTCATCTTCATATCACGAAGCAAAGTCGAGGAGAAGGTTAAATCACGTTGTTCAAACACTTCTCCTCGAGGGCTCTGTTTGAGCGATGAAAACCTCACCTCACAGGCACCGGGATTCATGAAATAAACTAAAAATGTTGGGCTTCGAATTCTTTTTAAAATTTAAAACCACAGGCTTCGCGAATGCTTTCCTTGAAACGAGAGGCTATCTCACACCTAAGGACACGGGAGCCAGCAGAAAAAGGGAATTGGGCTCCGGATGTTTTCCTCGTCAAAGATACCGGGACGGTTGTTTTACCCCGCGAACATCTAATCTCGATGGTTTCTTTTTCAGGAAAAACTAAGGAGTCTGGGCTCCGGCAACTTCATCATGTATCAGGTAGTGACAAGATCTAACACTGTTGCTAGATACGTCGTTGCAGGAAAGATTCCGGAGCCCCGGATCGAGAATAGAGAAAGGCGAAGGTTCCGGCTCTGCCTTAGAGCCTAGCCGGTTCACTACTCTCTGCCTTCAAGACTCCGAAGCTCGAAGCTGCACCGAGAATGAACCGTCAGGCAAGCAAGTTGGTGAAGCTCGGGGCTCCTCCAAGTTTCGACCACGAAGACCCGGTCAAAAGCTGTTCCAACACGCGACCTTCTCCGGCTTTTGCGGCGCATCTACCGCTCTGCATTCTATGGCGTGAACTGCGCTCCGCAAACCACGGCACCAAATCCGCAACATGTTTAAAAAACCAAGTTTACCCCCGAATATTCTTGTTAGGAGATAGGGTTTCGGGGCAAACTTGGAATGTAAATTCAGTTCTTTGGCACTATAAAAGGGGATCTCCTCCTCATTGTAAAGGGATGGTCATTTTGGAAAACTGAATGTGTAGCGTATCGAGGAGAGTTGAATACATAGCATGACTGATTCTAAACGTGTTAATTGCAAGTTGTTCTTCGATCTGTCCTATTTCTGTTTGGTAATTTCTTTTACCCAACAAACAGAAACCTGAAGTTGGTATGCATTGGTCTCTGATGTGGATTACTAAAACCATTTCATTCCCAGCATACCATCACCTGGTCAAACGACACAGATGAGGCATACAGTTTGAACCTGAATCTGAACGGGTACCTAACGTAGAACATAATTCACGAACTGAACACAAAATAATTAGTACAATTACTTTGCAACCTTAGGTTAATGCTCTGTAGTTGCTTCTCTTGGCCTTGTGTTTGGAGAATTTGACCCAAATCCCACCTGTTCGCAGATTTTTCCTCAGTTATGCATATCTGTTCCTTATATTATTTTCTAGTTATTAATAAAGTGTATCCGTTCCACCGTTTGCCTCCCCCACAAAACAACCGCCTCCTCCTCATTCCCGAATCCCGACCCCCGATACCTAGTTCACCACCTCCCCCACGGACCACCATGCTTGTCCACCACCACAGGCAGAACGTCTCCTCCCGGTGCCGGCGGCTGTGAGAGTTCTTGCGGCGGTGACTGGAAGCAGAGAAGTGACAGTAACCTGCCAATTGAAGGGTTGGTGGATGATGCTGTCATGCTCCATATCAACAATTGCATACTTGCTGTTGACGCTTTCTCGGCCAACAACACAAGAGCGCTAGACCACACTGCAGCAGGAAACTGAACTCGCCAGTGCTCCTGTCTTGACCAGACAGACCCGTGTGCGTCGGGGCGCCGGTGAAATCCTACGAGCACCACCTCGGGAGGGACCCCGTCGGAGGTGGCGCACCTAGGGTTGTTCTGAGATCGGCAGGCCCTCAGAACGTCCTTGATCGCCGTCAAGACAAACAAGGAAAGCAAAGAGATTGGAAAAGCTAGGGTTTGAGAGACAAAAGTTGTAAAAAGATATGATCTATTGCTTGATAGCTCCTGAACCGGCCGTGGCCCTTTATATTTATAGTGTGGGGAGGTCTTGCCCGCAAGTCCTTTACAACTCGAAACGACGAACTCCTTAATTCTACTCGACTCGGGGTCCATCGGTCGGTCAGTAGCCGTTGCGGATTGCTGGGACCACCCGGTCGGACCGTCGTCTACACCGACCGGTGGCGTCAGCCTGATCGGCCTTGTGCCCATTTTGGGTGCGAACATATGCCCCCTGTTTTTTTAGTAAAGTTTGCGTGCTAAAAAATATTTCTAAGGTCGATGTGACAGATTTCACCGGCCATTTTTGTTCTAAGGGCGATTTTTGCATAAATCGGCCATAGTCCTATTAAGCATCTTGCCAAACACTTGGGTAAAATTTCTTGAAGTACCTCATGTTGAGAGTCTTGAAGTTGCTGTCCTTGCAAAGTCTCCACCATGTAAGAATTTCCGGAGCACACCTCCACAATCTTATATGGACCTTCCCAACTTGAAGACCACTTACCAAACTTATTGCTCTTAGTCCTAATAAGCAAAATCATCTTCCAAACTAGATCACCTACCTGAAAAGATTTGACTTTTACCTTCTTGTTATATACTCTAGCAACTCGTCTTTTGTCTTTTTCAATCTCCTCTAAAACCTCCAAGCGCTTGTCGGTTACCTCATCAATATTATCCATCATCAAAGCATTATATGTTTCAACACCAAGATTATTTTGCTTTGCAAGTCTATATGCGCCTAGATTTACCTCAACGAGCAAAACGGCCTCTTGACCATACACAAGCTCATAAGGAGTAACTTTAGTAGCACCATGTCTAGAAATTTGATGAGCCCATAAAGCTTCAGATAATACCTCGTGCCATCTTCTAGGATTGTCCTCTATCTTCTTCTTAATGAGAAAAAGTGCTACCTATGTATGCGATCTAGTTTCATAATATAGTGACATTAGTGAATAACAGAAACAATATCACGTAAAGAAAGTTATGATTTGAATCAAAGCGGCTCCAACTTCACAGCAAATGGTTTGCGTGCCTAGCACCATCAAACCTTCTTCTTCTTCTTCCGGTCTTAAGGATGAGTACACTTATGGTTGGTACTCAACAAGGCCAAAATTAACAAGCAAATTAAAGTCCATCTTTAAAACATTAATCATGTGAGGTCCAGGCCGCTCTTGGCCGTGAGAACACATATGCGTTTTACACTCTGCAGGTTGTACACTTTCACCATCGCGTAAAGTTTGAAGAACAAACCCACCATCTGTGCAAGTAAGCACAATACCACACTTCGTGTGGTTGCATAGGCCTTCGAGGCCTTTACAGAGTCCTCTGTCACACTTTTCAATTTTGATGTGAATAGAAAAGATAATTAAACAAGGATTTTCTCATAATTTAAAATTTTCCAACATTTATTTTCTTTACAGAAAATATAGTATAGAAAAAGTCTTGAATGTTTTCTAAAATAAATAAATTGGTTCAATGCGTGTGTTGCATTCATGGCTATGCATCCTAGTGTTTCTTGAGTGCAAAATATTTTAAAATAAGTTTAGATGACAATCAAGTTCCTCAAATTTTCATTTCGATGAATTCTCATTTTCAACCTAAATCTATCTACTAGAAACCTTTAAAATTCTTTCCACGAGCTCCAAGTATATTTATTTGGTTCTGATTATTTTATATCATCTCAACATATTTCCTAGCACTCCATCTTCTTTCAAGATCCTTCTATACAATACAATAGTATTTGTAGTAACCCATGCCTACTTGTATTAGCTTTTGGTTTTCCTCTTTATATCTCCATTTCTGTGTACACATGGTTTTATCATAGCAACATCACCGGCCATGGTCAAGTTTATCACCGTGTTCTCTCTTTTACTCTTGGGCTGAATCAATTTGACCCCATCTGGTTGTCGTGATCAATCAAAGAAGCATATGTGAGGCCATCACGAGTCCTATAAATAGTCCGCATGCCTGGCCTAGTTGTGTTTTGTTTCACGTTGTGCTAGCTCCTTGGCAAACAACCTGAGTTCAATCTGCCGCACCGCCGTAAAGAGAAGAAATGTCGCCGCTGGCGTGGTGCGTCCTTGCCGCAGTTTCACCAGGCCGGCATGAAGGCCGTCCCGGGTCTCGCTGATCAACCATGCCGTTGGCGCATGGCGAAGAACTCGTCTCAAGAGTTTCACATGGTGCTTATTTAATCTGCCGCCGTCCCGATCTACTGTCAGAGGGCACGTGCGATGGTCGAGCCACAATCCTCTTCGTCAGTTCGATCTTCGCCATCGCCGTTCGTCCGTCGTCGTCGTTATTGGCCGTAGCCATCGTGAGCATACCATCATGTTTCTTGTTCTACTTTCTTCCCGTTTTGCTCACCTGTCGACCTGCCTGGTGGTGCCTTGCAGCGCTGCCATCTGATCTTTCCTGGCAACAACTACAAATACTGCTCTCTACATGCATGTGCATGGGCGTGCGTCGTGCGTCGACCGCCGGCGAGGGCAGCAAGCACCAGAAGGAACGGCTGCCGGCACCCTGCGCCGCCGTGTCGGTCGATTTCGCAGCCTGAGTTCAGTGCCGGAAAGCCAGCATCTCCTGAAGCCTCGCGACGACCGGCCAGCCCATCCACCTGGACAGCGTCGTCTTTCATCGTCCTCGGAACCTCGTCCGCATGAAGCCGATCTACATCCCGACCCTCTGATATGTTCGTTCCACAGCTTGTTTTTGCATCTAGGTGAGCACAACAAGTCATCTTCTCTTATCTGGTCTACTGCCTTGTTTTTTCTCTCGCTGGATCCATGCAAGTACTTCAGGCCGTTGTCATACCCGTCCATTGTCCTGCTGCCTAGCTACAGTTGCTGATTTGTGTTTCTGCAACAGACATCGCCCATCAGGAACTACCTGATCACCGGCTGAAATCCATGTTCGAGGAAGATATACAAAGAAGGTCACGTTCTGGTGCAGAAAAGCCATGCATCGTTCATACTTGCTCTTGCGGTGATGACATCATGGTGGCATCATGCTTATGTGAATAGGACTTTTCCTTTGCAAATAATCAGCACTTTTCCTACACTTCTTTTCGGTCAGTGTTGTGAAACATTGATCATTAGGCCTTACAAATCTTTGATCTATGGAAATTATTTATTCTAAAATCCTTGCTAGTCAGATCTATCTATCATTTTAATTTCTTTTCTTGATTATTTCTCATGGTGACATCCTCTTTATGTCCTATTTCAGTTATCTTTTTCTTGTTATTAAAATTCATATCTTATTCTATTCAATTCCGATCTCGTAATTCTCAAGACATATTTCCTCTAACTAGTTTTGTAGTTATAAATGCTTTGTGCGTTGCAGTTCGTTTCACCATAACAATTAGCATGTATCATCTGTTACTTATTTTACATCAAAGTTGCATGTTAATCTTGACTAATATTTATTCAATACCTTTGTAAATAAAAGTGATTAGATTCTATCCTGATTTTCATAAGCTAAGATTTAATTGGTTAATTCTTATTTATAACTAGCTTTTATAAATAAAAATGCTTAGTGTTACATATCGGTTTTCATAAAGTTAATGTGCTTAATGATATTATAAATGTCTTTCAATATCAATATTTAGTTGAACCGCAATATAAAGTTATTCGATTAGATTCTTTCACATGCTTTATCTTTTAATGTTAATTGTTAATCATATAACTTGTACTTAAATATATGCTAATAAAATGATTAGGTTTGAATGTTTCATAATTAAATACAACTTTGTTTAATTCTAACATAGAGTATTTCTCAAATATTCTTCCCACATGATTTTCTTATTAAAATAAATCCAACTCCTAGTCTGTTGTTTGTTAGTGATCTCACACAAGCGTTGTCTTCGACCTTAGCTTCATTTTCAACATTCTTTTGCGAACCATAGGTCGAGCCTATCCTTAGTATGCTCTTTAAAGCTTTTCTGATTGGTGCATTGTTCTTAGTTGTACTTGTTGTTTTGCATGTTTGTGCCTCGATGATTGCTACAGTAGAAGGATGGTTGTTCGTTGCTTTGAAGATGAAGAGTTCAAGGAAGCAAAAGATGAAGAGAGCAGTAAGAGTAGCAAGTTGGAAAGGCAAGTGTCCCTAACCATCTACCTATGCTTTAAAAGAATAGTCTTAATTGGAACATGGAGAACCACCGATGTACCACAAGACATATGGCTCGTCTTGGCCAACTAATTATAAACTTTAGTATGGTATGCTTTACAAGGGTTCTGACGGAGATGGTGTATAGACCTGCTCGGCGTTGGGCTTTGCTAAGACCAGATTCCGCTAGGGCTTTCTCTGTTGATCGTAACCTAGCGCGCGGCTAGGGAATCTTTGTAAAGGCCTCGTGGCGTCTATGCAATCACACCTCTAGTGTGGTATGGTGCCTTACAAGCATCGCATGGTTGGATCTAAAGTTCTTCGGACTTTACGCGACTTGTGGGTAAGATGTACAACCTCTGCAAACCTAGTTAGCCGCTCACGGTCAAGAGCTGGACCCTCACATGATTAATTAAACTTAAAGATGGACTTAAATCATTTTCGTTATTTCTTGTGGCCTTCGAGTACCAACCATAAGTGTACTCATCCTTGCTTATCGCTCAAAGAAAGAAAGTTGAAGATGGTGTTGATGCTAAACGTAGCCACCGCTGTGAAGTTGGTGCCTCGTTTCAGATTAAATAACTCGATAGAATAGTGTTGTTTATGTTTTTATCATAATAGTGTTATTCACTTATGTCTACTATGCATAAACTTGATCGGCATGCATATAGGTATGCACTGGTTGTTTTCTAAAACCGGTGTGACCTCCTATGTGTCCATAGTAGCATGTCTTGAGGTTATCTTTGCCCTCCTTCTACTCTCGGACTAGGTTAGCCTAGAATAGCAATTCCGTTAATTGCCAGTAGAAGAGTCATAAAAACATTCCTCGTGTGCTACCATGACTAAGCCACAAGACTTCCTAATTAATTAGCCAAGATAGAGCCATATGTCTTGTATCATTTTCTGGGTGGTTCTCCATGTTCCAATTAATTTAGATTCTTGTTTAAAGCATAGGTAGAAGGATGGTTAGGGTCACTTGCATTTCTCAACAAAAGTACTCTTGCTCTTCGATCGATGATCTTCTCTTGAAGCAAACATAGGCACAACATGCGGAAGCGGACAAACAAGAACAACTAAGAACAATACACCAATCAAGAGACTTTAAAGAGAGGTTTGGTTCTAGGATGAACACAAAAACACTGCTATCGAGATTTGGATTATATCACAAGGCTATGTGCTTGATATATAATTCAAAAGATGTGCATAGTTATTTTAATACCTATTTATAATTCTTATATTTATATAAGGAGCGATTATATCCAATTTTATTTATAAATATTCAAGTATTATCAAATTAAACATTTAATTTTAAAAGAAGCATGTAAAATCTAAGTATAACTTTATATTTCGAGTTGAACTAATCAAATTATAATTCAAAAACACATTTATGTTCATATTAATCAAATTAACATTAATTAAGAAAGCTCAGGATAGAACCTATGTTGCTTTTATTTAGAAAACAAATTGAATATACATTAATCAATTTAAGTTTGATTATAAAAACCGAGGTATATCTCTAATTAACTTTTAATTGAAATAATTATTTAAATAAGTATTAATTAAATTAACTTTGCTTATAAAAACACAGGTTCAAACTCTAAATAGATTTTATTTAGGAAAAAGCAAGTTTAATAGGCATTAATCAAGTTAATATCAAATTTAATTTCAAAAACATGCATGATGGAAAACATTACTACTAACGTGTACTTTATGTTGTTATGAACCTAACACAACTTGAACGAGGTTAAACGGAACTAAAACGCAAGATCTATGGACTAAACAAGGTTGTAAGGATCTAGACGCGTTTAACTATAGATCTGAGGGGCTGGTGTAGAAGATATGCAAGACACTATAAATAGTGTTCGCGATATTGCTAAAGGTAGGGCTTGATAAAGAGAGTATGTGTGAAGGTGGCTGAGGGGTTGTGGATAAAGTTACAAGACACAAGGTATAGAGTTTTGGTTTGGGGTTTCCCTAGGGACCTAATGGCAAAACTGTCATGCCTTACCTTTACAGGTGACGATGGTTGTTCGCAACAGCCATGGCCGGCGGACAGAGAGTCCCTGGCTGGCCAAATCGGAGGCATTCAAGGATGCCGTGAGGTGCTCTCAGAGGAGGCAATCATGCTCACAGGCGAGGAGGAGGCGGTTGAAGCTGCAGCGGAGGGGACGACGGCTTGTTCGGGTCCCTATCGGCTCGTTGGTGGCGACAACAGCGGACGCTCAACAGGCGGGTCCTGTGGCACTGGCTTGCTCCGGGATCAACCACGGCGAAACGAGTAGCCAAGCTCCGGCGGCAGCCAACTCTGTTCCAGCTCGGGGCTGGGCGGCACTGCACACAGGAGGCCGAGGCAAGGAGAGCTAGGCGAGGGAGGTGCACACTGGGCTTCCTTTTATAAGAGGGAGGGAAGGAGCTATGGCGGTGGTGCTCGAGTGGAAGCCATGAATGTTCGTGGAGCTTCAGTGGAGGCACCGTTCTATGGAGGTGAGGCGGTCGCAGTGCTCAGCATTCAGGCCTCTGGAGGAGGCGAGAGGCACAGAGGCTAGGTGATGGCGGTGCAGGCCGGCGGAAACAGAAGCTGCTGAAAGGTACTCCCTCCGTCCCTATTTAATGGTGTTATAGCTACAGGTGCATATCCTAATAATGTGTTCACTAGTAGGGTGTAGGCCGTGGGTGACAGCACCTTGTGTGCCTCGAATGTGAGCAGCTTGTTTAATGTAAAATCGATGTTATGAGCATGGGTGGGCATCGATGGCTTACCCATCAAATCTGTCATGATCAATCATTTCTACCTATAAATGTTAGGGTCTTTAGGAATTTGCATTGGTTAACATCTGCGACTATTAATCAGACAGAAGTAGGGAATGAACTTCATTGTCATAGAGAAGAAAAAAAATGGAGGAGAGGGAGAGGTGAGCTGGTAGAAGATCGGCCGGATAGATGGATGAGATAGGCCGAAGTTGGGCCGGCCTGGTAGTTGCTGGTTGGGCTAAAAGTGATATAACTTGGACTAGAGAAAGATTTGGGATTTTGATTTTGATGATTTTGGAAACACTAAATCAAACAAAACAAAGCAAACAAAATGAATGCAACACTCAGAGAATCATTTTATTTTATTTAGAAAAGCAAACAATGTTTTCCTATACATATTTCCATTAAAGAAATTAAATGTTGCAAATTTGTTTTAAATTACGAGAAATCGTTGTTTATTATTTTTCCCATTAACATCCTGAAATCGAAAATTTCAGGGTGTTTCAGATTGTCCTCTATCTTCTTCTTAATGAGCTTTATCAAAATCTTGTTGCTAGACTCGGCTTGACCATTTGCTTGAGCATAATATGGAGATGAATTGAGCAATTTAATACCATAGGAACTGACAAACTCATGCACCTCTTTTGAAACAAACGAAGTCCCTTGATCTGTAGTAAGAGTTTGTGGAATACCAAATCTATGTACAATATGCTCTGTAATAAACTCAATCACCTCTCTATGTGTCATGTTCTTCAAAGGAATTGCCTCAGTCCACTTGGTAAAGTAATTAGCCACAATCACAAAACAATGTCCCTTGACGAAGGATGAATCTTACCAATAAAATCCAAACCCCATCCTCTAAAGGCCAAGGCTTAATAGTGATGCATAATGCAGCAGTACCAACTAAACATCTCCATGTTTTGACACTCTTCACATCCCTTGTAGTATCTAAACAATCAGCTATCATAGTAGGCCAATAAAAAAGCCCGAGCCACTTCATCTTAGCGATGAGGGCCATCTTAGGCCGATTGATGAGTACCAAATCCTTCATGAACCTCTGCCATAGCCAATCTAGCTTGATCAAGACCCGAGCATTTGAGAAGCAAATCATCCGCTATCTGACGATACAATTCACCATCATCAAGAACAAACTTGAGAGCCCAACGTTGAACTTTTTTATCAACTGGAATGTTAGGATCCTGCAAATAATTTACTAGAGGTCTTCTCCAATCATCTACTTCGTCCATAGCAATAAAGGCCGAAGAAGAACTTTTACCAGGGGACCGGTCAGACCGGTCGTTGACATTGTCGACGGTGTCGCCATGTGTCAGTCGAGGCCAGACCTACCGGTCTAAGTGCCTCGAGCAAAACTCTAAAACATGGTTTGTGTTCTTGAAAATTTCGTTTCCGAACATTATAACCAGATGCTTGTTGAGCCAGAGCATTAGCCCTAGGATTTTCTTCTCGTGGCACATGATATATAACAAATTCATACATACAAGATATGATGTCCAAGCATTTATCGAGATATGCATTTAAAAGCCATTTAGACATTGACATACCTTGGAAACTTGCTGCACCACTAATAAAGAATCACCATAAGCTTCCACATGTTTTACTCCCATGCTATGCAAAATCTCCAACCCAAATAGAAGAGCCTCATATTTGGTTTGGTTATTAGTACACTTATGATCCAATCGGTTAAGAGTTTCAAAAACATCCCCACTTGGTGAAATAATGATAACTCCAACACCACAACCAGCTTTGCAAACCGATCCATCAAAGTGCAATTTCCATGGAGTAAAAGTAACATAACCAACATTTAAATTAAGTTGCTTACCTACTCTATGTCCAACAATAAAGTCGGCAACAATTTGACCTTTCATTGAATTTAATGGCTCACAATGCAAATCATATTCAACTAAAGCATAAGCCCATTTGCCGACTCTACCACTCAAAATTGGTTTATGCAACATATATTTAATAATGTCGGTTTGACATGCTACTATGCAAGTACTAGGTAACAAATAATACCTCAACTTGGTACAAGTATGATATAGTGATAAACACAACTTTTCAATAGGAGTGTACCTTGTTTCGGCGTCCAATAGTTTTCTACTTTCATATGCAACAATATATTCCTTTCCTTCGGTCTCTTAAGTCAAAACACTTCCAATGACATCCTCCTCGGCCGCCACATATAATTTAAAAGGAATACCACTCTTGGGTGCTTGAAGAATGGGCGGCGAAGATAAATAACGCTTAATCTCATCAAATGCCTCTTGTTGTTTTGCCCCCCAAGTAAAATCAACATCACTTTTCAACCGAAGTAAAGGAGTAAAAGCATTCACCTTCCCAGACAAGTTACAAATGAACCTCCTCAAGTAATTTACCTTGCCCAAGAACTTTTGCAAATCTTTCTTGCAAGCAGGAGCCTTTACTTTTTTTAATAGCTTCAATCTTCTTAGGATTTATCTCTATGCCTTTCTCACGTACAACAAAACCTAATAATTTTCCAGCCGATACACCAAAAGCATATTTGACTGGATTCATTTTTAATTTATATCGACGCATTCTCTCAAATGCAAGTCTTAAATCAGCTAAATGAGAATCTACTCCAGCCGATTTGACAACAATATCATCGATATAAACATCTACTATGATGCCAAGCAAATCATGAAAGATCAAATTCATAGCCCTTTGGTAGGTAGCACCCGCATTTTTTAATCCAAAGGTCATAACCACCCACTCAAATAATCCAACAAAACCCGGACATCTGAAGGACATTTTGGATATATCCTCTTCAGCCATAAAGATTTGATTGTAACCAGCATTACCATCAAGAAAACTAAGAATTCTATGTCCGGATGCAGCATTAACAAGAAAATCGGATATAGGCATAGGATATTCATCTTTAGGAGTGGCTTTATTAAGATCGCTAAAGTCAATGCAAACACGAAGCTTTTTTGTCCCTTTTTTCCCAACAGACACAATATTAGAGATCTAATCAGCATATCGACAAGGCCTAATAAACTTAGCATCCAACAACCGATTGACTTCCTCTTTCACCCAGTCATAAATGTCAGGATTAAAGTTTCTACGAGGTTGTTTATAAGGCCTAAAACCGGGTTTAATAGGTAAACGATGCTCTACTAAATCTCGACTTAAACCAGGCATTTCATTGTAACTCCATGCAAAGCAGTCGACATACTCCTTTAATAACTTTATTAACTCAGATTTAAACAAAGGATCAAAATTCTTATTTACAAATGTCGGCCTAAGTGCAGTGCCATCACCAATATCTACCTCCTCTAAAGGATCAATCGACGTAAACTCTTGTCCTAACTTGCTCAAATCATCAAAATCTTTGATGGCTTCACACATATCGTTCTTATGCGCCCGATAGTGCTCACGCCTCCGTTGTAACCATTCCAGATTGGCATCCATCAGATCTTAAGAGATGGTGTAGCCTGATCATCCATCGGCTTTAATACAGCAGCAGCAAAACCACCTTTAGTGCTATCAATGATCTCACAACCAGATAAATCTAAACCAATTAAGCACTTAAGGTTCTCATGATCATACAAAGAAATACTATCAACAGCTGCAACATAAGCCGTAGTATCACTATGCACAATTTCTACTTCGTCGCCTACCCATTGAATTAAGCATTGATGCAAGCTAGATGGAACACATTGATTTGTATGAATCCAATCACGGCCAAGGATTAAGCTGAAATTACTCTCTGCAACGAAGAAAGCGGTAGCCAACGTCTTGCTCCCAACGGTGAGCTCCATAGAGATGACACCTTTAGCTCCCATAGGCTTGCCTCCTCCCACACCGCTGACGGTCATGTTGGTCTTGATCAGCTCCTCATCTGAACCACCCAGCTTCTTGAATAGAGAATATAGCATCAAGTTGACAATCGCTCCTCCATCCACCAACATGCGAGATATAGGCTTCCCATTGATATGACCCTTCATGTACAAAGCCTTTAGATGATTTTTAGTAGCTTTAGGCTTCTGGAAGATAGCCTTCTTTTGGCCCAAAGTTGAGATGCACAACGTCGTCCTCCGAAAGCAAAAATCCATCCATAGACATATGAATCACATTAATATCCAAATTCATGCGCTCAGGCGAAGAACCATAGTCAACAAGCTCCTCATCATCTTCTAGTGCATGTGCCGATGTAAGCTTGTCATCACAAACCATAGAAGTCGAGGAAGAAAAACCGGGCGGTACCTCTGGGTCATCGGTCTGACCATCGACCGCCACCGGTCTGACCGGTCTGACCGTCACCTCCACTGGTCTGACCAGTGCTGCCTGGGAGCTGGTTTTGATCCTCCACTCTTTGCCTTGTGGTACCATGGGCCTGTATTGGTTGAATGTCTCATCCCTCTGTCTTTCTAGCTCTATCTCATTATTTTCTTTGAACCTCAAGCGTTGAAGCTTCCTCCTTTGTGTGCGAGTCAATCCTGGAGGACACCACCTTGGTAAGAAATACTTGGAGTTAGAACCACTCCCGCTGGCCTCATGGTCATTAGCAGCAGTAGATGCCCCCAAAATTGGTGTCACAACCTTATTGTTTGGAACAATCGGTCTTTTGCCACCGTTTTCAATGGGAACATCCATCTACCCAATTTGAATGATATCTCTGCTTGTAGTCCTTTCTGAGTCGATATCCATCTTCTGCACCTCCTCCTTCTGCTTTGGCTTGTAAACTTGCTTTATAGGAGACGGCACAAACTTCCTGGAGGCACCAGTCTGACCGTTGGGCTGCACCGGTCTAATTGGTGGGGTCTGGTACCCCTGACCAGAATGGTGAGGTACCAATCGGTCCTGGAACGGCCTGGAAATCATGTCCATAACAAATCTTGGTCCTCCCCATCCAGGATGAAAAGCTTGTTGGAAAGGCACCCACATGACTCCATTATCATCATAAATTGGGCGAGGTGGATTTGAACTTGATGGCGCCCATGATGGAGTAAAGTGTTGCCTCTGCTGAAATAATTCACCCTTAAACCTTATAGCAGCTCTTGGAGGTGAAGATGATCCTCCTTGATGTGTAGGTGACCTCATCCTTTTTTTTAATGGTCGATCACTTGTAACGGCCTTTTGCTTGGAATATTTATCAAATAGCATGTCAAAAGTGACCTTTGCCTTAGGACCACTCCCCTGATTCTTTGCTACATTAAGTTTCCAGTTACCAATCTCCGGACGGCTCAGTTTAATCATCCTCGGACGGCCTTGGAGCGCACTAGTCTGACCGGTCACCACCACTGGTCTGGCCTTATCAGGCTCAGACGGTCGTTGCTCGGCGGGTGTGGACGACCCTTGCCCCCCATGTCCAGAGGCTCTAACAGTAACCTTGAAGGTCTCCTTGCCATCAGAAGTCTTCTCATAAGCAACTTCCCGGACTAGCTCTTTTCCTCTCAAATCGGGCTTAGCTTCCCCGATCACCATGCTCTTGCCCTTAGTTGCTTCAGCTTGACTTGGCCGAACCAATATCTTGGGCTGCTCTAATTCCGGGGTGTTGATAGGAAAAAGAGTCTTATCCACTTGCATCTCTTGAAACGTCAAACGACCTTCATTTATGGCCGATTGAACCTGTCGACGAAACACATTGCAATCATTAGTAGCATGAGAATAAGAATATGAAATTTGCAATATGCACGCCATTTTAACTCATCAAGTGGAGGCAAAGTATGAGTCAATTTAATGTTTCCAGATTTAAGCAATTCATCAAATATGCAATCGCACTTAGAAACATCAAAAGTAAATTTTACTTCTTCGTGCCGACCTTTACTAGCCGGCTTAAGAGATGAACAAGAATAAGATTTTTCTTTAGAGGGCCAAATAAATTCAGCAGCATAAGTTTCTTTATCTCCGTCGCTCGAACTATCAGAATCATAGTCAATATGATGTACATTTGAACGATGTGATTTAAAATTATCTTTTTCTTTATTCAATCAATTTTCAACAATTAAAGCTCTAACTTGAACTTGTACAACCGAAAGAAAATCTGACCCCTCTATTCTATCTCTAATAGCAGATCTTAAACATTTTAAGCAAATGTCAGCAAGATCCATATCAGTAATTGACAAATTAAAGCAATGGTTTTTAGTTTCTTTAAACCTTTTAACGTAAGAAGAGACGTTTTCATCTCTTCCTTGCCTAACCGATGTTAAATCTGTCAATTTTAATTGCATGCTCCCACTATAGAAGTGATCATGAAACTTACATTCTAACATATCCCAAGATATAATAGAACCAGGAGCAAGTGATGAGAACCAAGCAAAAGTAGTGTCAGTCAAAGATAAAGAAAATAAACGCACTTTCAAAGCATCAAAAGCACCTGCTTCGCCTAGCTGAGTTGTATACTGACTAATGTGTTCTCACGTGGTCTGATCATCATCACCACTAAATTTAATTAAATCAGGCATACGCCAACCACGTGAGAGAGGGAAATTATCAAACTCGGGATCATATGGTTTTTGATACAAATTTGTATTACCAATATCAACACCAAGTTTAGTTTTTGCCACATTAGCCAAATCTTCCTTAAATTTACTATATTCCGCCCAATTAGGATTATTTGGCTGTTGTGGAGCTGGATTCACCATATTCATCTTATTTAGAAAGGAAGACATGTTAGCATGAGCAAGCCTATAACTCTCATAAACATCATCAGGAATTATATTCTTTTGAGCCATTGGATTAACAGTCGTGCTATAATATGGTCTAGGATTAAATGTATTATGAAAATTTGGCACGACAAAAATTGGCTCAGGCTGTTCAAGCACAAGATCCAGCAGACCGGTCCGACCGTTCGACTGGGTACCCTTACACCGGCCGTGCAGCCATATTTGGCCTGAACGGTTGAAACGACAGGGTTTGACCAATGGGATCATGTAGCATGCCATACTGATAATTCATGTTATTAGTAATAGGCAAAGGTGTTAAGCTAAGATGAATCCCCTTAGTAGTATTAATCTTAGGACCACTACTATTAGTTTCATTATTATTAAAACCAGCAATGCTCCTATCTTTTTCAAGATTTTCTAAGCATTCCAAACGAGCAATATAAGATGCAAGCAATCCATCACTATTAGTATCAAACTTCTGAGGAGATGAAGTAGGAGGTGGTTTGCTTACATTGGTTACTACCTCAACCGTATTGTCGTTTAGCTTGATCGGTGGCAGCTCAAATTCTTTCAATCTTGCCACTTTGCCATGACGATCCTTCTTGACGCCTGCGAGGAATTGGACTTGCATGTACTCTTGCAGCGCCTTGAACTTCTGTTGCCCCTCCGGAGGAAGATCCTCCAATGAAGCCATGACAATGTTGTTTATGTCGAGGTCGCAAAGAGATCCCATCAGGCTAGGTTAGATTGAATGGTCTTTGAAAGCTGATCTTTCTTCCCCAGCGGAGTGGCAAATTTGTTGACGCTTTCACAGCCAACAACACAAGAGCGCTAGACCGTGCTGCAGCAGGAAACTGAACTTGCTAGAGCTCCTGTCTTGATCGGTCAGACCGGTCAAGTCCATCGGTCAGACCGGTGTGCGTCGGGGCGCCGATGAAAGCCTACGAGCACTACCTCGGGAGGGACCTCGTCGGAGGTGGCGCACCTAGGGTTGTTTTGAGATCAGCAGGCCAGTCAGAACGTCCTTGATCACCGTCGAGACAAACAAGGAAAGCAAAGGGATTGCAAAAGCTAGGGTTTGAGAGACAAAAGTTGTAAAAAGATATGATCAATTGGGTGATAGCTCCTCAACCAGCCGTGGCCCTTTATATTTATAGGGTGGGGAGTTCTTGCCCCGCAAGGAAGTCCTTTACAACTCGAAAACGATCCGAACGCCTTAATTCTACTCGAACTTGGGGTCCACCGGTCGGACCCGTCGAGCCCACCCGGGGCCGTGTGGTTGTTCGGATCGGCTACGGGGACCGATCAGACCGCCCGGGTGCATGGGTCTGACCCGTGGCGTCAGCTCGGCCTTGTGCCAAATTTGGGTGCAATTTGTTGATGCCCTTTAGGAGTCAACAAGCACGCGGAGGAGCTCCTTGCGCCCACGCCGTCGTCGACGGTCGGGTCACCCGGTCGACGGTGTCGCCGGGAAAATCTGGCGAAAGACCAACGAATGTCAGGGCAGCGCACGTAGTGTTGTCCTAGGCTAGGACATCTTTAGACATCACAGAGATGAAGGAAGAACAGCATAATAGGTTGGAAAAGTAACGGAACGAGTAAGAAAGGTAAGAGAACGATAAAAGATAAATTTGATAGATTTGATTGTGATTCTTCCTCAATCGGCCGTGACACTTTATATTTATAGGGTGGGGAGGTCTTGCCCTGCAAGGAAATCCTTTTACAAGTCTAAATCTATCAGGACTCCTCAATTTGGCTTGGACTCAGGGGGCACCGGTCAGACCGGTGCATCCGGCGTGCAGATGTTGCAGAAGTTGTATCTCCCTCATCCGGACTCTGATTTGGACGTTCCACATATGAATCTTGATCTACTCGATGAGACCTATCCAATGGTGAAGTCCAAATTATATTTTGTGGACTTTGACCACACCGGTCTGACCGGTGGGACCCAGTCGAGGCCGGTCGGCACTGCACCGCCAATTTTGGGTGCGAATATATGCCTCCCTATTTTTTGGTAAAGCTTGCGTGCCAAAAAAACATTCACAAAGATAAAAATTGGCTGAAGACTATGATCAACAATGCATCGCCCATATGTAAACTCTATATGGATGCTATTCTAACCGAAATGAGAACTTAATAAGTACAACATGCATGAAACTACAATTTCGGCTTCTGAACAACATCTCTAACAATTTAAGTCCTGATGTGGCCATGGAGGCCAACTGTAGCTCCTTGGTGCATCATAAGCATAATATTGATAGTTGTAAAAAGAAGACCAAGGATTATACCAAAACCATGAATTGCAATTGTTTATACCTGAATAAGCATTCCATGGCACATGCATCGATGGGACGAATGATGAAGACCAATGTGACGACCGTCGACGCTTCTTTACTCTTGGTGATGAAAAATTACTATTTTGATCATCTCCTAACCGATTTCTTTTCTTTTGCTTGGCTATCTTCTGATACTTATGCAACAACTCAGCAAAGTTTGGCTTGTTCCTCATCACCTTGCTATTTGGGGAGATACTCTCGGCTCTACCAGAATTTCTGGCGAGACCGGTCAGACTGGTTGAACAACCGGTTAGACTGGTGCCTTGAAAACCAGCCTTTTTGAGATCAACTTGCCCCCCAGCCGAACATGATTGTTGTTCAGCTATATTTTTTGAGACATGTTTATCGTTGGGGGCAATTTGATCAGTAGAACTAGCCGATGCTTTTTCAATAATCAGCTTTTCTATGTCTAGTGTCAAATCTGAATTTTTATTTAATCTACCATCTTTTTTGACACGATAGACTTGTTTGATCACCTTTCACTTATTTTTTTAGTGTTGACCGATTCTTATGATCAAAATGGTCACTACGCATAGATGATGGCTCATCAATCATTGACTCCCTATGGGTAATATAATTTGGACAGAAATAACTAGGAGCAGACGACATATATGAATTATAATACCATGGAGAACAAAAATAATGCATATTAAAGTAAGGTTCCCATGGCATAGGCATTGATGACCCATATGGAGGAAACGGCATTGATTTGTGAGAGTTACTCCATTGCCGATTCTCATTACGAAACTTCTCTCTAGGAGAAGATTTTGGATGTTTAGAATTTTTAGACCAACTAGCACCATTGACATTATTTTGTCTTTGAGACGTAGCCGGAAGTTTTTCATTGAGCTTTGGCTTTTCTCTTTGATGCTTACGGCCTTTAGATTCAATTGTTTTCCAAACACCAATCTCAGGCTTTTTGGGTTTAGCCATCTTTGATTTTGATTTATTTTGCGAAACCCTAGATGAGGTGGTTAGACCGGTGGGCACCGGTCGACCAGTTCGCACCGGCCGACGGCACCGGTCAGACCGGTCACAACACAACTGGCACCCTTGCCTTCGTTTTGTTGCCCCCCGAGCGTCGAAGTACTAGATGTAGCCTCTATGCTCTTGCTAAGGGATTTTGGTTCAACAATTTTGGCTAGAGATGGCCGACTTGTTTCTTGATCAACAACATCACAATTTGGCAAGGTTTTGCAAGGATTAATAATATCATTAGCCGGCTTTTCAATAGCTGACTCTTGATTAAAAGGAATCAGATCTACACTATTTTTCTTATTAAGTAAGTCATCCACAAATGAAAGTAAACAACTTATAAGATTTGCAAAGGACATATGGTGCTTTGGTAGATCATACATCCTCAACTCGTTGATGACATCTAAATTCATCATGATAACGCCTTGTTCTGGTACTTGATAAGCATACGGGTTTTCAAAAACGAAAACGCAGCATTACGTCTCTCGTGATAGTCCACGGATCGATGCTATCACGCACAGGCATTCATCACAGATAAATATCACAGTCATACAACGAAATCAGAGTATTTACATCCGAATACAGGTCGGTATACGATTCAAGTACAAGCCCCTTGGGCTAAACGACAAGTAGAAACTCTACGCAGCGGTAGCTAAGGCTTCAAGTCTTCATCCTCGATCTTCACCACAGGCATCCTCGGAGCGAGCAAAGACAACCCTTCCTCCATGGATTCTTCATAAGTGGACTTTCGTTCCAAGCTCAATCCTGCACACTCACAGACTATCCCCAAAGAATGGGATAGGTTCACGTCACTAACCGTATGCAAGCTTTAAGTGGCCTACTTCTAAGGGTAAAGTAAGGATCAAGGTAGTAGCTGGGTTTCCTATGCAGCAGCAACATAAATAGAATAACATCTCCATAAACCCACCAATTCCCAAATCTCTCATCCGCAAATGGTTACACCTGGTCACCCAGATCACCGTCACCATCGCCTAACTCCATCTAGGGTCGGTGCGAGAACTCCCACTCCTCGCACCTCAATGGTTGCACCCGGATCCACGAGGCAGAGGGAGCAACTCTCCTCTCCCTGAATACAACCACGGCTCACCATACACTCTCATCCTATAAGGGGGGAGGTAGAAATCCCAAAACATAAGAGTCGGAGAAACAACAGGCATGTCCATAACCGAGGACGCGGCTATACGTATAGATCAAAACTCTGCAGAGCGTGTACACCAGTACCCAACTCGGAATGGCACCCGACGGTAGCATGTCGACGGAGCCCATCCTACCCAACGAACACCTAGGAGTTACGATTCCATCCTGCATCTGGTCTCGTTGCGGTCGCAGGACCACCCTGTAATCAGGAAAATGCCCCCGTGTGGCCACACGGGAGCGTAAAGGGAAGGGACTTCACCCTAACCCTCTCACCGATACCCTCTATCCCATGGCGGGTGTATGGTATCGCACTTGCTAGGGTCGAACGGCCCTATCCCCCACTCGGCGAGGTGGTGTACGAAAGTCCCATGTAACAAAGCGACCCACTCGGTTTCAGACCGAGGCGAGCTCCTATCCTCCAAGTCATCACAAAACCCCAACACCTGTGCTCCTAAAAGCAGTTGTGCCCGCCATAGGCACACCGCAATGTTCGAGAAGATGATCTCGGCCCCGATCCCCGGATCGGGTTGTCTTGAGCTCACCCCGCCAAAATATCCCAAAACACCTTCTCCCGCCGGTTTTCCCCACACGCCAAGAAACTACCACAATAATCCCAACACATGCACATCTCGGTATCATCACGCATAAGTAAAGTAGTAGTAGTAGTAGGTCAATCAAGGACAAGTATGTAAAAGAGGCTATGCACGAGTTCATCATATCCATCACTATGTAGTAAATAAAGCACTAGCAGTTCTAATAGCCTTGCCTAATGGGCATTCAAAGAAGGTCGGGCGTGAACACCTATGTGCAAGTAGTTGTCGTAGTTTCCGTAGTCGTACTTGATCTTCTGGCTCGTCTCCTCAGCTCAGGGAAATCCTAGATTCGCAAATATAAATAAATAACGGAGCTAAAAGCAAATAAACTCCAAAGAGAAGCAATAAAGAACCAAATAACTCCAAAAGCTAGACTAACGGGTGCTTCAACATTTTAGAAGAATAAAGAATCTGATTTCATATTTTTCTAAGCTAGAATCAATTTATTATTGATTTTCAAATAAAGAAATATTTTATGAATTTAATTGATTGCGATAAAGCACAGAATACATAAGTTAGCAAGTTAGAGAACAAGCTAGGTTTTGGATAGGGGTGTAAGCTTAGTTGACTAGTCAACAATCTTTGTTGACCAAGTCAACAGAAAAAGGTCATCGGTCAACCGGACCCCACAAGTCGTCCTGTGAGCCCCGTATGTCAGATGGGAACAAGATTGATAGTTAGCGGTCTCAAAAGTTAGTGGGGCCCAGCAGTAAGTCTGTGGACCCCGTTGGTCAGATTAGAGGGATTGAGCAGGATGGATCAGCTAGAGCCGATGTAGCGTGGTGAGAAACTTGGCTTAAACTGAACATGGCAGAAGTGTGGCATGGCAGACGTTTCGGTTAGCGCACGCATCATCCATGAAGAAGGCGTGGCATGGCCACGGCGAGAGGTATGGCCGGGACTGGAAAGGTCGGATCCAAGCATCGACGTTCAAGGTTCAAGGACCAAAGGTTGATTTAGCACGTACATGACTTTAGGCAAGCACAAGCTGCAACTAAGCTAAGGGTGTGTGCGTGGCTGGAGGCACATGCTAGAACCAGGCTTGTGCCGGTTCAGCTATAGGCAGAAAAGAAGAACAAGCAGTAGTTGCTGCTTGTATGGTTTGAGGTTCGATACAGAGACTAGTATTATAGGTTCAGAAACCTAGAGCATTGGATATAGCTCTGCATCCAGCAAAATACTAGCAAGAGGGATTAAGGCTCGTGAGTAAACCCTTAAGATTATATGCCTTTGGAAACAAGATAGGAGATGCCCGGCTTGATAGCTTTTGTTCGGACTGAAACTTCATGGTGTGAAACATGTAGGCCATAAGCAGCTCGTTGGAGAAGTAAGCTGCACAGAGACCGTAGGATTGGTATGGCAACTAAAAGGAGTGGGTTAGTGGATGGTCAGAGAAAAACTAGCACTATAGGCTACAGGTTTGGTTCTAAGCCCTGGTGGTAAAAGGGAAAGACGGATGCTTAGCAAGGCAAAACAGGAACAAGATTAAGGTTGGAGAGTAGACTAAGGCAAAGGGCTGCGAGCTAACAAAGTTAGCGTTTACATGGCTTTCAGAAACATACATGGCTGCTATAGCTTGCTTGATTAAGGACTGCACACAGCTAGAAGATTAGAGTCTTTCACACAGCTTAGCAGCGAGCAAAACACAATCCTTCAGCTTGCAATAATTCCGTACTCATAATGTTTTATTCTTAATTTTATCTATGAACAAGTGATGTTTAATAGTCTACGAATAGTTTCAAGTCAAATTCTACAAATTTTTTTAAAAATTAATTTGAATTTTTTTGAATTTGGTCCGATATTTCCGATATATCTTGCTTTTCCTCTTTATCTTTGACCCCCGATAAATTTTTATTTCCGAGAAAAAAAACTATCAACAGCTAGGCGTGCATGACTGAGGCCTGAGCTCAAGCTAGGAAACACCTTAACTTTAACAGATTAGAGCCCTGGGCACACTGCTTGACAGCGAGCAGTGCACACGAAAGAAAGATGAAGGCTCATGTTTAGATGTAAACGGCTTGGAAGAGGAAGAGATCATGGCCAGCTTGTTAGCTTTTGCACTGGCCGCAGCTTGTTGCTATCAAGATGCTAACAGACTTGGGGTTGAAGGCGGAAGAGCTGGTACGGCTGGCTTCGGTGTCTAGGAAAAGACCTGCAGGGTCTTAGTTACTGGATGGTGCTTTACTAGATCAGGCAAGCCTTCAGGTTGGTTAAGCGAACAGGCTTATGTCCAGCTGAAGGTTAAGGAACAAGATGGACGGTTAGCTTGGTCGCGGCTGGCGTGTTGCTCGCCGGCCGCAACCGCGTGCGTGAGCAAGGCAGAACAGAGCTACAAGCGGCACAGTGGCCAGATCATTTCTTTGTGAGGCAAACACACAGACGGTTTAGCTGTAAACTCGAACATGTGATGGGCTCGAGTTAGGATCAGGGGCTTTTAGGCAGTAGAGCTAGGGCAGCAGCACAGCACTCTCATGGGCGCGTGCTGGCAACAGCCGTGGGGGCTGGTTGGCCGCGCATGGCTGCAGAACAGCGGCGGCTTGCTGCAGGACAGCATGCAGCGAGATCGTAAATTGGACGAAGGCAGCACGCCACACACAAGAAAACATGGCTAAGGGTCATGGTAAACTTTTGTACACACATGGCCTTCATGAGCGCCAGCCGCTCTAGTGGTCTTCTCGCTCGCGGAGAGGAAAAAGAAAAAAACTGGGCTGCTACAGACTGTTTCAAGACGGTCTAGCACTTGATCACAGATTTCACGGCCTGGATCGGAAAGCCACAAATGCGCCTTGACAGGGGCAAAAGGACCACGATGTTGCTTGGTTTAAGCACATGGCTCGGAACAAAACCGGAGCTGACACGATGGACAGTTTCGTATACGGGTTGTAGCTCCTGGGTTTGGTCAAGAAATGTCACAAACAAACATGCCACTGGTAGAGTAAGAACACAGAGTCTATAAGAGCACCATCAAGCCAAATTATGGCCAAGGTTGGCTTACGATGGTGATAGTTTGGGCATCAGGAACACGGCTGTAGCTTGATGGCCAGACAAACAAGCAATCTGCCAGGGTGCAGGCCAGATGCGCATGTGGCGGCACACAAGACGGTGGAAGGGTCAGGGACAGAGGTCAAGCGGGGTGCGCGCGCAGACGACGGCAGCGGCACCTGCAGGCATAAGGCTCGACTCGATGGTCAGTACACAAGCGACGGCATTTGCGCGGCGGCGCGGAGCAGAGCAGCCAGAGGTAAAGGCCGGGCAAAACCACGGCTTGTTCACAGAGAAAACAATTGGCTCGAAGGCCGGCACAGGAATGGCAAGGAGGGGACTAGGCCTCACCTGAATGCTTGCTGTCGCCGTGCAAGTATTTCGACGAGCGGTTCGTCAGGCGGTCAGACGTCGTCGTACCCGCACGCGTCGGCTTCGGCTACTTGGGTTCTTGGTGGGGGACGTGCAAAGGCAGCAACTTCAGCCCCGCCGTCTTGGCTCCCATGGTGTGCGGTCGTCGTGGGCAACATCACACAAGCAAGCAAGGCATCAGATTCGATGGAAAAAGGATCGGCCGGTAGGAAACAAGCAGGAGGAAGGGAAAAGGGGCTGCTGGATCGAGCATCTCACCTCTCTGGCAAAACGTCGAGCAGGTGTAGGTCGGGGTAGGGGACAGCTTGGTTGGCTCATTCTGTCAAGCAGGTTGGGTGCGTGCTCTTGGCCACGGTTTGGTGGCTGCAGCTTGGTGACGGCAACGCTGCCGGGTTCAGACCTGCAGGGAAACGAGAACGGTGCGAAGACCCACACAAATAAAATCCAAACAAAATTCATTAAACCCCAAAGTTCTCACACTTGCATTTTATAATTCCTAAATTTTATTATTTTGCTTAAAATAAATCTAAGAAATTAGGGAAGGATCAAAGAAGACATCCTCACCAATTAAATGAGCACTCAAATCCATTCAAAAATTTTGAAATCCACATTTTTGCAAATATTAACATTCCGGAAAAATCTGGGATGTTACAATAACAATGAGGTAGTATTTCTTCATGGATGCCCTTGCGTAGATCTTCAGGTAATCCTTCAAGTGCCATCATATTGCTGGAGTTTGATAGATCAGTCATGATAGCCAGATTTCTCGTTCCCTAGCAGAGTCGCCAATTTGTTGACGCCCTTTAGGAGTCAACAAGCACGCGAAGGAGCTCCTTGCAGTGCCTCCACGCCGTACTGGTCAGACCGGTGACACCGGGAAAATCCAGCGAAAGACCAACGAACGTCGCCCAGGCAGGATCCCATCAGGGCGCCGCACGTAGGGTTGTCCTAGGCTCGGCAGGCCAGCTAGGACGTCTTCAGACATCGCAGAGATGAAGGAAAATAGCATAATAGGTTGGAAAAGTAAGGGAACGAGGAAGAAAGGTAAAAGAACGATAAAAGATAAATTTGATAGATTCGATTGTGATTCTTCCTCAATCGGCCGTGGCCCTTTATATTTATAGGGTGGGGAGGTCTTGCCCCGCAATGAAATCCTTTTACAAGTCTAAATCTATCAGGACTCCTCAATTTGGCTCGGACTCAGGGGGCACCGGTCAGACCGGTGCATCCGGCGTGTAGATCTTGCAGAAGTCGTATCTCCCTCATCCGGACTCCGATTTGGACGTTCCACATATGAATCTTGATCTACTCGACATGACCTATCCAATGATGAAGTACAAATTGTATTTTATGGACTTTGACCACACCGGTCTGACCAGTGGGACCCACAGGTCAGACCAGCCCTGCCAATTTTGGGTGCGAACACTTGCATCTTTTGAAAAGTGAGAACATTTGTGCCCGAATTTCTTCTGAGAATCATGGTTGTATTACTAATAGTTTGTTTGAGACCGAATCTGATGTTAAAATTATTTTGTGTTAACTTGAGGTATACATATGAAGTTAAAATTTCAGTCATTCATTGGGTTCCTCTGCTCGTTCCAGTATCTCTGTTGTTCATTATATGAAACTTTGATTGCTCAATGTGGTGGACATTTTGAAAATGGGGTACTGGGTAACTGTTGACGGTTCAAAACTGTGTTGAAGTTCAACGCAAGCCTACGGGTGACTTGGTGCCTTTTTCACCAAGGAGGGTCCCCCCCAAGGATTGTCAATCCAAGGATCAGAAGCAAACCGCTAAGGATCTCTACCTAATCTATCAAACTATCCTAACATGAAGCGTAGATTGCATATAAGGTAACCTTTAAGAGATACGTGTATGATAGCTCAAGGTTGATCACATACACGAACATAGGTGAGGTAAAGCGCCACTAAGGGGACGACTAACCCTATCACCTTCTAGTTGTAGTTCCGGCAAACGAGCAACAACCAAGCATCTCATCTAAAAGCATCCTTAAACTCCTACCTCCGGCCTACCTCCCGAAGACATCTGCTCGTTCGGGGAAATCACCCTGTCACAATGCTCCCTTAATGAAGCGGGGGATCCACGAGCGTGCCCAAACATGGACAAGCCTACAAACCATGAAGGGTCGACATACTATATCTAATCACCATGATTACATAAAGCATGCTATGTAGTCTAACCTAGGATTAGACTAAGGATCAAACATATTCATGAAAGGTAGAAAGTAAAGACGGAGACATGGAATCGCTTAAAAATCGGAAAACAAGATTACAATTGCTCACATAATAGTAGATGTGTTTGGGTCACCACCCCCGAGTACATACCATTGATGACTTCAACTAGCTCCGGAACTCCGCCATGGCACAACCATGCAGGGCGGCCATGGCGGCTAGGGTTGGCCTAGGCCATACCCTAGACAATTTCGAGGACTCCACCGCCGTCGTCTCCCTCCGGTGCTCACTTCTAGGTTTCGCCGAGTTTTGATGAAATGGATGTGGCGGCCGTCGGAGGCAGGGGTATAAATGAGCCGAGGAGCGTGTAGGTCAAAGGGGAGGCCGAACCGGGCTCGGAACACCTTAGGCCGGTCGGCATGGGCCTGTTTCGGCCCGGTTCGGGCCCATCTTCCTCCATGATGCTTCTCGTGCTTTCTTGAACATTTGCCGAAGTCCATGTGGGTCCTTGACGTCGTTTTCCCGGCGGTTTGGATAAGGGTACTTGGCGTACAAACTCCTGCATCTTCTGTTTAGGTCCTTGGACTTTCACAAGCTTCGGTCCTTGGGTCATTTGGAGTCATGTTCACTTCGTGTCTTGACTCGATCTTCTCACAAAGTGCTAGATGAACTCCACCCGGAAGTCCTCATTTAGGTACCTAATTCCTGCATAAACAACACACTCCAAAAATCACATGCAAGTGCGAACTTGTTACATCATTAGTGTCCTTAGTGGCGGGTTAGTTATAAATCAAAGCTCAAATCAAAGTGTAACAAGTGCTCTTGGTTGACGGAAATTGACCGTCAACAGTAACTCACGAACGTGCTAAGCTGATTTGATTGCAAGCTACATGTGTATCTGAGTGTGCCTACCTACTTCTTTGCCTTCTCTGCTGTAGCAATTATCGTGCTAGTAATTGTTGCTCTGTTACTTTTCTCCTACCACTGTTGGTAAAACAACATCTTTCATCCAGTGGTTTCTTGAAAATTTATAATAGAATAGTGAATTAGTACAACTGACAGATACAACTAACTTTTCAGTGAGCTTTTCATCAGTTTCATCTACAATTCAGTTATGAATACCCTTCTGTGTAAATATTGCATTGTTCGGTGGTTGAAGTTGACCAAATATATCTAGTTTTGATCTTGGGAGATTAACTGATCCATTTCAGATAGTATTAGCAAACAAGAGGTGTAAGGCAAGCCATGAATTCTGGAGAACTATTTGAAAATATTCAGGTTAGAATGATTACTTTTATGTGCACCACCTGCTACTAATATGTTTGCAGCATGTTTGTAATCCATTTCATTTGTATCAGACACTGCTAGTTTAGTATGTATGGTTGTTGTGTGCTATTTCATACAGCCTGTAGTCAAATACTTTATTCACTTATCTTTCCTCGTCATGTCTCACATGTTCTTGCTGATTTCTTTTGGTGTTGTTTGGTCCTTGCAAGTTATTCCAGAAGGATAAAATGAGGAATATTGTTGCTTGTTTGTTGATATTTTTTTCCCAGTCATGAACTTCGACTGAAGAAATTGAAGGAGTGTTTGGTATGATCTGCTTCATCAGGAAACTGTCTTATGCTCTTTAGTAGTAGCAAATTTGTGGCGTTTTCTAGCTGTGCTGCTTGTCTTGTGGAAAGCCCAGTAAAAAAATATTGCAAGGAGCATGTAACCGTCCTGTAGGGTGCTTGGGCACAGTCATGTTACTGTCCTGAATTTTGATTGCTGGTTCTTCCATCTTCTTGCAGTTAAATCGAACAATGTGGTTCTTTCCGTTTTAATACTTTGCTTTCTTTTGTAACCATTGTATCAGGAAAAATGCTATAGAGCTTGAGAAATTCTGAGTTATTAGTGCATTTCTCTATATCTGTAAACTAATCTTTGTACATTACTAATTTCTTTATTTCCATGCTGCAGATTTCTGTAGCCAGTCAGGAGATATTCCATGGCAGTGTGGACAACCAGCACTGGAAGTCGACTTCAGAGCTCAATCTGCATGAAATAGGCACTGTTGGGAATTCGAAAATCCCCCAGACAGTAAAGTGAAAAAGGCACTGCCAAAAGCTCTTTATCTCTGAAAAAAGTGATCCCTTTACACAGAGGTATGGGGGCTCCTTTTATAGTGCCCGGAGGTCACTTTTACATTCCAATTTTACCCCTGACTACAATACATATACAAGGAAAGTGGAGGGTACATTCATCCCCGGCAATCACGGGGATTTCTTATATTACAAATTTGCCCTTGGTGTGTTCTAGCTTCTTTTCTTCTTGCGTGGCCAAGCTTCTCACGTTCCTTTTGTATCTTCTTGATTACGTCGTTGACTGTTTCAAACATCAAAGTCTTTCCCTCCGTCCAGGGTCTTTCTTCTCGTCTTCCCCACACCTTCGCTTGGGCTGATGCCATCGTTGCTTGTGCTGGCGTCATTCTTCGCTAGAATCTACGTTTTCTTGCGAGATCTTGGACACCAGAGCACTTTTCGATCGAAACCATGATTTTAAGGCATGGTTCTGATGATTCTTCGTTACTCCTCAACTTCGCTTCCTGAAAATACAAACAAAGGAAATCCCATCCTTCTCCGACGAAAACCTTTGTTAGTTAAAGCGATGTTTTTCCCTGATCAAAGAGAATTTTTCATGATAACCGAAGTTCATCAGTTTATGAGGACCATGGAAAGGGAGGGACTCGTGACCTTCGCTTGGTGGGAATCGTCTTTATTTTCCCATATATCCAAGTTTTGTAAAAACACTTTTCTGAAGAAAACGAGTTTGTGTGAGAATCATGTTTCCAACGAACGAGCGAGGGTGACCAGGAAAAGGTCGATTCCCCAACAGGCACCATTGAGAAGGGGAAGAGAAACACAATGACATAAATGACAGAAGGAAAAGGAATACAAGATTCATGTTGAGTCTGACAACAAATTTATAAGTTTAATTGATGATGTATTTTGCTTAATGATTTGATTTGATAGGTAGTGTCTCAAGAACTGTTTTGCACATATGAATCATATATGCAGTACTGAACACGTACTGTACTCATTTTGGAAATTCTAGAGGACGTCAATCTGAGCCGAGATGTTTCTTTGCACACCAACAGTTAAACTAAGAATTACACATAAGGGATAACGCAAATATACCTACCCTTCACAAATTAAGTTAATTAAAATTATAGGTGCGTGACTCCTCCATCGTACAGGTAACAATGTAGGACTTAAATGGTAGTATGTGTGACTTCCACATAAGAACATCAATTTCACCTTCGCATTTAACACTTCCAGACAGAAGATCGTGCATTGTTATTGCTGGAACATAGTCTTCAGGAAGGCGTTCGCGGTACTGACTGCAAACTACAAACTTACCTTTCTTCAAGAGCCGAGCATGATGAGGTTTATTTTTACGTGCAAGAATGTATGGATCCTCACCAAACAGATAGATATTTTTATGTCTCCGGCGACGGGCGCCGGGACTTGGGGGTCCACAAGACACCTGAACACCCCTGAATTATGCAACAATCTCCCACTAATTTATGCTCGGCTTACCTCAGCTTGACGACGCCCATCCTGTCACGAAGTTCAGCAAACCTTGCACGACAGCGCCACGATGCTGCGATCTTCTCGCCTCCGCAACAGCTGTGCCATCCCACGACTAGCCTATGACTCAACTGAAAAACAGGAAGCCAATGCATGAACACATGCACAGCCTGTACATTGACGCGCTCAACTAATTGAGCTCCTTCTATTTAGCTAAGAAAGCAACAAACTAACAAGTTCAGCCGAGCCTGAACTGTGCAACAAGCACGGCAACAGACAGAGGATGGCATGGAGACTAGCAGCAATGACTCTGCGGTTTTCAGAGGCTATATGCTGAACACATAAAGGGACCAAAGCTTCCGCTAGATGAACACCAAATCATGTAACTCCCACGGGTGATACGATTGCTGAACAATGTGGTTAACTAGCATGATGATAAATTGAAGAGCATGACGCTCATTTTCACAAACAAAAAAGGTCAAAACCACGAAGTGAGTGAAGAAATAATTTAGTGAAACACCGAAACAGAAACTAACATAATTGTAACTTAATTATGAGAAGGTCGTGACCAATGCCATCAGCTAGTAGCCTAGTATATATGTCTGCAAAGCAGCACATGTACAATATGGTCAACCAAGCTATTGCTAAAGTTGGATGTCTCTAAAAATACTATTGGAGATATTTTTTTGTAAGCCTTAGGGCTTGTTCTTTTCCTCACAAATGAATAGTGAAAAGCACAATTTACCCGTTATTCTCTCACAACTTCACTCACAAGAAATACTATTCCAGCACTATTCATTTGCAACTTCACTATTCCTTTTCACCCAAAAGAACAGGCCTTTAAGGAAGTACCCCTCTATTTTTGTTTTTTAAGATTCGCACTCATATCAAGTTTTAAATTTTACAATCCTTGAGTAATAATTCAACAATTATTTTTTATTTTTATAATGTAAATTTTACAGTTGGATTCCTAATCAACTACATGCTCTATAAATATTTTAAAGTTGAGCTTTGTTGTTGTATTTGTAAGTACATGTGGTACTTGCAGGTACTTTCCTTTCTTATTCATATTATAAAAAAGAATTAAATATATTTATATATAATTAAAAGAGTATCATATAAATTTCTCACTATTTTCTCACTTGGTCCTACACTCTAATTAAATTGGTGCTTGTCTTTTAATATTTCATCATCTCCGAGAGTTTGCCAAATTTTATTTGACAAATCTTGTGTTTTGCCAACTTCTAAAAAGATATGTCAAGTAAAAAAAGAGCTCATCTCCAACAGTTTGGCATAATTCACTTGCCAAATCCTGATCTAACTTACATCAGGAACTCTGTGAGAGAAACAAAATTATGTTTATGCCCTTCCACCTCTTGAAAAACTTAAATAAGAAAACTGAGACAGCAACAAAATTATGTTTATGCCCTCCACCTCTTCTGATATGGATGGATGCGCCGTGGATACGAGCGTGCATATATGCGCGTGCGGAGGTTCTTTTTCCGAACTTGGGATAAATGTCAACCTAAGATGGGGAACTGTTGGAGAAAGTTTTTCTGCTTTTGCCATGTCACACTCGACCTAATTTGGATGGCCCATGACACTTCATGAAAAACAGACATTGGTAAGGGGTGCGGATGGCCATTGGTAACGGGCAAAATGCCTGTTACCGATCAAGCATTACAAATGAGCCAACAAAGGTAACGGGCCGATGCCCGTTACTGATGACACGTAATTGTAACGGACGTCGAACAAAGACCATTACCACAACTACTTACCAGTCACCTGAAATGGCTGTTTCTTTGGGCCCACCGAGGCCTTTGGTAACGGGCGTAGACACTACGCCTGTTACTCATAACACGTATTAGTAACAGGCGTCTAACAAAGACCGTTACTGAAACTAGTTACCAGTCACCTGAAATGTCTGTTTCTCCGGGCCCACATGGACCTTTTTGAACGCACGTAAACCGAGCCCGCTATACATGAACTCAATATCGAGGACGCTTGTGGACACGTGTCTCCATGAAAGGAGACGCATTTTTTGTACTTGCGTCTCCTCTGTCTCGACGAAAGGAGATGCATGCTCTGGACGCGCGTCTCCTCTGTCTCGACAAAAGCGTCAACTTCTAGGGCCCACCGGTCAGTATTAGTAACGGGCCTTTATGCGGCCCGTTACAGTGTTGTCATACTTGTAATGGGCGTTCAAAGCGAAGCCCATTACTGACGGATCAGTTTTTGTAACGTGCCTTACTTAACGCTCGTGACCGATACGTAAGGCACCTACAGTAATCTGCCTGTTTTCTGGCTGCATCCCGGAACCAGTCAGGATTTGGCAGCCACCAGATCATGGTTGCATCCTGGAAACAGCTAGAATTTGGCAGCCACCACAGCAATGCAAGGAGACATCACAAACACATTCTTATCACATATACACAAGCAAGATCACATATATATATACACAATGCAAGATCACATCAAGTTCCTCATCAGATCGACATGTACGCTAAAGTTTCAAGTTCCTCATTGGTGCTTTGTTTGGATGGAGTCCTGAGAAAACTGGCTAAACCAGGCAACAATATCTGACCCCAGCCAAGCAGGATTCTCAGGCAGTACTAAACAAGTCTGAATGCAGCAAGTTTTAAGTTTGTCAGGCAGTACAATGAACTCACGGTGCACCATTGTAGAAGTTGCCGTTTCGGTCGAGGATCTCCTTAACAATGTACTCGCACAGCATCTCCCGGACCGGCTTTAGATCTTCTGTAGAAACATTTAGGGTAGGTTTGAAATCCTGCAAAATACAATCATTATGAGAATACAAGTACAAGGGTGAGCATTATCTACTTACAAATGGAGAATATGAGCAGAGACAAGGGTGAGCATTATCTACTTACAGCAGCCTTCTTGATGTGAGGTATGTCTTCGAGTAGTTTGAACATACTGAATGCCACATGGAATTCATGCAAAAAGGACCCTGATGGCTGCTGAGCGCACTACGCATCGAGGTACCAAAATGACAAGTTAATGCAGTACCAAATTGGTATGAAGGGACCATAAAAAAACCTCGGTCTTACAGTGGTATTTGGCTTGTGCTTGAATGTCTGATTGGTTTTTGGCTTTTTCTTCTTCTTGCCTCTGGTCTCCACGGGCTCGTTCTCGTCATCATCAGCATTGTTATCATCTCCACCATCTTTTTTCCTCTTGTACCGATCGAACCCACACTTGGGGCACTTGTCAAGGTCTTCATAATCTCCACGGAACAATATACAACTGTTCTTGCAAGCATGAATTTTTTCAACCTCTATTCCCAGAGGACAAATTATCTTCTTTGCCTCATAGACAGACTCAGCTATTTGGTTTCCCTCGGGTAGCATGTCCTTAAGGAGATTCAATAGTTGTTTGCAACTTTTGTTGCTCCAACCATGATCTGTCTTAAGCTGCAGAAGTTTTAGATCACCAGAAAGGCGAGAGTACTTCTTGCAACCAGGATAGAGGGGTTTCTTTGAATCTTCAACGACCGCTTCACCGCTAATTCGTGCTGTATACACTCATTGAAACTCAATATCCCGCAACATTTGATCAACATAGTGCACACGTTGCAACACCTCACCATCATTGAAGCCCATAACTTCTTGATCAGTGATATCCTCAGGCCTCATCACAATTGGTGGGAATGGTTCATTTTCCTCAAAAACTCCACCTTCATCAAGCTCTTCATCATGGCATAGCGCTGCCCCTTCAATATTAAGGCCGGTAGCATGGTGTCGCGCTTCACCTTCATTTAGGCATCCTGCTTCGACATCATTAAGGCCTTCCTCAGCATGTTTATTCCAACACATGTAATTTTTTTGAAACCACGTGTGATCAAATGATGAAAAATGTTGTCCCATTGTCCGAACTTCTTCTGGTTGAGATAATCTTTACAGGGGCAAAGCATTGCCTGAACACCACGATTTCTCATATCCGCCTCTGCTTGATCTAGAAAACCATTGACCCCCTTAAGAAACTGTCCCAATCTCGGGACTTACTATACATCCAAGCCTGAGCAGCAACAGCCATCTACAATTTCCATACATCAAATGAGCATAATTCATCACCAAAACCGATGAGTAAGATGATTAGGACAGTAAAGTTCAATAAAAGGGGGCAATTTCCACCTTGATGAGGAGGAGGAGGACGAGGGCGTCGCGGTCGCGGTGACGGCAATGATGCGGAGGAGGAGGATCAGCTGCTGGTTTGGAGGATGGCGACGTACGGCGCGGAGGGACGCCGCGCCGTGGTCGACGTCCGCCGGTGCCTTTCGCCGTCGTGCACATGGCCGGCCGGCCTGCTGCAGCGTCGGCTTTCTGAGGAGAGAGAGCACACGCAGCGAGTGGGGCCTTCAGAGAGCACGCGCGCAGCGAATGGGGCCTTCAGAAAGCGCACGCACATGCTGCTGCAGCAACAGCGGGGAGAGAGCGAGTAGGCCCTTAGAGGAGAGAGAGCGAGTGTAGTTGTCGGAGATAACAGAGTGGTCGGAATGCAAAGAAAAAGACGCGTAATAACAACACACGTCTCTGATGTGAGAAAACAAAGGAGATGCTAGCTCCAAACAAGCGTCGCCAATTGGGTCGTCATAAAAGGAGATGCATCCTAAAACCATGTGTCTCCAATAAGAAAGTCATTAGTAACGGACTTAAAGAGCCCGTTACCGATAGGTTTCACTTTCGTATCGGACGCATTTTAACGTCCGTTACAAAGAAAACATGTAACGGGCGTTTAAGAAGTCCGTTACCAGAAGTCTTCATTGGTAACGGGCGTTGTGGTGGTGAGGTCGGGTTCGAGCCTGCCGCACTTATGCGTAACGAGCGCCAAACAACAACCGTTACAGATGAGGTCCATGTAACGCGTGTTAAGGGTCCGTTACAAATGCTGCGTGACCTATTTGAGGTTTTCACGTAGTGTGAGTGGCTCATGAGCGCAGGTGCACGTGTTTAGTACCACATTGCTAGTTGAGCAAGGGTGGAGCCAACTTATAAGGCTTTGCCCACCAACCATAGAACCTTCGTGTTAACCCTTTTATACGAAGCGAGGACGAAAGTGTAAGCAGGGTGCTATGTGTACGTGTGCCCGTCCCTATGGAAGAGCTCGGCAGTGCGACTTTGTTCCCTCACGGTTGCTGCTATGTGTATGCGTGCCCGTCCCGTAGGGTGCATGGCGTGTGTGGGTTTGAGATGAGACACACGGCATGGCATATAGGTCAGCACTAGATGTACGGTCGTGTCTGAGCAGTGCGGCTTTGGTCCCTCGCGGTTGCTGCAATGTGTACGTGTGCCCGTCCCATAGGGTGCATGGCGCGTGTGGGCCTGAGATGGGATACACAACATGATATATAGGTCTGCACTAGACGTACGGTCGTACGCTAATAACGTTCCTGGACATTTGCTCACGTACGGCACGCCATGGCGGCGCCGGCGGCTCAACGCACCCAAGACGGCCATGGACGCGGAAACGAGCTTAGATGCGGCCAGAAGGTCCATGAGAAGAAGAGAAATGCATCCAATTTGGCCATTTGTCACGTGGAGAAGGAGCGGACGGGACACCTCAGGTGGAAAGACTTACAAGCTCGCCGGGGGCGGCCGTCAGCATGGCCGGCGACGCAGCACGCTGCTGGAAGACGGCTTGTGCGCTTCACACAACGTTCGCACCCTTTCGCTTGGTCGTGCTCGTAGGCCGTAGGACGTGGTGACGCTTTGAAGGAGGGGAGGCCGTAAGATTTGGCATCGTCGGCCCTCGGCCGTGTCCATTCTATGGTGAGGTGCGGCGTGGCGCTGAACAACAGTTTGGGATGCATGGCGTCTCCTCTGCTTTTCAGGGTGAAGTGAGCTGATCTCCATTGCCACTACATGTGTTGCCAAAGCCATGCACATTGTTTCAGATTATCAGAAATGATTCGGTTGATCTGCTTCGCCGCCATCATCGGATTGGTAATTATATGCCTATAATGCATCATGCATGCATTGATCAAAGCTGAACTTTACCGGAGATCGCATATAGTAGCCAAAAAAAGTAGCAGCATGCAATACATTTTAAGTTAACATGGTGTGCTACTTAATAGATAGTGATACATATTACGTTGCAACCTTAATGCTCTGTAATTGCATCTCTTGGCCTTATGTTTGGAGAAATTGACCCAAATCCTACCTGTTCACAGATTTTTCCTCGGTTATGCATTTCTGTTTCTTATAATTTTTTCCACTCCATTTTTTTGTTTCTTTGTTACCCTGAATCCCTGACTGTACATGATCAAGAATTTCGGGCACAGCTGTGGTGGTGCCTGACTGCTTTTCCTTTTCGTTCTGAATCCACTCTGCAATCTATGGAACCCATAAGTCAAGGCAGTGGTGGATCAGATGTGCCCTGCAACTTGAGCATATATTCATCTCCCTTTCTGTTTGTGCTTCTAGAACCTACTGCTTGATGGCGTGTAATTTGTGTCAATGGATTGTTGTTTATTCTATACAATAACGCCAAATTCTTGAGAACATCAATCTGAGCCGAAATATGGTTTTTTCCACACCAATATGGATAAACTCAGAATTGCACATAAGTGATAAAATTAACTCACTCGCCCTTCACAAAGTTAAAATTATAAGCGTGTGAATCCTCCATAGTACAAGTAACAACATAGGACTTAAATGGTAGTACGTGTGACTTCCATACAAGAACCTCAATTTCACCTTTGCATTTAACACTTTCAGACAGAAGATCGTGCAATGTTATTGTTGGAACATTGTCTTCAGGAAGGTGTTCGCGGTGCTGAGTGTAAACTGCAAACTTATCTTTGTTCGGGAGCCAAAGTGATGAAGGTTTATTTTTCCGTGTAAGGATGTATGGATCCTCACCAAACTGAGATATTTTTATGTATGTTGTCTTTCAAAACTTCAAGAACCGTGTGCCAGTATTTAGAAATAAATTTTTTCCTTAGGATGCCTGAGTTTATATTTGCAGTTATGAATGATCCATTCATGCATCTTGCCATCTCCATAGCAATTGCTTCTAATTTTGGATGATCATTGGAATCCACACTCCCAAATGCGAGAATCTTGAAGAAATACCAATATGCTTCCCGTGGTAGAAAATTTAATACAAGGGCTTGTGTGGTACCAAACTTTATTATTGTACCTGATCTGCTTGTGATTATCATCTTGCTTCCCTCTCCAAGGTAAGCACTGGCAGATGAGTAAAAGCTATTCCAGGCCACCTCATCTGCATCCAATGAGAACTCAATAATCAGGAGCAGCCTGTCATTTTGGCCCAAGACATTGTACTGCTGGGTGGTTGGAACTCTGTCTTTCAAAGTGATCGCAGTCTCATAGTTAATCTCATCTCCGGTTATTACCACAATTCGTGAAAAGTGGTTGCGCACCCTTTCATCATTGTATACATGTGCAACTAGGGTGCTTTTACCAACATATGTTGGCCCCACTATTGGTAGGGCACCGACGTTTTTCATAGTTGACTCCGTTTGCATCAAGAAGTCAATCACTCTATCCATTTCCATTTGACGACCAAACATGCACTTGCCAATGTATAGATGCATGCTATAAGGTTGCCGATATAGTGGAGGATAGTTGCTCAAAAGTGTAACAAATTCACCCACATCAGCAAAAATGTTATTTAAATTGTCCAGGACTTGCTGCAGATCTCTCTGCATATGTGTATTTCCAATAGAGAAAAAGTGGCGCTTGGCGGAATTGAATTTGGATAGTGCAAAAGTAGTACTTACTACATGATCTTTGGCTTTGAGTTCTTCGATACCTTGGTTACTGAAGCTGTCCAAGATGAAATAGCCTCTGTACATTTCTTTCCTCAACATGTTCCACTGATATAACATCGCTGGGTTTATGATGTGCCGTCCCTCTGCCTCCTCAACGATGACACGGACCCGAAGTAGTAACCGCTGCAGATCATGTAACTTGATGGCCTCTGCAGTTGGGGTTGTAACTTTCGAGCATTTATCCATGAGAAAAGCAACGAATCTGTTAGCAATATCACAGATAACTGCATTTAAAAATGCTGCCATGGGAAAGCTACCCTAGCAATGATTAATTGTAGTATGAATCGCTAATCCAACGATGCCTGCTTGTACCATGAATAGAACTGGTTCAAGGATATATTTATAGTGGTTGAGCACCAATAATCTTATTAGCGGCCTAGTAGTAAACGTTGTCGTCTTCGTCTCAGAATGTAACCTCAATGTTGAAGGAGCCATTCGGAAGTTGGTGATTCAGGCGACCCTCCGACTGGCTCATCATCATTGATTGTGTGTAATTTGTGTTAATGAATTGTTGTTTATTGAAGGGGACAAAACTGATGATGCATCAGTAATCGGTAGCAGTTTTGTCAAAGAAAGAAACAAATTAAAGAAAGTGACTAGAGTTTGTACCAACCGATCGATTGTGTCAATGGGTTGTTGTTTACTGAAGGGAACAAAACTGATGATGCATCAGTAATCTGAAGCAAAGAAAGCGACTGAAGTTGGTACGTGTGAAAAAATTAAACAAGCAGACGAAGGCATTCCACCTGGTGGACGGTAAATGAAATACCGTCCAGCCCTGGCCCCTGGGTCATTACGAATGGCGGCCAACGTCGCTCGCCGCCGCAGGGGAGTGAGGCTAGGAAGATGATGTCGTCATGAATTCGACTCTGATAGCCCTAGCGTGCCATACCAACACCGCCGGCGGGGACACCGAGCACCGCAGGCTCTATCTCCGCCGTTCCTCGGCGGCAAGCGCCGCTTGCCACTGCGGTGCGCCTGTCGCGCGCGCAGCGTGCCTGCCGGCCGGTGGCGAGCGACCATGGCATCCCATCGCTCGGCGTGTGCTCCGAGTATCTCTCCACACGCGGGAACGCGTCGCGCTAGGTGGATGGAGACGTTGAAAGGCGCCGCCGGCGTTGACAACGTTCCCAAGAGCTGGCCGATGGGACTGTGGGCGGCGGCGGTGACGTTGGCGTTGCCAAGAGAGAGCAGATGAGGTGAGTCATCGCCGGGCGCGTCCACACCGTGACCGAGGAGGTAGGAAGCAGAGCACGTCAACAGACAGAGGATGGCGTGGAGACTAGCAGCAACGACTGCGATTTTCAGAGGCTATATATATGCTGATTGCTGAACACATAAAGGACCAAAGCTTCGGCTAGATGAACACCACATCATGTAACGCTCACGGTTGATACGATTGCTGAACAATGTGGTTAACTAGCATGATGATAAAGTGACGAGCATGGCACTCATTTTCACACAAAAAAAAGTTAAAACCACGAAGTGGGTGAAGAAATAATTCAGTGAAACACCGAAACAGAAACTAACATAATTGTAACTTAATTATGAGAAGGTCGTGATCAATGCCATCAGCTAGTAGCCTAGTATATATGTCAGCCAAGCAGCACATGTACAATATGGTCAATCAAGCTATTGCTAAAGTTGGAGATATTTTATTCACCACTACAGAAAGGGGCTTTAGTGCGGGGCAGAAAGCCAGTTTAGTACCGGGCGTTTGCCCGGTATCGGCTCCCCCATACTAATTGTCACACCATTTAGTATTGGCTAGGCTACCCGGTACTAAATGATTATTTAGTGCCGGTCGATATTCACGACCGGTACAAAATGACATTGCATCCCTACGTACTTTTCTTTTTTTTTGTTTTTTCATTTTTTCCTTTTCTTCTCCACGTGTTGTTGAACACCATAAAAAAATCGCAATCGCAAAACCACAATAATGATCACATCCACATATTTAACAAGAATCACAAGAATACATTTTACAAGAATCACCATCACACATTACTAGCACACATTTCACAGAATCACTGAAAAAATCCAGAAAGTTCACAGACAGGAATCACTGAAAAATTCCACAAGGTTCACTGTCACAGAGTGCATAGTGAGCTTTGCCTACACCGTCGGAGTTCATAGCGAGCTTTGCCTACGCCGTCGGCCTCCCACTGTGTCGCTGCCTCATCAGCTCACAACAGCATCACCTCGGGCCTGATCAAATTCTTCTCCTGCAGATTTGCCACCACCCTCCTCGTCAGATTTGATTCCCGTCTTGCAGAGAAATCTAATCCTAGCAGAAAATAGACACGAACTGATCCTAGCAGAAAATCAAAACGAATGTCCCAACAATGCACGAACGAGAAAAGCATAGACCTGGATGTCGAGCTCCATGCATAGCCTCTTTAGCACCATGATCCTGACGTTGAGGCTGTCGCCGGCGGCCCCCGCGCCAGCGGCCGGGGAGGCCTCTCCCCGCATCGACGGCGGTGACCCCCGCGTCGACGGTGGCGACCCCCGCACCAGTGGCCAGGGAGGCTCGTCGCCACGGCCGACAGCAGCGGCCCTCGTTCCCGCACCTACGCTCAGGGCCGTCTCCAGGAATTTGAGGCCCCGGAGCGAGATGTAAATTGAGATCTCAATCTTTTCTAAAAAAGATCATACTTAATATGACTAAAGCATAATAATAAAGCAAAATTAAGATGACCAAACCCTAAAACTGGTCTACTGAGTATTGTGCAATTACAGAACTGATTAAAATATTGCTGAATTGCATGATTGATTTGTTGATCAAGTATCTACTGACTTATTACATGTGTTCAGACTTCAAATTCCTACCTTCAAGTAGTAGAAATCTAAAGGGGCCTGTACGTGTGCTGTGAATCGATGATGTGTGGACGTGTGGTGCGTGTGCTTGCCTGCGCCTACCTCTAGTGATTCGCTGTCGCAGATCAGCAGCGGACAGACGACAAGAGATGGATGTGAGAGCAGAGCCTAGACTTTTTTTCTCGCTGTTTTGGTGGAGGCCCCGACTATTTTGGTGGCCCTGTTCGATCGCTCTGCTCGTACACCCTCGTCGACGGGCCTGCCTACGCTCGCCGGAGGCCAGCACTCGCGCCTGCTCTTGTGGCAAACCACAAATAGCTGGAGGGGTTTGCCAGCGAAATCACACGGCGAGGAGCACGGCGGCGCCGCCTCGAGCACGAGAGGGAAAGGAGTTAGGTATTAGCGTTTAGCTACAGTGTTCTTCGATGTCCTTCTTCCCAGTCACTGCTGGGTATATGTTCAGCGAGGTACATGGGCTATAGCCCTTTCACGGCTCACAGGCCGGCTATTACAAGGCCTCGGGCCCAACTCCTTTACCGGGCTTGCTGATTGTATTATAAGCAACAGTGGCGCGGCCCAGGTCATGACATCCCCTCCCCCTTAAGCTGCAGCACGTCCTCGTGTTGCTGAATCAGGGACAAGTAGTCTCAGAGGAGAACACAGCTAACTTCTCCCAGGTAGACCATGCTTCTGGCATCCCTGTCCATTGCACAAGAGCAAACAGCACAGAAGCATTGCCAACAAGGTGGAGTCTAGTGGCTAGTACCTTGCCTGGTCGAGGTGGACAATCAGAAGTAATAGATAGCAGCGTGGCATCATCATTAACTGCGGCGCCCGGTGGAAGAGCCTTCTTCAGTTGAGATACATGAACCACCGGATGAATTTTGCTTGATGCTGGTAGCTGAAGCTTGTAGGCGACCTTGCCTATCTTCTCCATGACAAGATAAGGTCCAAAATATTTGTATGCTAGCTTGTGGTTTGCACGACGTACCACAGTGTGTTGCGCATAGGGCTGCAGTTTCAAGTAGACCCAATCACTTACCAGAAAGTCCCGCTCTTGCCGATGTTTATCCGCCTGGACTTTCATGCGCTGCTGAGCTCTGGACAGATTATGCTGAATCACATGCATCATAGAGTCCCTTTCTTTCAACCACTCATCAAGATCAGCAGATTTGCAGGTATCCTCAGCAGATATACCGAAATGTCTAGGGGCATGACCATAGAGCACTTCAAAAGGGGTTTGGCCATGGGCAGAATGGTGGGTGGTATTGTACCAATACTCAGCTAAGAACAACCAATCAGCCCATTTAGTTGGACAACTGTTGACCATGCATCTCAAATAAGTTTCTAGACACTGGTTTAATCTCTCAGTATGGCCATCAGTTTGAGGGTGGTAGGCTGAGCTCATATTCAGTGTTGTTTGGGATAGTTTGAACATTTCTTGCCACAAGGTGCTGGTAAAATTTTTGTCCCTATCTGAAATGATGAGTGTTGGTAGGCCATGCAGTTTGTATATGTGGTTGTGGAACTGTTGGGCAACAAATAAGGCTGTGTAGGGGTGTACTATAGGGAGGAAATGGGCATACTTGGTGAGTTTATCTATGACCATTAGGATGGTGTTATATGATTTGGATTTGGGTAGACCCTCAATGAAATCTAGACTGATTGTGTGCCAAGCATGCTCAGGTATGGGTAAAGGGTTGAGGAGTCTAGGCAGCTTAGAATGCTCAGTTTTAGCTTTAGCACATACCTCACAGTTAGAGACATAAGTCTTCACATCTTCTTTCATATTTGGCCATGCAAACAGGGCCATGATCTTGTTGTAAGTAGTAGTAATACCACTGTGACCCCCCAATCCACTAGTGTGCAGAGCCAACATGATTGCTTGGTGTGCTTCAGCAAGGTTGCCCAGCCAGACTCTGTCTTTATACTTGATGATTCCATCGACTAACTTATAGCCCATATCATTGGAGCCTGTGATGGCCAATTCAGTTAGCAAAGCTTTGGCTTCCTCATCCTGAGTGTATCCTTCAATGATGACCTCCATCCATTTTGGTTTACTGATGGAAATAGCTACCAGCTCTTGACGGTGCTCCTGTCTGGATAGGGCATCAGTAGCCTTGTTAAGCACCCCTTTCTTATACACCACCTTTTATTGGAGACCCAACAATTTGAGGAAAGCTTTCTGTTGCATGCCTTGCTGTAGGTTTTGCTCTCTTAGGTGCACCAAACTTTTGTGATCAGTCAGAATAGTGAATTCCTTGTGTTGTAATAAGATTTCCACTTAGTGGCTGCCATGATAACAGCCAGGCACTCCTTCTCATAAGTGGATAAGGCTTGAGCTTTGACACCCAGGGCTTTGCTGAGATATGCAATGGGGTGTTGATGTTGCATCAACACTGCTCCAATGCCAATTGCAGATGCATCTGTCTCAATTGTGAACTCCTTAGTGAAGTCAGGGAGAGCTAACACTAGTGCAGAAACAAGTGTTGTTTTCAGAACCTCAAAACTTTGTTGTAGTTGAGGTGTCCACACAAAAGGTGTGTTTTTCTTCAATAAATCATTCAGGGGTCTGCGGATAAGCCCATAGTTCTGGATGAACTTTCTATAATACCCAGACAACCCCATGAATCCCCTTAGCTGCTTAGTGTCAGCTGGAGTGGGCCATGCCTGAACTGCTTGGATCTTTGTTGGATCAGTGGCTACACCCTTGTTGCTGATTATGTGCCCCAAGTACTCCAGGGAAGGCTGAGCAAAGGAGCATTTAGCTTTGTTGAGCACAAACTGATGCTACTCTAGGATATCAAACACTTCTTGGAGATGCTGCTTGTGCTCCTCCAGAGTCTTGCTATACACCAAGATGTCATCCACAAAGACTAACACACATTTCCTGAGCATAGGCTGAAAAGTTGTGTTCACAATTGCCTGAAAGGTGGCTGGTGCGTTGGTAAGGCCAAATGGCATGACCAAAAACTCCCAATGGCCGTGGTAGGTACGGAATGTTGTTTTCTGTTCATCAGGAGCATGAATCCGTATCTGATGATATCCCTACTTCATGTCTAGCTTTGTAAACCAGCCAGCATCTTTGAGCTCATCCAGCAATTCGTCGACAATAGGGAGAGGGTATTTATTCTTTACTGTGATGGTGTTGAGCTGACGGTAGTCTATGAAGAATTGCCAACTACCGTCTTTCTTCTTGACGAGCAGCACCGGTGAGGCAAACAGGCTTGTGCTAGGCCTAATGATTCCATTACTGAGCATCTCCTTCACTTGCCTTTCGATTTCATCTTTCTGTGTTGGAGAGTAGCGGTATGGTTTCACATTGACTGGCTTCACTCCTAGAATCAATGTGATCTGATGATCACAATGTCTGTTGGGTGGCAAGTCCTTGGGAGTTTGGAACAAATGCTCATGTTTGTCCACTAGCTGTTGAATGTCCACTGGAACAGAGTTATCTTGTGGAAGAGGCTTGACTGGAGACAACTGTACTAGCTGGGCAACTCCTCCCTTCTTAAGAAGGCCTTTGAGCTTTTTGAGCTTGAGCTTCTTGCATTGGCTTGTGCAATCCTTCACACCATGTAGCAATACAGACTTGCCATTGTGCTTACCTCAAACTCTTGCGCCTCTAATGAACCCACATGGGGCTGAATTGCTCTAGCCAGTCCATGCCAAGGATGAGATCATAATGAGGTATGTCTAGCACTCTGGCAGCAGTAGAGAAGGTATGGCCTTGAGTCCACCATGTGACATTAGACACCTGTTTGTTACTCAACATCTTGCCTGCACTGGCAATTGTAACTTGAGCTTCAGGAGCATCTTCTAGACGGAGCTCCAGGTGCTCAGCTAGCTTGGCACTGATAAATGTTGAAGAGCTGCCTGAATCCACCAAGATTAATATGTCTTGCTTGTGAATTTTTCCTTGCAACCTGATTGTTTTCTTGCCTTGAACCCTTGCTGCAGCACAGTGAGACAGACATAAGAGCTCCTCATCACTTGAAGATCCTGTAGCAGAATCATCCATAGTCTCTTCCAGTTGGAATGTTTCAAATAGTTCTTCCACGACATGAAGAGGAATTTGTGGAGGACATTTGTGATTTCTGTTCCATTTATCCTCACACTTCATACACAAGCCTTGCTTCCTTCTCTGTGTCATTAAGGCTGAGAGCTTGTCATCAAGCTTGGCTTTGCCATTTAGCTTTGCTTCAGCAGGTTGAGAGCCCAATAAGCCTTGAGGGGCTGCTGTGCCAGATGATGAGGCCTTGTCACTAGATCTTGAAGAGAAACCCCTTGCACCTCGAGGTGGAAATCTCCTCTGAGATGCCTCTAGCATCTCTGCCTGCATACAAGCCAAAGATGCAGCAGCATCAACAGTTCTCGGCTTATGAAGCAATATAGCATTTCTAATGTCATACTTTGAGGCCATCAATAAATCTATTAACAAATAGGACATCATCATATCTATCATTATGAAGCAACATCTTATGTCTAATCTACTCAAATTTCTCCACATATTCTTCTACAGAACCAGTTTGCCTAAGGTTTAATAGTTCTCTCATAATCTGATTATGCAAATCCTTGCCAAATCTATTTTCCAGAGCTACACATAATTCTACCCAGGAAGCTATGCCATGCTGAGCATAATAAGATTGTAGCCAGTAAGAAGAATTGCCCCTAAAATTCATGGTAGCAAAAGGAACCCTCAAATGCATTGGAACATTATACATTGTAAAGTACTTCTCAGCCTGCTCTCTCCAAATCCTAGGGTGTTCACCATCAAATCTAGGAAAATCGGTTTTAGGTAGCCTATACTCCTTCTGACTATGATAGTTATGCATCCCATCAGACTTAATCTCACTATCCGGACCACCAATTGCAGTCTGGGAATGGATGTGCGTACCCTTGACCAGGGTGGGGTGAGGAGTCGATTCCCCAGCCAACACACCCTGGTGATCGGTTGGATTGTCGTGGCCATTGGCCCGCCCCTCTTCCTCGCGCAACGAGGCCATCAGCGGAGCAGTTTTGGGTGTTTGCTCTAACGCTTGTACGCGCGACGTGAGATTGCAGACCACCGCATCCAAGTCGATGGCGAACTTGTTAGCATCCTTGCTCCACTTATCGACGATGTTCACCTTGTCGAGGATGGTGGTGACCGTGTCGGTGAGCTTGCCGACGTTCGTCGCGAGCTTGCCGACGCTGGTGGTGATGGAGTCGACGTTAATGCTGAGGTTGTCGATCCGGCGGCCGAGCTCGTCGATCTGCTTTTCGACAGTCATCATCCTGGCGGTCAAGGTGAGCGGCTTCGGTTTCCCGTGGGGAAGGGTGGTGGTGGTGGTGGTTTGGGTTGGCGGCGGTGGCGGTGGTGGTGGTGAAGTGGCGTCGGAGGTAGAGGCGTCCGGCGCCAGATCTTGTCGGTCACAGAGCAACCAAGGAAAAATTTCCCTGATCCGTCGCAGCAACCGGTAGACGAGGCTCTAGATACCAGATGTGGTGAACCTGGAGGTGTTTGCCGGCGAAATCACATGGCGAGGAGCACGGCGGCGCCGCCTCGAGCACGAGAGGGAAAGGAGTTAGGTCTTAGCGTTTAGCTATAGTGTTCTTCGATGTCCTTCTTCCCAGTCACTGCTGGGTATATGTTCAGCGAGGTACATGGGCTATAGCCCTTTCACGGCTCACAGGCCGGCTATTACAAGGCCTCAGACCCAACTTCTTTACTGGGATTGCTGATTGTATTATAAGCAATAGTGGCGCGGCCCAGGTATGACAACTTTGCCTGTGGAGAGGGAGTCCAGATGAGAGAGGAGAGAAAGGAGATGGGACGATGGAGATCTAGTTGTGTGGTTGGAGAGAGTATGGAGGATGATGCGCGTTGAGGCCGGAGAGACTACGGAGGATGATGCTACTAGTTAGGTGAGGATCGATCAACAACAACTCAATGCAGCAGATCGGAGATGGGCAATAGAAGGAGAGTAAGGGACGACTCACCGGCCAGCACAGCCATATCGACGGGAGCGTGCCACTGCCGGGGGCCCGTGTGCTCGCCATGCCCTTGCGCCGAGGCCGGCTAGGGCCGCGCCCGTGCCACCGGCCGAGGCCGCGCCGCGCCGAGGCCGGTGGGTGGTCGCGCCGCCCTCCGCGCCGCGCACAGGGCAGCCGCCGTGCACAAGAGAGGTGAGGAGATATGAGAGAGAGGAGAGGAAGAAGATGGGAGGTGGAGAATGTTGTGGTGGAGATGACCAAGAGATAAGGAGACAGAAAAATTGGCAGGGTGGTGGGTAGGAGTGTTTGTACCAACTGGTGTAACAACTCGGTAATTAATTGTGGTAGTTTGTATCGGCTAGTGACACTGGCCGGCACAAATTTGAGGGGCGTCATTTAGTATCGGCTAGTGTTTCAAGCCGGTACTGAATAACTTCGCAGAGCCCACTAACTATTGTGTCGACTTGGTCTGCAGTGCCATTTAGTACTGGTTGGGGACACTGTCGGAGTACTGTAGCTCGCGCTCGCTACTAAATGTGCGCGTTAGTAATTGGACGAATGCCCCTTTCTGTAGTAGTGATTGGATGTCTCTCAAGAGACAATTGGAGATATTTTTTGTAAGCCTTGAGGAAATACCCCTCTATTTTTGTTCTTTAAGATGCGCATTCATATCAAGTTCTAAACTTTACAATCCTTGACTGATAATTTAACTATTATTTTTTATTTTTATAATGTAAATTTTATAGTTGGATTCGTAATCAACTACATGCTCTATAAATATTATAAAGTTGAGCTTTGTTGTGGTATTTGTAACTACATGTGGTACTTGTAGGTACTTTCCTTTCTTATTCATATTATAAAAAAGAATTAAATGTATTTAAATATGATTAAAAGAGTATCATATAATTTCTCACTATTTTCTCACTTGGTTGTACACTCTTATTAAATTGGTGCTTCTCTTCTAATACTTCATCATCTCCAAGAGTTTGCTAAATTTTATTTGACAAATCTTGTGTTTTGCTAACTTCTAAAAAGATATATAGAGCTCATCTCCAATAGTTTGGCATAATTCACTTGCCACATTCAGATCCAACTTACATTAGGAACCCTAAGAGAGAAACAAAATTATGTTTATGCCCTTTGTTGGGGCTGTAGAAAACCTCACCTATGGGCACCGGGGGTTTGCCATAGCTAAATAAATTGTTGAGCTTCGGATCCTCTTCTGGGCCAAATGAAAGCTAATGGTCAAGAATGTTTTCCAAGGGAGAACAAAGGTTGTCTCGCGGACGCAAACACAAAGAGCCAACAGGAGAAGAAGGCTAGGCTCCGGAGGGTTGTTTTACTTCACGAACGTATAGCTTTAATGGTTTCTCTCAGAATGTAGGGAGTCCGACCCCGTGATCTTCTCCTTATATCGTGCAATTGCAAGATTCAACACCATGGCAAGATGTGTCATTTCAGAACATCCCGAGCTCCCGATCGACAACAACGAGGAGCGGAGGTCTCGGCTTCGCCTTAAGGCCGAGTCGGTTCACAACTCTTCGTTCCCAAGGCTTAGAAGCTCTGCGTCGCACCGAAAGTGAAGCGTCGGGAGGAACAAGTGGGCGAAGCTTGGGGCTTCTCAAGGTTTCGAGCACGAAGACTAAGTCAAAAGCTGTTCCAACACGGAACCGTCTCCGGTTCTCGCGGCGCATCTTCCGCTCCATCTCGGCGCAACCTGCGCTCCGCAAACTACGGCGTCAAATCCGCAACATATGTAAAAAACCAAGTTTTCCCCTGTGTATTCTTGTTAGATGTTAGGGTTTCGGGGGCATACGTGGAATGTAAACTTAGTCTTTTGGTACTATAAAAGGAGGCCCCTCCTCATTGTAAAGGGGTCGCCATTTTGGAAAGTTGAGTGTGTAATGTGTTGACGAAAGCTGATCATTTAAGGCAATTGAATTGAACGTGTTAATCGTGAATTGTTCATCGAATTCCCTTTTCTTTGTTTGGGGGTTTTGTGTCCCCAACAAAGGCGCCCACCGTGTTCTTAGCCATCAAGGAACCCACAATGGCACCTCCAAAGAAGGAGACTGTTGACCAAGAAGAGCCCAGAGTGGCTGCCAAGGAAAAAAGAATCATAGTCGCTCGAGCCAGCCCGGAGGAGGCGAAGATTTCCGCGTACTCAGATGAAAAGAAAGGTGGCAGGGAAGGCCACACAAGATTCAGACCCAGAAACCAGCCTCACAAATGATAAAGAGGGCGTAGCTGAAAGAGAGCTAGACTCAGTGTTGAGACAAATCGAAGCCATGAAAAAAGAAAAGGAGAGGGTAGCTATGGAACTCGAAGCCCAAAAACAAGCCGATGAAAAATCAAAAAATAAAGGTCAAAGGTCGCTGAAGCTCTCAATGCAGAAGAACTGGATGAGTTGCAATCCCACCGGAACACGCTGCCAAGTCCCACCCCAAACTACGAGGAAGGCCCACCTCCGTAAAATGAAAATATTGTGTTCAACTTCCCAACCCACAACACCGCAGGGATGTTCATGACCGTCGATGCAACCTCACCGTTATCCATTGGTTTGCAAACAGCGCCATGGCCCTTCTCCTACAAAACAATCTCCTTGCCAAAATACAACGGGTTAACAAACCCAAGGCAGTTCATAATGAGTTATGCAGCCACCGTAGCTTCGGCTGGAGGTGACGAAGTTGTTCTGGCCAAATCGTTCATCATAGCATGCAAAGGTGCAGTGTTGAATTGGTATTCACTCGCCACCACACTCGAATCTGGTGGGTTGACCTGAAGACAAAGCTCATCCAAAACTTCCAAGGCTTCCAAGCCGCAACCACTGACGAGGGGGACTTGTTCTATTGCATCCAAAAAGAAAAATAGCCTTTAGCAAACTATGTAAGAAGATTTCTGCAGCTGAAATCCCAAACTCCAGACGTATCAGAGAAGGTTGCCATAGCCGCCTGCATCAAGGGGCTAAACCCAGGGCAAACAGCATCCCACCTCTCGAGGAAAAATCCAAAAACAATGCAAGCACTCTTGGCGGAGCTCGAAGAGTATTGCAGATCAGACGAAGACCACAGGAGAAGAGTGGCCGAAAGAAATCGTCTAAGGCAAGCACAGAGAGAGCAAGAATGGGTTCCCTCTCACCAAAGTATACAGAACAATAGAGCTCCTAACCCACCAAACCAAGTCCTCCCAATTGAGGCCGCGCCTCACACCCAAAAGCAAAACCCAAACCAACCACAAAACTAGCCTCCGCAGCAGGCTCCGCAAACTTCAAACCGCGGGGGTCATAACCAAAGAGGAAGAGGTAGGGGCAACAGACCGTCCCCTCAAAACCAAAACTCTCGCCCACGTCTGTTTTACTGCTCATTCCACGGAAAACACCTCACCATTCCACAGACAATTGTCCCGAAACCAAGAGAACCTTGGAAAGAATGGCCGAAGAAAAGAGGGCCGCCCAAACCCAGCACCAACCCCCGCCACCTAAACCTGTCAATCACACCTGGCCTCGGCAACCTTTCCAGCAAAACCCATATTCAACCGCACCTCCGCTTCACTCCTATAGCCAAGGAAACCCAAATTATTTCCAAGCCAGCACATATAGCCAACCACCGCCAGCATGGCAAGCATCAACACCACAACAATTCCAGCCGCAAAACCAACAAAACACTCAGCCAATGCAACAAATCCCACCTCCGCCACCCGGCATGCCAAATGTAATTCCAAAAGAGGAGCCACCAAACCCAAGAAATGATCCCAAAGCCTTACCAACCTTCAGCTCCATCATGGCCATTTCCCAAACCGAAGCTCAAAACCAGCAAAGCTCCTATCACCAAGTATTCCCGATTGTAGGGGGGTCATCCCTCGAGTTCGAAAACAAGAGGATGAGAAGGAATTATTTCAGAGAGGTGCATACTATAGTCCAAGATGGACCTTCGGTCAAGCCACCTTGGGCGCATGTACCCATTACCTTCACAGAGGAAGATTTCAAACTGAAAATAGTTGCACACAACGACGCCATGGTCATTAAGACAATCATCGCAGGCTGGGAAATTGGGGAAGTCCTGGTAGACAATGGCAGCTCCGCAGACATTCTCTTCGCCAAAACTTTCAGAGAAATGAAGATAGACCCACACTTGCTACAAGAAGCAGATGTTCCGCTTCTGGGCTTCGGGGGGAAGCCCGTCAGAGCATTGGGAAAGATCACATTGCCTGTCTCCTTCGGAAACCTTGACAACCCAAGAACGGAGTTGATCACATTCGATGTGGTGGAAATGCATTATCCTTATTTGGCCATCCTGGGCCGAGGCTTCATCAACAAGTTCGACGCAGCGGTCCGGCAGTTGTTTTTATGTATGAAAATCCCAGCGCTCAAAGGAGTCATCACCGTGTTTGGGGATCAGCAGACAGCAAGAGACATTGAAAAAGGCATATCGCCAGGTCAAAGAAGCATCCACCATCTCACCCAAGCCGAAGCTGATGAAGCCGAGGAAAGAGATAGAAAGAAAAAGCTCGCGGAGCCCAAGAGAGATAAGGAGAAAGTTAACATCAGCACCGACAACGAAACAAAAGGATCCATTGGGACGCCACGTCCCGTATAAAGGTCAACAATCGAGCTGAATTAAGCATAGAGGAAGAACGAGAATTGCTAACATTTCTGGCCAAAAATCAGGATGTGTTCGCATGGTCGGCCCAAGACTTAAAAGGAGTTGATCGAGACATCATCGAGCACAGGCTGGAAATGGACAAGAACATCAGGCCCAAAAAGCAAAAGCTTTGCAAAATGTCTGATGAAAAAGCTGAAGCCGTGAAAGCCGAGGTGCAAAGGCTCTTGGATGCCAACGTAATCCGCGAAGCCAAATATTCAACCTGGCTCGCAAACACAGTTCCTGTAAAGAAGAAAAATGGGAAGTGGAGAATGTGTATAGACTTCACAGACTTGAACAAAGCTTGTCCAAAAGACGATTACTCGCTAGAAAGAGTAGACAAAATAGTGGATGATGCAGCAAACAGTGAGATGTTGTCATTGCTTGACATGTTTTCGGGCTACCATCAAGTCAGAATTAGAAAAGAGGATGAGGACAAAACTAGCTTCATTACCCCCTTCGGCATCTTTTGTTTTTTGCGAATGCCTGAGGGGCTCAAGAACGCAGGACCAACATTCACGAATGGCGACTTCGGTGTTTCCACCAATTCGCAGAATCTCGCATACGTCGATGACATAGTCGTCAAAAGCAACAAGCGCGGTGATCACATCTTTGACCTCGCGGAAACCTTCGCGAACATGAGAGCCGCAAACCTGCGATTGAACCCTGAGAAGTGCGTGTTCGGAGTCCACCGAGGAAAAGTACTTGGTTGCCTTGTAGAAACAAAGGGAATACAAGCTAACCCTGATAAAATTCAGGCAATAATAAAGATGGAGGAGCCTGTGTCTCGAAGATGTGCGTAAACTCACCGGAGAATTGCAGCGTTAAAGCATTCGTGTCCAAGGCTGGAGCGAAGCCTCCATTTCTTCCAAGTTCTCAAACAACAAGAAGTTTGAATGGGGGCCTGATCAGAGCAAAGCATTTGCGGAGCTCAAAGTCTATCTCACCAAGTTAACCAAGTTATGCCCACCGAAGCCTGGTTCCCCCTTGTTACTCTACATCTCGGCTTCGCGAACTGCCGTCTGCGCAGCATTAATACAAGAAAAAGAAGTAGAAGGGAAGCCAACTCAAGTTCTAGTCTATTTTGTCTCCGAAACACTCACGGGGTCAAAAGTGTTTTATTCAGAGCTTGAAAAAATCGCGTACGCAGTCGTTATGGCAGCACCGAAGCTCAGGCATTATTTTGAGTCCCACAGAATCATAGTTGTGACAGACCAACCATTACATGAGCTTTTCAACAATAGAGAAGCTTCGAGAAGAATCTCCAAATGGGCTCTCGAGTTATCAGAACATGTGGTTGACTTTGAAAGAAGAAGCGCCATCAAATCTCAAGTATTGGCGGACTTCGTTGTAGATTGGACTTCTCCAACAAGTTCGAGCTCCGTAGACATTGAACAGCCATGGATTGCATACTGCGACAAGGCTTATTGCCACAAAGGATCCGGAGCTTCGGCAATCATAACTTCTCTAGCAGGGGCCAAAATGTGATTCGCAGTCAGGTTGGACTTCCCAGAAAATGAGAGAGCGACCAACAATACAACGGAATACGAAGCTTTGTTCCTCGTCTTGAGAAAAATGAAACCACTAGGGCAGCAAAGCTTTATTGTGAGATCAGACTCCAAAGTCATACAAGGCCATGTAGAAAAAGACAGCGAAGCCATAGAGCCAGAGCTAGTCAAGTATCTCGCCGCAGTAAGGTCCATGGAAAAACACTTCAAAGGATTCACAGTTGAGCACATCTCAAGAAACTCAAACAATGAGGCGGACGCACTAGCAAAAGCCGCTGCACAAAATCAAGCCTTACCTCTGGATGTTTTTTATTAGATTCTGACCACGCCTGCTGTAAAAGAGCTGAATGCCAAAACAATCAATGTCATAGAGAAGTACGACTGGAGGGCTCCGATCTTGGCTTTCCTAAGGGGTCATTATGAACCTACCGAGGAAGTTTCCTTGAACCGCATGAGACAAAGAGCCCGAGGCTATGAAATAATTGACGGAGAATTGTACAAATCCGGCATATCAGCCCCAACCTTGAGATGCATCAGCTTCGATGCAGGAAAAGAGCTTTTGAAAGAAATTCATTCAGGTTTTTGCGGTGCTCACATAGGCTCCAAAGCTTTGGCTCAGAAAGCACTAAGGCAAGGTTTCTATTGGCCATCCATTATTGATGATGCCCATCACCTGGTAAAAACATGCGAAGCCTGCCAGAAGAATGCAAATAATCAGAGAAGCCGTCGATGCACACGCTAATACTTCTTGGCCATCGCAAAGATGGGGAATGGATCTGGTCGGACCCCTCCCAGCAGCGCAAGGAAACTGTAGATTTGCAAGACTATTTCACCAAATGGGTCGAAGCCAAGCCGCTGGCTAGCATCACATCTCGCAACATCCAAAAGTTCTTTTGGCAAAGTATAATTTGCAGATTCGGGGTTCCTAGGGAACTAACTGTGGATAATGGAAAACAATTTGACTGCAATGATTTCAGGGAATTCTGCCTCACCATGGGAACCAAGTTAAAATTAAACACGTATATCACCCACAATCAACAGGGCGTAGAAAGAGCAAATGGCCAAATATTCTCCAAGCATAAAGAAATGCTTTTTCAACCGGAGAAAAGGAAAATGGGTAGAGCGTAACTTGGTCTCACAACACCAGTGTCTCAAGAACTACAGGTTTTCACCCTTTAAGTTGCTATTTGGTTCCGAAGCCATGACACCAGAAGAAATCAAGAACCAAAGCTTGCGAGTATTGAAGGTGCAAGATGTGGGCTTCGAGGAAGCAGAGAAAGATTTGATCGAAGTAGACGTACTCCAAGCTGCTGAGAACTTAGAAAAATACCAACAAGAAACCAAGAAGTGAAGGGACAAGAAAGTTGTAAGAAAAAAAATACAGGTGGGGGACTTGGTCATCAAGAAGAAGAAAAGTTTTGACAACCCAGGGAAGCTACAAGAACCTTGGGAAGGTCCATTCATCGTAACAAAAAGCATCAGACCAGGATCTTTTCACTTAGCAGACCAGTTGGGCAACGCGTTGCCACACACTTGGAACGCGGACAGCCTCCTCAAGTACTACCCGTAAGAACAAGGCAATGTAAAGCTTTAGCTTCGTGAACTTATAAACGGAGCCAGAGCTTAGTTATTTCGCGTCATTTTTCTTCTTTTCTTCTTTACATTTCTCAGCACTTTACGTTTTCGAGATCCGTACTCTTTTCCTTGTAAAAAGGGGACTCCAAATCAGGAGGCAAGGTTTTTAATGAGGCGGATCTATGTATTAAATTTCAGTCTTAATGAAATTACTTTCCCCTTAAGCGCTTGTGTTATTTACTTTCAGCAAGTTATTTCCAGTCATTTACTTATTGCAAAGGGGGTTTTTGCCCAAAGAGCAACGAAAAAGCAACAACCTTACACACGTTGTCTCATAAAAATCTTAGCAATCATGCCTAAGTACCAAAGAATCCCACAGGCAACAAACTAAGTTGCGGGATCAGTTACTTTTTCCAACAAAGGAGTGCTAAAAAATCGAAAGCAATCCTGTGTTCAAAAAAGAAACAAGATTGTTGGTATTCGTTCATAAAAAAAGAAAGTCTGCGAAGCTCGGAACAAGCTTCGCTAAAATCTTGATCTTTTCAAAAAGCCTTTTTATCCTAAAGAAAATGCTATCCCACGGATCAGCTATTTCTTTTCTAAAGATCGTTTGCAGGAACGAAAAAAGCAAAATCTCAGTCGAAAAAGCAACAGGATTGCTGATATTCGACCATTGGAAAGAAAGTCTGCGAAGCTCGGAACAAGCTTCGCTAGACTTTGAGCTCTTTTTAAGAAAGCTCACCCGTCCTACGAAAATGTCGAAGGCTTTGCGAGTATCTCTCCAGCTAAGGGCTTCGGGAAAAAGACCAAAAAAGGGGGGGTGACGTTTTCTTCAAAACAAAGTTAGTTTTTCGCTCTTTTTTCCGAGGCTAAAAAAACGTCGAAATCAACCTCCTCGCGCAAAATCAGCTACAAAGAAAAAAGGGAGGTGACGTTTTCTTCAAACAGGGCCAACAAAAGCCTAAAACGAGAAAGAGAATAGCAACAAAGCCAATAGCATTTTACAGTTACCATACTTAACCAAAAGTTTTTCTACCCGAAAGTTTACTTGCCACGCAGGGCGTTACAAGAACGGACAAACAGTTCAAAGAAGTGCTCAGGCTTTGTCATCTTTATCTTCAGCATCCGCCGCGTCTTTCGGTGCTCCGGAACCCGAGCCACCAGGGATCGCGCTTGTAGGGGATCCATCGCCTTCACTATCACCTTCGCTCGAGTCCGATCCCAATGCCTCCTTTTCCTTAGCCTACAAAACAAAAAAATTAGCGATCAAAAAAAGAAGAGGAAAGAAATTTAAGCAAGAAACCGATGATATAAATATTTACCTCCGCCAAAAGCCGACGCGCCACAAACTTAGCATATTCTTGCTCAGATGCCTCCCAGAACAGAGTCAAGAAAATTTTCTTGATCACTTGAACGTTCTTCGAAGCAACCTCACACTCAAGTTCTTCTGCTGTCGGAAACTTGTAGTTCCTAGCTCCCAAGGACAGAAAGTCTGAGCATCCAGTTTTTTCAAGAAGCCCAAGCAAAGTCTCCACACACATCGAAGCTGCGTAGTCACTAGCACCAGTCATCACGCCAGGGAGATGGTCGAACTCTTGTCCCATCCATTCAAATATAGCCTTAGCATCTTCATCACCAGGGAAAGGCAGGGGCTCTGCTCCAAATTCGCCTAGAGCACGAGAATACTTTTCATGCAAAACTTTGAAGTTCTCCTTCAAAACATCTTCAGATGCCTTTATAAAGTTGTCACGACCCTCAACTTCCTTCTTAAGATCTTCAATCTTAGTTTGTTGGGCTTTTTCTCCTTTTGCAAAGACTCAATAGTACGACCATCATCTTCGACTATCTTTTTGAACTCCTCAAGCAGGCTGTCACGCTTCTCGGCATCTGTGTTTAGTTTTTCAGCCGCAGTTTGATAGGTCTTGACATTATCTTTCAAGATCTCAATGCTTTCATCCCGCAGCTTGCAAATCTTGGCCAGAGCTGCGTTTTCTTCTTTCCGCCTGATGACCTCACGGCTTAGCTCGATGTTCTCGGCTTTGGAAGCCTGAAACTTTTTCTCTTGAGAATGGTACTTTTCAAGAAGTTTCTGCCTTGAGATCATCGCTTTATAAAGCTCGTAGATAGACCACCAGCGGCCTTCCATATCTTCAACAGACTTTTCATAAACTGAAAAACAAAAAATGTGTATGAGCATTTCTGAACCTAGCAAAAAACGCTCTACCAGCAAAAACAAAGGAACAGAAAAAACAAAAAGGGTCAAGAACCAACCTTTGGGATCAAAAGGCGCCGAAGGTTCAGCGGTGGTACTGGTGCCTGGCTGTCACACAATCAAAGAAGAGCTTGGAGCCCCGGGAATTTCCCCTTCCTCCAGTGCTTGGCCGTCAAGGGCACCACCTTCCTCCTGCGGGATGTCTGTAGATGTTGCTCCTGCAAGCCGACCATAATCCATTAGCTCCCAGAGCACATGAGATTCTATAACTCCACGCTCTTTAAGAAATGGCAAACGAACAGACAATAAAGTTTGTAAACCCCTCATACCAACAGCCTTGTTGTAAGAATAAGTTGAGGGGTCGAAGGAGCCTTTCTCCGCAAGCACCATCTCTAGGGTATGTCCTTCCACAACACCAGAAGAGCTCACAGTCTCAACCAGGGATCGCATGAACTCAGGCGATGCTCTGGTATCCTCCGGGGCTTCGGGATGATCACCAGGGCACGAAGAGCTCTCACCCTTGTCTTGGATATTCTATGCTCCGGGAAGTTTCGCATCTTCGCCGGACAGGTCCGTGCCACCAGCATTCCCTGGGATGGGAGGATCCGTGATGATCTCTTTGGGGCTGGGCACGGCAGTTTTTTCAACCTCAGGCTCAGGGTCGGCGGTGCGCTCCTTGTTTTCAGCATCTTCGGTCCCCGAGTCAAGAAATTCCAACGTATCAGAAGAGCCAAGGATGTTCACTATGCAGCATTGCTGCCTAGATTTCGAACCAGCCTTTTTAAGACGAAGGCCGGGCTTCGTCGTCTTCTCAGCAGATGAACCCTTCTCTTGTGTCGCGGCCTGTTTCTTTTTAGCACGCTCAAGCTGACTTGTCTTTGAAGAAGACAGCAGAGCAACGGGCTTCCGTAAATCAGTAGCACCGGCTTTGCCAGACGCCCTTGGCGAAGTCACAGATTTCTTCTTCTTTGCGTCAGTCGGGTCAGGCGCGGCCTGAGTCGAGTCACGGGCACGCTTTGACGAAGCCTTGGGCTTCGCACGATCCTCCACTTCAACGCCGTGCTCAGAAAAGATACGGTTCACACGACGGCCTCCAGTAGGTAGCCTTCGCGAAGCCTGGTACTCTGCCTCGGTGTAAGGGCCAAGAAAGTCCACCACTCGGCGCTCCACTTCACCCACGAACTCGTGAGTGTTCTTTCCTTCAGGCATTTTCAGCCCGAAACGAGGAAAAGGAATAGCTTTCGAAAACCAATCAACCGTGAGCCACTTAATCTCTTTAGGGCTCCAGCCAGAAGAAAGAGGCCAAATATTGGCAGCAACAAACTCTTCAGCAGCATCTCGCCCCGCAAGAAATTGCGAAGCCAAGAGAAAGGCTTTTTCACAATCCTTAAAGCCCCTGGTCTTCGCAAAGTCAGGGCCTGTCACGTAGCTCAAAGGAGTCATTGTTGTAATGCTGAAAGGATAATAAGCAACGCCATCGGAGCCGCGGGGCATGTCGACTTTCACATAAAACCAGTAGTTCAGACAATCATCATCCCACTTGTTTTTATGAGCAGGGCTGAGCTCTACTCTCTCTATATCTTTCTTGGTATTCCTCCTCCGGGTCGTGAAAGTAATGCACCCAAAATGATTCTCATACACAGCAGGATCGTCGTCCACCCGAAAATTTCGCTTTTGAACATGAAGCTCGTAGAACTGAACAAAAGCTTCGGTATCCACACGGCTGTCGCAAGAGCGCACGGCAAAAAAGAACTTAGACAATTGCACAAACACATTCGGCGTCAGTTGGTGCAATTTGACACTATACCGATCAAGGATTTCAGGGAGACACTGAGAACAAGGAAAACATAGACCGGCGTTGAAGAAGTCACGGAAAACCACAGCTTCACCAGCTTTGGGCTCCGGAATTATTTCACCCTCTGGATGACGAGCAACCCCCTCCAGGAAAAACCCCTTCTCCTCATAATACTTGATCAAATTTTCAGAAACTAGCGAAGCTCCGAGAGTAAAAGATGGAGTTTTTTAATCCCGCCCAGCCATCAACTCCAATGGCGAAGCTTCCACTCTAGAAATATCTTCACCCAGATCGACTTCCTTCCCCTTGGCTGAGGGCGACGGCTCGTAATCAACTATATCTCCAGCCGGCTCTTCTGGGGCTTCGACTAGCATAGCTGAAGCAGCTATTTCTTCCTCAGTCATTAGCCGCGCGGTTTGTCTCGTACGGGCCAGAGCGGGTGAAAAAGCTTGAGCTCTGCTATGGAAACAAGCAGCTCCGGTGAAAACGCGCAGCTAGCACGAATCCTGAAGCAGCGGAAATTGGGAGGGCGGAGGTTTAGCTTTGGCACAAGTAAGAAAGCAGGGGACCCCCGACCCCCCTTATATAGCCCGAGGAGAGAGAAGAAGCACAACGGTCTCGGAATACGAATGGACGCCTCGGGAAGGAGCGGTTTCACTGTAGTCTTCAGGAAAAAGAGAAAAACCACGCGAAGCTGGAAAAGATCTTAAACCAGCAAACTCCCTGGAGCCGAAGGTGACGTTTTCTTCATCAAATCACGAAACAGAGTCGAGGAGAAGGTTAAGTCTTGTTGCTCGAACACTTCTCCTCGAGGGGCTACTGTTGGGGCTGTAGAAAACCTCACCTATGGGCACCGGGGGTTTGCCATAGCTAAATAAATTGTTGAGCTTCGGATCCTCTTCTGGGCCAAATGAAAGCCACGGGCTTCACAAATGTTTTCCGCGAGAACAAAGGTTGACTGGCGGACGCAAACACAAAGAGCCAACAGGAGAAGAAGGCTAGGCTCCAGAGGGTTGTTTTACTGTCACACCCGAATTTAAAGGCAAATTCGAATGCTCATATTATATGTGTGCCAGGATCAAGTTTCACACATATAACGACTCAGTGATAACCAAAACAACATGCCATAACGTAAAGAGAGTATTAAACTTTATTACAGACCAAAATGTCTCATAAACGAACTAATTATTATCGAGTAGCAACGCAGCGGATGGGGTCAACACCACAGGCAGCTGACTAGTGGCACGCCCACATAGAACTCGTCGAGGTCTCCAGGGAAATCTTCAAATCTCTCCAAGTCTGAACAGCATCCGGATTGTGTCATTGCAATAATGGAAACAAGCGTGAGCACATGAGTACTAAATAGCGAAACATCATATAACATGCAAGGCTTTATAGTGGAGGCTGATGGTTAAAGCATTTAGCATTTTAGTTGGTCAAGTTTTATTAGCAACATAATTACTAGCAAGTGTAAGTTCATACCAAACCCACAAATAACTTAAGAGAATAAATAACATAAATAAAGATAGATGCATCAGGTTAATCATTGACTTCCATAGTTTACTCATGTGAGGGTCTAGGTCGCTCTTGACCGTGAGCACGGCTAATCGATTAGTTTTACACTCTGCAGAGGTTGTACACTTTCACCACAAGTCGTGTAAAAGTTCAAGGAACTTTAAACCCAACCACGTGATGCCGGCCAAGCATCATACCACACTACCTAGGTGTGATTGCATAGGGATGCTACGAGGCCTTTACAAAGTTTCCCCAGTGTGAAGCAACTCAGGTTCCGAGTCAAGAGTATAAAGTCCCCGAGTAGGACCGTGTCTTAGCAAAGCACACTGCCCACTAGAGCGAGTCTATACCCCACTGGTGCTCCCCCTTGCCCTTATCAGGTAAGATCACCCCAACACTAGAGTCACTAATTAATTAGCCAAGGCAGAGCCATATACCCTTGTGGTTGCACTGTTATCCTGGGTGGTCGCTCCATGTTCCAATTAAACAAGGTGTTCTTGTATTAATGAAGGTATAGCATAAATACATCAAGTTTCATAAAGTTTCATTAATACCATCCACCATGTTAAGCATAGCGAGAGCTACCCAACAATAAAAGTAAATACCCAGGTTGTTCAAGGTATAGGGGTAAAATAATTTAGTCATGTCCTTAAAAAGGGTCCCATCAATTTAATGCAAGCAATAGTAAGAACAGTGAATTAAATGCATGTTGTATAGGTAAACGGGTATGCATCAAGGTAGACTTGCCTTCAACAGATCCTTGTTGCTGTTCAGACACTTGAGCTTCTTGGTCTTCAAATCCTTCAGCCCAAACGATCTCTACGCATCACATCAAGTACATACAAGCAAACAATGGAATAAAATAAGAAACAATCACCAAATAGTGAGATCAAAGCAAAACAGGGGTAAAAAGCTATTCTACTCTTTGATACGATCATTTGGACATAAAGAACGCGAAAAACGGAGTTAAAACGGAAAAGATATGGCTAAAAGAAGGTTCAAGGGCATAACTGTGAAGAAACTAAGATTCCAGGGACCTAACTGCAATAAACCGAGGGCTAAAACATAAAGAAACTTGAAAACAGAGGGGTTAGGTTGAAAAACTAAAGCTGTGGACCTCAGGCACTATTTTTATAAAAGCCAGGGTTTAAAACAAAAGAAAAAGGACTGAACTTCAAGAGTTTTCATAAGGTGGAAGGACCGGCTTGGAATTTTAAAGAACTAAGGGGGCTTTCTTCAAAAACACCACGGTCACACGGGGTTGACCGGTATTGACCTAGTTTGACTCCAGCTAGGATGGATCTGGGGCGCTGGTTTCAGATCGGACGGCCACGATCACGGCGCGGAGCATGGCGAGACGGCAGCGCGCGCGAGGCTCAACTCCCGGCGAGTCGATCTGGGGCTGGGGTGCTCGGCGGGTGATGGGATCTGGTCGGGAAGGACGAGGGCGAGCTGGCGAACCAAACTAGGGCTTCCGAGTGACTGCTCGGGCAATGTCGACGGCGCCAAGCTTGGCGAGGCAGCGGCGGCGGAAAAACGAACTCCGGCGAGCTCTCCTAGGTGATGTAGAGCACGGGAACGACTTCAAGTGGCACCGGCAGCATCCTTACCCTCTTGCGGTTCTCTGGAGCAGCTCTTCGACGATGGGGCAGCGGTGGTCCGGCGAATCGAGTTCGGCGGCGGCTAGGGTTCGAGAGCGGGCGCTGCGAGGGCTCGAGGCGGCGGCGGCTTGGATTGGGAGAGGGGCGACGGGGTCTCCGGTGCTTATAAAGGGCGGCGGCTTGTCGTGCAGGGCTGGGCCACTCGGAGATGGCGGCGGAGCGGAGCAGGACTCGGCCGGCGTGGAGGAGGAGTCCCGGTCGAAGACGGAGGTTGGGGATGACAGACGGGTCCCGCGTGGCAGCGACCGAAGGCGGAGGCGGGCCGGCTGGGCCGAAACCGAAGCTGGGCCACGAGACGGGGGAAACCGAGCGAGCGGAGAGGAAGAAACGGAGGGGGTCCGCCGGACTTTGGTGAGCTGGGCTGGAACAAGAGCTGGGCTGGGGCACAGGCAGACGAGCGGGAGGAGATGGAGGGGCTTAGATGGACTTGAGCTGGCTAGGCCGAAACAAAGCAACAGGCCAGAAGGGTAGAAGGGGTTAGGGTTTAAAAGAAAAGCTTTTGATTTTTTTTAAAACCACTCAAACACATGAATTCAAATCCAAATTTGAATTCAATCATTCAAAAACTATGCTCCAGCATGTATGCAACATAAAACTCCTATATTTATTTATTTAATTTTCAAAAATATATTTAAATGCCTAAAAATTTCACGCACACCTTATGATCCTTAATTTCAAAGCATTGTTTCTAAACAAATTTTATTAAAACAAATTTTTGTAAAATTAGGGTGTTACAAATCCTACCCCCCTTAAAAGGAATCTCGTCCTCGAGATTCGAAGAGATTGAGAAAAAGATTAGGAGACTCTTCTTCAAACTATCCTCTCTTCTTGATCAAGTGGCATACCTGACATCCTATCTGGAAGAACCTCTGTATAATCACACCTTACTATGATATCTTCCAGAACTTTCCCATCAAGTCGGTTCACCAGATCTCAAGATGGTGATGATGTGGCTGGAAATTCAATCCTCTATCCAGCAGGACTAGTGAGTAGTACTGATCTCTTAGAGCACTGGATCACTGCATCACATGCAGCTAACCATCCCATCCCAAGTATCACATCAATCCCTCTTGATTCCAACACTATGAGATTAGCCCAAAAATCTTTGCCTATTATTTTGAGACTGACCTTCTCACACTGATAAGATGCTTTCAATTCCCCCCAGGTGAACTAACTAGCATGTTGCGAGTCATAGGACTAATGGGTATATTATCTTTGAGCTCTGACGTGAAGTAATGAAAGAATGGGATGCTCCAGAATCAAACAAGACTGATGCGGGGGTAGAGTTGACAAGGAACATACCAAGCACCACTTGTGGATTCTCGTGGAATCTGCACTCACATGATTCACTCATCACGTGCATAGTTCTCATTGTCCTCTGCCGCTTTGGGCGTCGCCTCCATTCTTGTTAGGAGTGCCTTGTCTTTGGAGTGCAGGGATAGTCCTCTTAGGGGCATGTTGGCATAGCGACCAACCTCTCCACACTTGAAACATGAGTTATTCCCAGGAGTGTATTGCCCACTTGGCCCTGCAAGAGTACCGATTGGAACGGTCTGCTGATTCTGCTGATAAGCGGGGGTATTGGCTAATGGAACTGTACGTTGAGTCTGTGGAGAGCCGAGCGGATCTGTGTCCATAATTCCCACTTGAGCCTCCAAAGCGAGATGCATCTTGAGTGTTATAGCGAGGCGGTGTCGCTACGATGTTCTGAAGTAGTAACCTTCCTCTGCAAGTCTCCCAACTCTCTGCGCTTAGATTCCAAGCATATTGCTCTATCAATCAGCTCTTGGAGATTTGGAAAGGTATGAGACATTAGCTGGTATTGAAGAGGTCCAGCTAATCCTTCCAAGAATAGCTCTTGCTTCTTTCTATCAGTGTCCACATCCTCAGGTGCGTAGCGAGACAACTCCATGAACTTGTCCCTGAATTCTGGCACGGACATCTTTTCCTGCTTAAGAGCAAGAAACTCCTTTTTCTTAAGCTTCAGTACACCAGCAGGAATGTGGTGGCTCCTGAAGTTGGTGGTAAACTCTTGCCATGTAATAGCATTAGCATTGGCATGTGCGGCAACAAAAGCATCCCACCAAGCTGATGCTGATCCTTGGAGTCGGCCTGAAGCATATAGGACCTTCTCCCTATCATCACACTGAGCAATGGTAAGCATCTTCTCAATGGCCTTCAGCCAGTCTTCAGCTTCTAGTGGATCAGTAGCATGGGAGAACACAGGTGGCTGATGACTCATGAACACCCTGTGCCTGTTCACAGGTGCTTGCTGCTGGGGTTGGTAATTGCCTGGCGCCTACTGCATGTTGGCCACAGTGTTGGTCAAGTTCTGCAGTAGCTGAGTCTGGGACTGCAGAAACTGCTAGAAAGCTGGATCCATTGGTAGTTGATGAGGTGCACTGCTGGAACCACTTCCTCGTCCTGGACGGATCACTGCAGGTTGATTGACTCCTGAGCCTGACCTGGTTTCCACCATCTGAGTGTTAGGAACATTGCTTTAGATGTTTGCACTAAGAATAAAACTCTGGAAGACAAGGTAGTAAAGACTTTGAATTCTGGACAGATTCTGTTGACTCCAAACAACAGGATGTAACTCTTAGTACGGGAATCCAAAAATTATGAAATTTTTACCAGGGAAGTATAAGGAATTTATGAAACTTTTCCAACTGGAATCACCTCAATCCAAGGTCTGTGGATTTAGTTATGAAATAAACAAGACGTCTGGGTCAGCTGAGTTTTCAGATTCTGATAGCTCCAAAGTTTCGTATATAACTCTCTGTATATAACTCCTAAATTTCTGAAATTTTTACTGATAACCCTCCATATAATTGCTGATCTTTTCCAGTTGGATTTACTGTATTTGGAATTCTATAGCTCGAGATAAAAATAGAACAGTACTGCTGACTCAGAAAACTCTGTGAACAGATTGAGAACTACTAGATTGTATTGGGGGTAGAGCATAGAGATTAAGAGATTAGGATAAGAAAGATATAGATTGGGACAGAGATAAACCAACTAACACTTTACTAAAGAACCAATGTCATTGTGGTCATTACTCCACAACACATTGCACTCAAACAAAATTCCAACTCAAACATTAACACAAGATCAAGCATTCAAACACACCACTAGACTAACACACTTAAACAATCGTTTAGAAACTAACGATTACAAAGATCCTAAGCTTAAGAACTCCTAGATCCTAAGGAAGCTCTTCAGTGCGGGCGTCTGGAGAGTTGTAGCGGGGTCTCTTTGGTGATGGAGAGTAATGAGTATCCACTATGCTGTCATGGATCACAGGAGACTCCCTTCCTACTAGCATAGCTTCCAGCTGGCGCTTCTCTATCTCTGTTATATAGATCTTCTGTTGAGCTGCAGCAAGCATGTTGTTGGTATTATCCAAAGCAGTGTTGATAGCAGCCAGTAACTCTCTGAGGTTGTCTATGGTGGGGCTGTGTCCATTAGCTGATGCAATAAAAGTCTTGGCTTCACCACTTGCTCTGTAGGGGGTGTACAGACTGCGAGTGTGTATCAACTCAGAACTCTCCCTGTGAGATAGAACATAGAGTGCTCTTCTAGCAGCTTCAGCAATCCCTGCTTCAATAGTATCTCTGTTAGCAACATCCTCATGTCTGGACACCTCCATAGGTCCATAGTCTTCAACTCTTTTGTAAACGATGACTGTCACTTCCCAGTGAGTTTCAAACCAAGGATGAGTCCACTTCTCACAAAAGTAAATTGGTTCTTCACCATAGGCCAAACGGTACACTGTTCTCCTTAGATTGTCAGCCATAAGAATGCCTCTTCCCTTTTTCTTGTAGTGGAACACCTTCCATTTCACTTCCTCAGCTTGCTCCTCTTGTTCCTCCATCTGATCTTGATCATCTCCTTGATCACCATCCTCTCCGTCTGGAATCTCCTCTTCTGGGTCTTCTTCTTCCTCTGGGATCGATTCCTTTGGATCTTCCTCAGGTTCCTCAGCTGGTTCTTCATCATCTGACACAGTGATGGGCTTTGAAGTAGGTGTTGGAGACGGTATTGCAGTTGGTGCTTCCCCCATAATCTCCTCGTCAGTGTCCCTTTCATGCTCTCTACTTTCCATGGTGTAGTAGTAAAAATCTTGATCCTCCAAATAGCGGGGAAACTGGGAACAGCCTGAACAGGATGTCTGCAACTGACGAACCATCTAAAAAGAAACATGTGATAGGTGAGATAGATGTCAAGACAAGATACTAGAAAGGAGAGAACCAAGGTAAAGACCAAGGATGAGATAAAGCAAGGATGATATTATTAGAAATAAAGCAATCATAAGGCAAGAATGGCTTCTAAGATATTATAATCCTTAAATACGACCATTTTCTAACTAGGCTAACGTCCTACAGTCAACATGGCTCTGGTCACACCCGAATTTAAAGGCAAATTCGAATGCTCATATTATATGTGTGCCAGGATCAAGTTTCACACATATAACGACTCAGTGATAACCAAAACACAATGCCATAACGTAAAGAGAGTATTAAACTTTATTACAGACCAAAATGTCTCATAAACGAACTAATTATTATCGAGTAGCAACGCAGCAGATGGGGTCAACACCACAGGCAGCTGACTGGTGGCACGCCCGCCTAGAACTTGTCGAGGTCTCCAGGGAAATCTTCAAATCTCTCCAAGTCTGAACAGCATCCGGATTGTGTCGTTGCAATAATGAAAACAAGCGTGAGCACATGCCGTACTCAGCAAGCGGAAACATCATATAACATGCAAGGTTTTATAGTGGAGGCTGATGGTTAAAGCATTTAGCATTTTAGTTGGTCAAGTTTTATTACCAACATAATTACTAGCAAGTGTAAGTTCATACCAAACCCACAAATAACTTAAGAGAATAAATAACATAAATAAAGATAGATGCATCAGGTTAATCATTGACTTCCATAGTTTACTCATGTGAGGGTCCAGGCCACTCTTGACCGTGCGCACGGCTAATCGATTAGTTTTACACTCTGCAGAGGTTGTACACTTTCACCACAAGTCGCGTAAAAGTTCTAGGAACTTTAAACCCAACCACGTGATGCCGGCCAAGCATCATACCACACTACCTAGGTGTGATGGCATAGGGACGCTACGAGGCATTTACAAAGTTTCCCCAGTGTGAAGCAACCCGCGAAGGTTCCGAGTCGTTGTAGAGTATAAAGTCCCCTAGTTGGACCGTGTCTTAGCAAAGCACACTCCCCACTAGAGCGAGTCTATACCCCACTGGCACTCCCCCTTGCCCTTATCAGGTAAGATCACCCCAACACTAGAGTCACTAATTAATTGTGTCCCCAACACCCTTCCACCTGCGCTCCGCAAACTACGGCGTCAAATCCGCAACATATGTAAAAAACCAAGTTTGCCCCTGTGTATTCTTGTTAGATGTTAGGGTTTCGGGGGCATACGTGGAATGTAAACTTAGTCTTTTGGTACTATAAAAGGAGGCCCCCTCCTCATTGTAAAGGGGTCGCCATTTTGGAAAGTTGAGTGTGTAATGTGTTGAGGAAAGCTGATCATTTAAGCAAATTGAATTGAACGTGTTAATCGTGAATTGTTCATCGAATTCCCTTTTCTCTGTTTGGGGGTTTTGTGTCCCCAACACCCTTCCACCTCTTGAAAACTTACATCAGAAAACTGAGACAAACAAAATTATGTTTATGCCCTCCACCTCTTCTGATAAGGATGGATGCGTCGCGGATACAAGCGCGCATATATGCACGCGTGGAGGTTCTTTTTCTGAACTTGGGATAAATGTCAACCTGAAGAACTGTTGGAAAAGGTTTTTCTACTTTTGCAAAAAAATAAGAATGGCAACCTGGGACGAAGAACTAATAGAGATGCTCTTAGAGCAACTCCAACAGACTCTACATTTGACATCCATTAGCTAAAGAAATAAGAAAACAGGCAGAAAAAATGCTTCCAAGAGACTCGCTATCAACACCCATCGCTATCCACACTCGGAAAACTCCTGCCACCCCTCAGTATCTTTGCCTAGCGCTGCACGCTCGCCATCGCAATCCTCCCACGCCCGCACCCCTAGTTCCTGCGCCAAGATGCGGGACCCACTCTTGTGCGTCTGTCCTCCGCGGCTCCGCTGCTGCCGTGCGTCGTTGGGCCGGGTAGAGGTGAAGTGTTGGGAAGGAGGAGCGGCACAAGTGAGAGACTGCCGGATGAAGTGCTCACGGAGACGGGCGGTGGGGAACAGCTCAGGGGAGGGGCCAGTTCCAGTGGGAAGGAGCTTGGGGGAGGACCGGCGGGGGCGTGGGGAAGGCAGAGAGACGGCGGGCCGGTGGAGAGGAGCTCGGCGGAGATCGCGGGCCGGTCGATTCCACTTCTGCTCATCCTCCTCCGTGGGCCGGCAGTGGGGAGGAGCTCGAGGAAGGGGACGGCTCCAGCGGAGAGGGGCTCGAAGGAAGGCCTGCACAGGCGTGATGCCGAAGGAGCTCGGGGAAGGTGCCGGCGGAGAGGAGCTCGGGGACGTCCTGCGCTGGCGTGGGTGATGACGGGGAGGAGCTCGGGGAGGAACGCTAGAGGTGCAGTGGCGGGCGCCGCCGCGTGGAGAGAAATCGACCGGATGGCCCGATGTGGATGGGATGGGAGACCGGGAGGGAGGGGAAGAAGGGGGAAAAAGAAGGAATGACTAGTGAGTCCCACACGTCAGTGTGTGTGGAGGGATGATATGAATATGATCAGCCAAGAGATTTGGAGAGTCTCTGTTTGTTCAACTTTTGATTATGAAGCTCTTTATTTTTATAAGGCTTCTATAACTCTAAATTTAGCTAGAAATATAACTAGTCTTTTGGAGTTGCTCTTACTTTGTTTTCACTATTTGATTTCGTCAAATAGACGACTTTCATTTTGTCAAACACACTTAAAATTTCTCTATAAATTTATAATAATTTAGCAATATGTCCATGACCCATCCCCATGAACTCCTATTCTTCGGAAATCCTATATATCTTCTGGAAGATTTTTACTTAGCCAACTATAACCCACCAGAAGTCCACATAACGGCCCGCACGGTCCAACATCGTGAACCCCTAGCACCAGTTCCTTCAACCTCCTGCCACCGCCGCCCGTCCACAGCCGTGCCGCTGCGCCCGGCCGGCCCGCCACGCCCGCCGCGCTGGCCGGAGAAGGTGAAAAAAATGTTGAAATGTTTTCCAACATTTTTAAAAAATGTTGCAACATTTTGCAAAATATTGACAACAAATCGTTGACGAAATCAACATTTCTTAAAAATGTTGGAAGAAGCCAAAAAAAATGTTGGTCCCAAAAATGTTGCAACATGTTGTGAAATATTGATGAAAAATGACTAGGAATGTTGACGAAAAAATGTTGTAACATTTTTGAAAAATGTGAAACATTTTTAATTTAATAGCCATGAAGTAGGCTAGTGGAAAAATACAAAAACATACATTTAGATGGACTTTGATGAGTTAGAAGTTCATAGACTTATCCATCTTCCGCGGGAAGCCATATAGAAGCCCCCCTATTCTTCCGCCTGTGATCCTAGCATCTAGGAGCTATACCATTGCTCATGAAGTCATGATCCGGTCTATTGCCTCCAGTATCTCTTCTTGACGTGAATAGCTGAATACAACTCCACATTTGCATTCCAGAGTCCAGACTCTGGCCTTCTCATTGCACCCCCAACATGGAGGACCGAGACGCCGGCTCCGGCAAGGCCAGTGGCGTAGCCACGTTGGAGCGAGCTGGGGCGGCGACCCCAGCTAATTTACGTTAGCTCGAGTATGTTTCTTCTTCTCTGATGATATTTTCAAGCTCCGACAGCACTTCTGGATGGTGTTATGACTCGTAAGTTCTTAGTACTTACTAATTTGTGTCTTTATTCTTCAATTTTGAGACTACATCTTTAAACTTCACATAAAATTTGTGCAATTACAATATGGATGTGTGAATTCTTGTGTATTTCATTTTGATTTGGTCCGTCGTTAGGTGTCGCCCCATCTAATTATTTTCCCTGGCTCCGCCACTGGGCAAGGTTTCTTCCCTCCCGCACCATGCCGCACCGGCGGCACAGAAGGTGTGCAGGACCCACCAGTACATACTCCATGGGTACTCGCTCAGTAAGGGCATCGGCTTCGGGAGGAGGCACATCGCCAGCGAGTCCTTCACGGTGGGCGGGCACCGGTGGGCGATCTACTTCTACCCCTACGCGAACGACCCCATGGACGAGTCTGCCTTCGTCTCCGTCTTCGTCGCGCTCGCGTCCAACGCCGGCAAAGGCACCGGCGGCGTGCGCGCGCGCTTCCAGTTCACGCTCGTCGACCAGAGCGGCAAGGGAAAGCACGTCCAGTTCGGCCGATCCCTCCAGTCTGTGGCGCCGCCCTACACCCTCAAATACCGAGGGTCCATGTGGTGATGATCATCGCCTCCTCTCCTTGTGTTGATTCATTTCAGAAAAATATACAACTTTTCTGGAATTATAGACTCCATGATGTGCTGCCTTTGACTGAGTTTGGCAATTAACAGTTTAACACTGGCTGCTCCAACTAATTCATGAATAGCATGCATACTAATCCAAGAGTTTGGTTTTACTTTCTGCATTTGACCAAGCTTGTAGTTTCCTTCTGAAAAAGACCCTTATTTCTTTATCGTGTGTTCAATTTTCAGGGGATATAGAAGGTTCTATGAGCGCACTGCTCTTCAGTGGCGGAGCCAGGGAAAATAATTAGATGGGGCGACACCTAACGACGTACCAAACCAAAATGAAATACACAAGAATTCACACATCCATATTGTAATTGCACAAATTTTATGTGAAGTTTAAAGATGTAGTCTCAAAATTGAAGAATAAAGACACAAATTAGTAAGTACTAAGAACTTACGAGTCATAACACCATCTAGAAGTGCTGTCGGAGCTTGAAAATATCATCAGAGAAGAAGAAACATACTCGAGCTAACGTAAATTAGCTGGGGCGGCCACCCCAGCTCGCTCCAACGTGGCTACGCCACTGCTGCTCTTGAAACATCAGATTTTCTTAAAGATGATTGCTTGAAGATAAGCTGTACCGTGGATGTCGTAGTATCAAATATGGATTACTCTAGGCCACACTCTAGAGAGGTTCCGGAGTCTGCGATAGGCAATCCTTCGCTTTTGGACACTCACGAAGGTGTAGATGTTATTTTCAATGTAGCAGGAGAGAATTTTCATGCCCATAAGTTTGTAGTGGCTGCCCGCTTTTTTAGCAGGAGTGGATCAGATGAAGAGAAGAATCCAGCAGATAGGAGGAATGGAATCAAAGAGATCGTCATTGATGATATGGATCCTGTAGTGTTCAAGGTATGTTCCTATTTTTGCGCCAATTTTTTCTCCCATCATTGTTGAACAGACTTTGTGATTTTTGTATTGTACAAATATTCTCTGCTGCAGGATGTGCTTCGTTTTATCTACAGGGACAATCTTGTTAATGATGATGCGTTGTCCACGTCTCTGCCTTTGATACATTACTTGGGAAGTTGATGGCTGCAGCAGACAAATATGAGTTGCCAAGGCTAAGATTGCTGTGTGAATCTTACTTGAGAAAGCATATTTTTGTAAACTCTATGGCAACTACTCTAGCATTCGATGATCGGTACAGTGCTACGGAGCTCAAATCTGCTTGCCTGAAATTTGCTGCTGAAAACGTTTCAGGTAATAATACACATAACATGAGAATCTGGTCAACCTTCATTGTCATCATACGTGGATATATTTCTGATTGACATCTTCATTAAAAAGTTTTGATCTTTGAATACTCAATCACAAATAGGCTCTGCAATGTGTAGCTCTTTTATTCATAAATAAAATAAGTACATGTAAAGTTTTCTTCTTGTTTAGATGTCATCAGATAATTAAGTCTGCTGAACGATTTACTGAGGCATGGCGTGGATGTCAAATTGCCGCAATGTTGCCATTGCATAGAAAATCGGCAAATGTGGAACTGATATATGATGCCTTATTACCAGGGTAGCTGTGAAGTATGATAGATATCTCTGATGGTTTTTATTGCTGGATTACGAGTCATGATATCGCCTGAATCAGTCACTTGTTGCTTATATTTTGAACATCATTTTACTGGCCACCATAATTCTTCCATCTTTAAACTAATTAGTATCATTTTGGGCTCTGCATTACTGGTCAGGAAATTGTGTGACATATTTTCCTGTTTATTACTCGTTGCTGCTCGATCGACCTGTGCCCAAATAAAGTTGAACTGTATAACATTCCAGATGCCCTATGTATCTGCAGCTGTGATCCGGACTGAGAGGTTGGACAAGCTCAAAGACAACTGCCCATCTCTGCAGTCAGAGATACTGCAAATGGTCTCCGATGGTGAAGATAGCACAGGCGCAGGGTGAGGCTGAGGATCTGAGACGTCCTGGGCTCAACAACATGAATCTGTGATCAGGGACCTGTGTAATCCAAGCTGCTGTTGAATTATCCATTTGCTATTCAAAATAAACTTGTTTTTGTGAGGCATGATTACGAAAGTACTTTGCTGTAAGAGATACTTCCAATAAACTTGTGAGATTATGAACCAACTTTTCAAGACAAATGTATGGTTTCCAAACAAAATTTAGTCCATGTTTCAAAAGTTTGACCAAATCATGGTCAAGATGACAAGTATTTATGACCTGAGAGAGTGTTTACTCGTAGTACTGAACAACAAGGTGCTGATCACAAAATGAATCTAACACTCAAGTTCGAATTCCAGACTCAGTTTCACTGGACAAATTCATCTGATATACATTTATAATGGATCACACATAGGTAGGGATACAATGCAATATAATACATGCACAAAGTTAGGTACGGCCAGTCCAAGACCTGAATAAGCCTTGTAGCTTGTCAGATGCACGGACAACCCATAACTTCAGAAAGTCCCGGGACAACTCCTTCCATAGCCCTACACTGTCACGTTGCTGTCGAATTACCCATTTGTTCCCAGCCTGCCTAGTGGTTTTACTTTTACTTGCATGGACAACTCTGCGCATCTTTGTGCTCATCTTCTCCACACAAAGGTGTGCGGTTCCATGCCTGGACTTCAAACACATTTGGTACACCTTGGATTCAGAATTCTGATGGAGGTATTGTATCGCCTTGGGCAGCAACTTGTCATCCAGGTCTTGTAGGCATGCATTGGCGTGTGTCATTCCTTCCTTTTCATCAATCACCTCTAGAGCATAGCTCTCAGCTGCAGGATCTATTTCCTTGGGGGAGTCATGGGGGCATGGGGCATGATCAAAACTCCCAGCTTGACTTGGTGGAACATCTGAATTATTCAGAGTATTTCCTCCATTGTTTTTGTGCTGATAATTAGACAGTGTGACATGGCACTGCAGGAGCATTACTATAACCTCCTCTGGGAACATACTTGACACCAGCCTTGCTGTGTTGCCGGTACTAGATGAAAGGGTGGTCAAATCACGATACCACTGAGTCAGAATGCTGTGGATCTTCTCCCAATATTCATTTTTGCTATAAAGAGAATATGGCAACCAGGAAAAATCTTGGGTAGGCAGTTGAACAAGTCCTCTCTTGACACCTTCAGCTGCAAACTTGCAGTGCGGTGTTACTGACTCCATGCACTTGATTATGACACCAAATACGTCGGTACTTTCGGAGAGTCACAGCATAAACCCAAGATAGAAACCCTTTGTAGGCTCCTTGAAATCTTGAAAAAGAAATGCTACCATTGCCTCTACTCCACGCTCTGCAAAGCTCATGGGTCGTATGCCTAAGTAGGACATCTTGCTTCCTTGAACTCCTCGATACCTCATAGACTTCCCTGAAAGAAGATGGCCAATGAGAGGGTCGAAGAACATGTACTTCCGTGGGGTTCCTCCAAACTCGATGAACTTTAGGAAATCATTTGCGCCATCTGCAAACCTCTCGAACCTCCGAACTACATCAGCAGAGCCACTGCTTGACTCATCACTATCAGAGCTAATGACAGATGAGATGAATGACTTGGTAGCATGAGCAATCCGTTTGGGAAACCAAGACTGGCTCACCCACTGCCTTGTCTCTTCCTCTTCCAGGGCACGCTTCTTGCACCTTCGCAGCGTTTCATCACACTCCTGAGTAGCACGCTTCATCTTGTTCTGCCACCTTAGCAGGGTCGCATCAGTGATGTTCCATCTGTCAGCCATGTGGAGGACAGACTCCATCTTGATGTGTGCCATCTCCAGCCTTTCTATGTTTTCTGTTGCATTGTGTTTGTCTTCATCCTTGTTAATAAGATTTGATATAATCTTATTCACCGCTTCCCCAATAACAACAGAACTCAGCATCGCCGCCATGATGGCTCAACGGTCTGCACAATGAATAAAAGATTGACATGATTACAGTGCATGAGTATTGATCAGGAAAGTAACTTTAGTTACAGTGTGAGATTGTGATCGTTGGCAAAGAGTTTGCAACATAAATGCTTAAAGTTCTGTGAGGCATATATATGTAAGATCTGGGCCGTACGCTTGACTCCACAGCCATGCGATGGCTTGACGACGTACGCTGGACGCCATGAAGCAGTCAAGCACTCAAGCAGTCGATCCAAGAACTGCAAACCGCGTATACATGACATGGATTGACAGCTTTGAATTCACTACCTCCATCGACTGCACGACGGCATGCATACGGCAAAATGTCGATGATTACGATGACCACGATCGCGACCGCAACGACAACTGAGCAGGAGGGCACACATGCTCTACATCCATTACAAACAAGCTGCTCTCACCTTCACTGCAATTCGGTCTCCGACGATCCCTTTCTTGACTTCATTGCTTTCTAGCTCGCTGCCAAGAGTCAGAGTCAGTACTTCATTCTCACTTGGCTATTGTCTAACGCTTTAGCTTGACACTCTTTTCCATGTGGAAATAAAACACTAGAAGCTGATGACGACCTGGTCCGGATAGACCACAGTAGATTATTCCTACACCTACCACCCACTAATCAGCTACATTAAACTCGAAAGATCAGGTAAGTACTCTCACACTGTAATTACCTTTGTTAGCAGTGCACAGGCGCAACATTAGTTGGAGTGTGGGATCATGATCGTTGGCGAAGAGTTTGCAATATAAAGAGGACGCTTAAAGTTCTGAGAGGCATATATATGTAAGTCCAATGTATCTAAACGAAGACATTTATTGTTGATTAGAGAATAAAAGTTGGACTCGGAATTTTTTGAGTCACTAATGGAACAACAAAATGAGCCAGGATTATTGGAATCAGCCGCCAGTTCCTTTTGAATATTTGGTGGAGAATAGTCATTGAAACCTAAAATTTGAAAACTGCAGGATTCTAACAAAACAAGAGGCCACTCCCAACTTCCCCGGAACCATCAAGCTTTGTTCTTCCATATTAATATCTGGCGGCTGCTACATTCAGAAGACCTTAAATAGTTTGATCTTGGCGGCTGCCAGGAACCATCAAGCTAGTAATCTGGAATGCTTCTTCCAATGATTGATCAGTTCTTCAATACTACATACTATCATCCCAGCTGCGCTATGCTTCTTCTAAAGTATATACTATCAATAATTAATCAGTTCCCCATAATTTAATTTTAGATACCAATGTTCATAAGTGGATTACATATTTATAAAAGAGTAAGACAGCAAGCATATTATTAAGAGACCACCATTTTCTCAAGATATTCAGAGCCATTTCAAAATATCTGGATAGATGGTCAAAGTTGAACCACTTTGACTACTCCATTGTATAGTGAACAGTTCAAAATAACATAACTCAGTCTCGGCATAATTAGTTCATTTTCAATATGAGACAGACGGCAGTACATTTTTGAATGGATTTCAGAGCTGGCGCAAGTAGACCAAAAGTCAAACGAAATGGAACCGTCCATCAGGCACGGAGACCTCCTCTCATTTTTTTTAACATAGACTTACTGAATACTAAACCATTATTGAGTTCAAAATCTATCTTCATGTAAATCCCAATGTTTACCTTTTTGTCCGCTTCTAAAATAGTTGCAGCTTCTTGCAGTGAATCAAGGAGTTGTAATAAGAATCTAGGAGCTTGGATGGCGATGGCGAGAGAGCGAAATCACACAAGTTGCTTGCCCCTTTCGAGACGAGCTCGGATCACACTAAGTCAAACATTGAAAAAATCGTGGTAGCCCAAAGTTAGCAAATTCAACTCCACGGAGACGGGAGGGGGCAGGTCGGGTACCTCGAGCGCGCGGTAGGGTGGAGGACGCCGACGGGGACCGGCGCCTCCACGTCTCCGATTCTCCCCGTCGACCTGGCGCAAGCACGCCTTTCTCCAGTGGAATGGATACACATGCTGCTTGTCCTCGCCGTCGCCGGAGCATCCCCGTACGACGCCCGCGGCAGCGACACCGCCTCTACCCACCCCGGCGGCGGGGGCACGTTGACGGCGACGGCTTCTTGCTGGCCAGAGAGTCCGGCGGGCCCTCGCTCGATGCTGTTCAGTAACGGGCGGGCCCATGCTATGTTATAGGCCTGCTGGCTGGACCAGGTGGACGTTTGGACTCTGGGCCCATTTAATTTGATTTGAATCATCCCTTTGGATCTTGGCGCCAAAAATTGAGTACACCACCTGTACGCCTGACCCCACAGCCAGCCCTGCGATGGCTTGACGACGTAATCCCCCCATCCTAAAAATAATGACATTTTTGGATTGTCCTAATAAGTCAAACTTTCTCAACTTTGATCAAATTTATAGAGAGAAGTATCAATGTTTACAACATCAAATAAATATATTATAAAAATAGATCTCATAATGAATCTAATGATATTTATTTCATACCATAAATGTATGTAGTTTTTTCTATAATATTGGTCAAAGTTGAGAAAGTTTGACTTAGGACAATCCTAAAACGTCATCCTTTTTGGGACAGAGGGAGTAGGCTGGACGCCATGAAGCAGTCGACGTACTTTGTTGATGATTACGACCACAACGACGACTAAGCAGGAGGGCTACCCAACGCTAACGTGTATACCCTGGTCGACTGGTCTACCCGGCACACAGATGCACTACACATCCATACAAAAACAAGGTGTTGTGATCTTCACTGCAATTTGCTCTCCGACGATCCCTTTCTAGACTTCATTGCTTTCTAGCTCACTGCCAAGAGTCAATAATACTTCGTTGTCACTTGCCTATTTGTCTAATGTTATTGTCATTGCTTCATGAAGTTCATCGACCAAGATCAATTGGACCAAAACGACACTACAAAAAGAGAAAGGCGGACCTAGGGACCCTAGACCTTAACAAGTTCGCCACGGTCCTACGCCTGCGCTGCTCTGGCATGAGTGTGTCTCGCCGGAGAAGGCTTGGGTAGGTACCGAGACACCATGTAACGAAAAGGATCACCTCCTGTTTGCGCCCTGGACATCAATCTCCATGGGGGATGGCCACAAGACGTCTTTTTGGAGTTACGGATGGCTACAAGGACAACGACCTAAGAATATCGCCCTGTTGTTATTCAACAAAAACAAGAAAAAAGAACCAAACCGTGGCGGAGGCACTGAACGATAACATGTGACTTTGTGATCTCAAGTATCAGACGGGTTTCACAAAAGCACATCTCTTCGAATTTACAACCCTTGGAATCTCGTTGCTACAGTTCAGCTTACAACAGCAAGAAGACACCATCACTTTGAATCTAAAGTTGAATGGTGAGTATACGGTAGTGTCGCCATACAAGGCCCAATTCAATGACTACACCAACACCACAGAGATGGCCTCCATATGGAAAACCTGGGCACCTCCAAAATGTAAATTATTCGCTTGGCTCATCCATCAAAATAGGATCTGAACATCAGATAGATTGGCCCGCAGAGGGTGGGACCACAGTCGCTCTTTCCCACTTTGTCGAACAATGATGGAGACAAACACACCACCTCATCTCATCATGTCGTTACACGAGACGGATCTGGACTTTTGTAGCGGAATGGGCCGGCCAGCGTAACCTACACTCGGTGGCCACATAGCGGCTCGGTGCTACATTTGTGGACAAACTTAACAACGGCCCAAGGCATTCCACGAAAGGCTACGTGCTCCATCATCCTCTTAGTTATATGGGAGATCTGGAAGGAAAGAAATGATAGAGTATTTAATCGCCACGAATCGCTGGTACCATCCATTTTCGCCACGATCAAAAGTGAAGCTTCGGCCTGGATCGCAGCAGGGGTGAAAGGGCTTGCCACCCTCCTTGTGAGAGTGTAAATTTGAGCGGCTTCCTGTAAATTTTCTTTAAATTTTCATCTTGTTTTGCCAGGTCCCGGCCTCTTCTCCTCTATATCAATGAAATAGGCACATTCCCTACCCGTTCGTTCGAAAAAAATGATGTCCTCTGCAATTCAGTGTTGATATTAGATTATTAGTACATATATGTACACACTGATGCTTCACAAAGAAAACATATACTCTGAACTGAGCATACTAATGGAGCTAGTAAGACAGTAAGACTCACTAGCTAGTTCGTTCCTGATCTTTACTGCATTCGTAGGTGCCCAACATCTGAAGCTCTGGAACCGCATTGGTCAGAATGAAAAAAATAAGTGAAACAGAAAACATCCCACTATCCCAGGACTACAGCTGTGCATGTCTAGTATATTTATAGGTGTATGTTAATCAAATCAATGGACGTCATCTGATTAGTGATGAGCGCAACTAATGGGCTAGTTTAAGCAAATGCAGAGGTTTGACTTCTCACCGGTATGCAACCTTTTCAAATGAAAAGGAAACAGAAGGGACTTCAATGCAGAACAGCAGGCTTCTATCAACCCTGAGAGTCACTCTGATGTTTATCAAAGGACTGAGCCACTGCAGAACAGCAGACTGCTATAAACTCTGAGAGTCACGTACTCTGCTGTTTTTTTTTTCAAATCATTTTTTCTCTTTCAAATTCATTTAATTATTAAGGGCAGATGATTTAAGGACAATAATAATAACTATATTCTTCCTCACAAAACAGATTCTCCTGAGGCCTTGGACAGAATGTCTCAAAATATGGCCTAATCTAAACCATAGAAAGAGAATTCTTGAAAGACATACACAAGTACAATGGACGCAATGCACATACAGACGCAGACATTAGACATACACATATGTGGAAAATGATCAGCTATGTGTTTCGCTTGTGCTGAGGATATATCAAGTTTGGACTTATGTAGGGCCGGCACAGGATTTGATTGAGCCTTTCATTTTGTCAGATGAACGCACAACCCAAAGCTTAAGTAGGTCTTTGGACAACTCCTTCCATCCATTTATGATGTAATTATCTCGCTGTTGGACTACCCCTTTATCCCAAATTCGCGATCTGGAGGCCTTACTTCGAGGTGCATTTGTCTTGTCCACACAAAGGTTCACAGTTCCATGTCTAGATTTCAGACACATTTGATACATTCTTGACTCTTTGTTTTGATAGAGATAATCTATGGCTTTTGGCAGCAACTTCTCATCAATATCTTGTAGGCATGCATTCTTGTGAACCATGTCTTGCACCTCTTCACCAATCACCTCCAAAGCATAGCTCTCGCATTCAGTCTCTATATCCTCTGGGGAGTCATGGGGTATGCACAAAACTCCTAGTTTTAATGGACGCGTATCTAAACTCACAGAACTACTTGCTTCATGTTCACCAGCAGAATTTGGAATGCATTTATGATCATCAGATAGTGATACATGGCACTGCAACCAAACTGAAATAACCTCCTCTGGGAATATAGTCGACAATAGCCTTGAAGATGAAGCCGCTGTGTTGTTGGTTCTAGATGAAACACTCAAATTCTGCTCATGCTGATGGCAACAGAGGGGGTTTGGACGAAACCAATGAGTCAAAGTATTGTGGACATTGACCCAGTATGAATTTTCACCATAAGGACATTGTGTTGCCCAAGAAAAATCCTGGGTAGGCAACTGAATGAGCTCTCTCTTGACACCTTCAGCTGCAAACTTGAACTGAGGCGCAAATGACTGCATGCACTTGATTATAACACCAAATATGTCTGTACTTTCAGAGAGATGCAGCATGAATCCTAGGCTGAAACCCTTTGTACGCTCCTTGAAGTCATGGCAAACAAAGCCTATCATCGCCTCGACTCCACGCCCCGGAGAGCTCATGGGCCGTATGCCTAAATAGTAAAATCTGCTTCCTTGGAATACTTGGTACCTCAAAAACTTCCCTCCAAGAAGGTTGCCGATAAGATGGTTAAAGAACATGTACTGCCGCAGGGTTGCCCTGAACTCAACAAACTTAAGGAATTGATTCGCACCATCTGCAAACCTCTCAAATCTTCGAACAACATCTGTAGAACTACTTCTTGACTCATCGTTACTGGATCCAACGATAGATGAAATGAATGACTTGGTAGCATAAGCAATTCTCTTGGGAAATGATGACTGACTCACCAGGTGCCTGATCTCCTGCTCTTCTATGACACGCTGCTTGCACCTTTGCAGCAGATCACCACACTCTTAAGCAGCACGCTTCAGCTTGCTCCGCCACCGTAGCAGTGGTACATCGGTGATTTGCCATTTGTCAGTCACATGGAGCACAGACTCCATCTTCATGTGCGCCATCTCTAGCCTTTCCATGTTTTCTGTAGACTTATCATTGTCCCTGCCAATAAGATTGGAAATGATTCTATTTACTGTTTCCCCTGCAACAGCAGAGGCCACCATCTCTGCCATGATGGGCTCAACGTTGTACAGAAAATCTGCACATGGAAGAGGATTAGCATTACTCTTTAATAAATCAACAAGACAACAAGCTAAGTGGATGCGGGAGTGCATGTGTTGCTAGGAAAGATTAGTGAAGTACGTACCCTCGTTGTAGTAGACTAGTAGTTGCTGGTAGGGCAGGGGTGAAGATTTAGTTGGAGTGTAAGATCAGGCTCATTAGCAAATACCAATGTTTGCTATCTTTATAACTAGATGTAAGGTGATCATAGGAAATTAAATAGGATTTTTATTTGACAATCTAGGAGGAAGATGAAAGTCAAAGGGTGTCGCTACCAAGAATGTTGGACTTCATTAAAAAAAAAGCAAAGGACCTGGATTTCTTGTCTCAATCCAGTTTCATTTTAATATTCAATGGGGCACTGGTTTTAAATAGAGACTTTGAGGCTTGAGGTGCAGTGCTATTCCATTATGCACTAGCACAACAGATGCAATGCACGCACACACGCGCGAGCACACACACATTAGACAACACATTGTATGCTTTTTTTTTACTCTTGCTGAGCCAATCAAGTTATGTAGTATAACACCATCTTGCTTGTCACTTGCACTCCATACTGCCATTCTCTAAGGACCAAGTCAACATGACTAGGTCTCATGTATGAACTGGAATAACAATGTTGTACAAATCATCAAATATTTCATGCCAGACGGTACTGATTCATTTGTTCTAAAATTGATTGATGAAGTGTTACCTCCAATTAGAAAAGTGCACGTCGCTTTGCTCCCTTTGGACACGAGCACAATGAATCTCCATATCGTTTAGCTACAAACTTCTAACACTTAATTATGCATTTTAAGCACAACAAACCTGATTATTATAAAACTATTATTTTCTATAAAAGACATTTTTATTGCATGGGCTTGTTGCTCCAGTTCGATTGGAACCGTTTCTAGGCTCAGTCAATTCCACTCCAATATTTAGCTTGAAAGTTGAAAGCTAGTCTAGGATGCTAGTATATATATACTAAGTACTAGCAGATAAGAATGAAATGGCACCGTCCATGACTCAAGGATCACTTGTTTTTGTCATCATTTACTTGGACTTGTTCTCAGCAGAATCCTTTCACAAGACCTCATCTATATCTGTTGGGTAACTCAAGTAAATATTTCAAAACTAAATCATTTGGATTTTAAATTAGCCTTCTTCAAAGTTCAAACTTTGAATTTGGAACAAAAGTTCAAAGTAGCATTCGGAACTTCGGAGATGGGATTGGTGAATTGGGTGATAAATATCATCCACCCCAACCCCCAGCCCCGGCCGGAAGTGGTTCCAATTTCAGAACATGGTCGTTGGATTCAGTGGTTACACGAGAGGTATAAACGCAACTAAAATCGCTCATGCTGTGCAATTTTGCAGCGAACTAACACGGATGTAATAACCGAAACTTCAGCACCAAAATGAAGTTGCATAGGGGAAACAGAATCAGCCGATGAACGTACGAACCGAACCTTGGCATCCACCGGGATGGATCCCCCCATGGCGCCGTCGACGGCACCCAACACAGCTCGTGGACATCACGGCCGCGGGATGCGCGGAAGTCATGAGGCAGATTGGCTGGCGCTCTCCCTCCGCGTTGGGGCCACGGACGCGCAGCATTGGCGCGGCGGGGTGTTCCTGGCACAGTATCGGCACACATCGCTGACGGCGGCGCCATGACCTCCGGAAACGGTGGCGATTTGGGGAGGAAGAGGAGAACGAAAGGCTTTGCGAGATTGGGCGTTTTCTCTCTTTTGTGCAACTCCATGGAGGCCCATACTCACTGAGTTCACAGAGTCACAGTGATCATTCTAAATCAGTTTGGAAAACACGGCCCAATAATTTAAACACATAGCCTCTCCCCCCTTCGCGGATTTTTTTATAATTTTTTCGATTTTGTAAAAATATATGACCGTCTAGGAATTTATCAAATCTATACGACAACCGTTGTAGCCTACGGCGGCTAGAGCGGGCAACCGCCCTGGGCCACGGCGGTATGCCTATCGCCAACGGTTAGGTGGCCGCGTGGCCTGACTATAGGACCACGAGAACCTACCGCCGTGGGCTATGGCGGTAGGCCTCAACCGTCGTGGCGGACGGCGGCTGCCCTCCCTATATAAAGGGTGACGGCGGCCACCGTCCCACACCCCCTAAGCGCCGTCGGCCCATCCCCTCCAGGTATGCTTTTTAATTAGTTTAGAATTATTTTAATTAGTTTAGAATTAGTTTAGAATTAGAAAATTTAGAAATTAGTTTATTTTGTTTAGAAAATTAAGAAATTAGTTTATTTAGTTTAGAAAATTTAGAAATTAGTTTATTTAGATTACAAAATTTAGAAAATTAGTTTACATTTCTTTATAAGTGGAAGATCTTCTAAAGTGGTCAATCCCTTACCTTTAAAATCATATTGAGTAATGAGCACAATTCGTGTAAAGTTATTGTGCACTCTTTCATCATTCAACAAGAGTACTCTTCCCAACTCCGGCTGGACCAACAATTGGTAGAACACCCACTTGCTTTGTACCAGTACGCTCTAGCATCAAAAAAATCATAATCCTTTCCATATCCATTTCCATTTGACGACAAAACCAAGTGCATGCTGTAAGGTTGTCGGTACAATAGAGGATAGTTTTTCAAAAATATGGTGAATTCACTCATATCACCAATAATTTCATTGCTGCAATTCCTTCTCCCCATGTGCAACACCAGTAGTGGATAAAAAGAGACGCTTGGCAGCATTGAATTTAGATAGGGCAAAAGGGTGACTCACATCATGATCTTTGGACTTATTATATTCTTCACAAGCTTTGCTTCTTATGTTGTCCATGGTGAAATAACCTCTGTACATCTCTTTCCTCAATATGTTTAGTTGATGTACCATCGCTTGATTTGTGATCTTCCATGTCTCTGCTTCCTCGACGATCATACAAACCCGGCGAAGAAGCCGTTGCAAATTCTGCATCTTCTGATCCTCAATGGTTGGCATTTTTTCCTTTGACCATTTTCCAATCAAGAAAGATATCGATCTATTGGCAATCTCACCCAAAATCGCGGTGAGAACTGCTTCCATTGAAAAGCTTGTTTTTCTAACAAAGATGGCAGTAGTCAGGAGCCTACAGTGTACTGTGTCTTCTTTTGAAAAGCTTGCTTCCATTAATTAGTGCCATCATAATAACTAAGTAATGCCAGCAGCCAACATAATCTAGGATTTGCAGTTGATAAGCACTATATAATCAGGGATGATGTCATAATATTATTTCTGAGCATGATAAAGACATTGCACTTTGACCTGAATACCATACACCAATGATGAATATGTAATAACCATTGAAAGCATGCACCCCTCTAACATATTTTTTTTATAATTACAGATTTAACTCGTTCTAAAAAAGAACTTATACCTTAAACCACCACATGGTGGTATGGTGCACCGTAAAATCACGATATAATTAATTGGGGTAGGCAGCTATTACCCAAAGTGCAGCCAAGCAACCCATCCTAGGATTTGCAGTTGTTAGTGAGCAGAGCACTATATATAAGTAGAATAATATAATTTGTCCTAGGATAATTTATGACTGACAAAGACTAATTTGACTTGATCAAATTCTCTAGTATAGGATTTAACACAACCTTCCTAGAACCAAACGTCCATGATGATTGATGAAGAATATAATAAGGATGCAAGTGGGTACCCAATGGTCTTTCTTAGTTAGCTAAGAAATTACGGTAACATGCCATTTACTTCATTAATTCTTCTCCTAAATTAGTTGCGTCGGATGCATTCTATCTGGATTTTTAATCGACCCAATAACCCAAAATGATTTGGGTTTCCATCCTAATGAGCAACCTTCCTAGAACCAACCGTCCATGATGAGCAATATAATAAGGGTGAAAGTGGGTACCCAATGGTCTTTCTTAGTCAGCTAATAAATTTCGGTAACAAGCCATTTACTTCATTCATTAATTCTTCTCCTAAATTATTAGTTGAATGTTATCAACATGTTTAATAGACCCAATAACCCAAAATGATTTGCACTTCCATCCTAATGAGCAACCTCCTAAGGCATGAAAATCTTGGAGAATCATGAAACTCTGCAACCTCCACTGATTTGTAGCATTGGTTATTTTGAGCAAAGTAACTTTGCTCAAAATGATTTGAAGCATTTTGGCAGTTGCCTAATGTGGGAAAAACATACCATGCAAAACATGCTGCTGCGGCTGTGGGAGCCCATCCATTTCTCACCACACAGTCCACACATTGGGAGATAGTTGGAGTTAGTTGATGACTAATAGGACGTCTTATTAGAGCAAGGCTTAATCTATGATCTGAAGCACCAACGGCGCGGGAAGGAGACTCTGGCCCCTGTGTGCTTGTTTTCCTTCTATTCCTGGACTCCTTGAACATCAGATGGTGACACAGTGGCTTTAATTAGCTTGTTTAGGCAACTAGTTAGACTTGTGTATATATACACTTTATCACCTGGAAATCTTCATTATTTTAACCTAGAAAGAAAACCCTTCAAATCTTCAATTACCCTTGCAGTTACTATATATGCATCTCTTGTAATTCGGTGTTTGGGTTCAGTGGTTAATTAAACCTAACTTTTAAAGGCGAAACTATACCATTAGAAATTGCACTAGAGGCATGTCAGGCTAGACAACTCACAATTAGACCATTGGGGTGATGGTATAGATGACCCACTGACTAATGCAAAGCCAAGCTCTAATTCATAATTAACTTGGGCTAGGCAAGTTTGCTGGTTCTATTCTTTATTGACCACACCACTGACAAACAACTTTTATTTGATCTCTATATGAACTTCAGATACTGGAAATGTAATCCATAAGTTTACACACTCCACACAAGAGAAACCTTTAGGTATGTAAATATGTACATGACACTTGGGATACAATTTTTTTTTTTTTTGGTTTCAGCTACTCCAATCCCTTCCGTCATCATCACAATAACATTTACAAAAACAAAGTAGGCACAAAAACGGGGGGGAGGGGGGTCCACATATAATTGTTCTACACTCATATAATAAGGATGGAATTACACATATTTGTATATACAATTAATTAGTCTTCATTTTTTACATCCACTTTGAATTGCACAAGTAAGAATGTAAGACTTGTATGGAGGTATGTGTGATTTCCAGACAAGAACATCAAACTCCCCTTCACATTTTACCCCTCCACTGAAGATATCTTCTATTCTTATTGTGGGTACATTTTCCTCGGCAAGACATGAACGTTCCTTGTGACAAATCAAGATCCAATCATCCTTGAGCTGCCAACATAAAGATCTAGTACTTTTCTGGATAACATCATAGGTTTTTTCATCACTAAATAGAGAGACATTTCTTTCTCTGAAATTAGCAAGGTGCATGCGCCATTGTTGAGCAACAAAATTGCTCCTTAGGAGGCCTGAGAAGACATTTGCACAAATGAATGATCCATTCAGTCCTCTAGTTAACTCCATAGCAATTGATTGTAATTCCAGGTAATCGTTGGAATTCGTGCTTCCAAAGGTAAGAATCTTGAAAAAATACCAATATGCTTCTGGTGGTAGGAAGTTTAATACAATAGGTTGTGTGGTGCCAAGTTTAATGACTTTGTTAGATCTACTTGTGATTATCATTTTGCTACCTCTTCCAAGGTGAAAAACAGAAGATAAGAGCAGACTATTCCATGCCACCTCCTCAACATCCCCTGACAATTCAACAATAGCAAGCACTCTCTCATTCTCCCCCAACGCATTATTCTTATGCATGATCACAACCCCATCATTCAAAGTGGAAAGTTTGTTGCTAATATCATGTCCAGTGATTACTACGGTTCGAGAAAAATAATTTCATACTCTTGCATCGTTGCAGATATGTGCAACTAGTGTACTCTTTCCAACATATTTTGGACCAACAATAGGAAGAATTTGCACACTTCCTGTACCTTGGTGCTCCCTTTCAATCAAAAAGTCCATGATCCTCTCCATTTCCATTTGGCGACCAAACATGCTCTTGCCAACAAACAAGTGCATGCTGTAAGGTTGCCTATACAGTGGAGGATAGTTCTTCAAAAACATGGTAAGAGTATTTGCATCCCGTATCATGTTATTCAAATTATCTATCACTTGTTGCAGATCTTTGTCTCTTTGTGCATCAATAGTGGAGAAAAATAGACGCTTAGCAGGATTTAATTTGGATAGTGCAAATGAGGAACTCACATTATGACTTTTAGCCCAAATTCCTTGGCTCCTCAAATTGTCCATGATGAAGTATCCTCTGTACATTTCTTTCCTCAATAGATTCAGTTGGTATACCATAGCTGTGTTTGTGATGTGCCGCCCCTCTGCCTCCTCTACAATGACAAGAACTCTCAGCAATAGTCGTTCCAGATCAGGGAGCCTCTTGTCCTCCATGGTTGGTGCTATCATTTCCCGGTATTTGTTTACCAAGAAAACTATCTCACCCATAATGGCTTTGAAAAATACTGCCATTGAGAATGCTTAACTGTCCCAACAAGATTGTGCAGTATCCCAGCTTGTGCTTATATACTAGTTCAAAGCAATAAGCAGACTCTGCAAGAGTACAAATCTAATGAATTGTTCGTGCATTGGATTTGACCCCGCCTTTCTAGGATTTGACAGAGATGCATGTATATAAGCATACCTTTCCGGTGTTATCGATGAGGTAACATCTGTACCAATGTCCATATAATTTATAATAAAGGCAGTAGCTGCATCCATCATGGAACATTCATGGCATTAGCAATCAGGAGCCATCAAATGAACAGTTCACACTAATTGTGAATCAAAAGAAGACAAATTTTACTCTAAAGTATAAATGATTCACTGCTGACTGGGTTCTTTATTTTTTCTATACATATCAAGTGTGCATCCTAACCGCTGCATTCGTAATTACTATAAGCAGAGGATAATAACATCAGATAGTTTGTGACCATGGTGAAAACATATTGTAGTTTAACCTTATCAAATGATTCTGTCTAGGGCCTAACAAAATATTTCTAGAACCATACGGCAATAATGATCAACCAGAGACACAAAGCTTAACTGCAGTAGATGCGGCACTTGTTCAGGGAAAATCCACTTAACAGCTGGTCAATTCTATTCCATTTTAGTGGCTCTGTCGATGTGCCATCAGTTCAATTGGTACAGGTGCGGGAGGGTACGTGGTTCATCGGCATATATTCATGGCCAGGGTGAATTTAGAATTTATGGAACCATGATCTTCGTCCATAAAGCATACATTTCAGTCTGAGGCATAATAAATTTGTGTAACTGTTGGGTTGTGTATGGGCTGTATGTACTGGAGAGAGTAGTCCAGGACTCCAGGCCCAAGAGCTGAAAGACTCCAGAAATTTCTCCAAAAGTCTGCAGTAACTAACCAACCAATTTGCTCTCTAGAGATTCACTTGAGCACTTTCTGCATTTCTTTCTGTATATCTGTATTACTGGTGGAGAAAAAAAGAATGCTTGGCAGAGTTAAATTTAGATATAGAAAAAGAGTCACTTTACACAACAATCTTTGGATTATTCCTCTTGTTCACTGATCTCTGTAGGAAGAGTTATGGGAAGAAGGCAAGCCTGGAGACAAATGCATAGCCTGCTGCAGATTCCTAGCCCCAAGCTCCACAAGCCCAACTGTAACTCACTAGTAGATCATGAGAGAATCCCAATCTTCTAAATGTAAATAACAAGGACCAACCATATCCGCACAAATCATGAGTGAATCACAAGGGAAACAGAGGATAGAGAAGTCAGGTGTTGCCATGTTGGAGGCGGCAGAAACACTAGCTAAACTCAGATTAGTATTTTCAATATGGCCTTTTGCTGGTACAAAACGGTCCAAGTACAACAAACAAAACACTATATGCACCCGCTCCCTCTTAAGAATAAAAATGTGCCACACTGAGAAATAAAACAAGTAACAATATGGATTAGAGTGACAGTGACCTCAACCCTTTTGTACTGGCCAAGCATTGCAATCTGGCTTCATTCTAGACATCACCATTTGTGACATATCAACAATATAATCAAGTCCATTTCTATCAAATTGATGAAACTAGTGAGATCAAATTATTTAGTCTTTACATTGTCCTGATTTTTCTCTCTCACTATGTTCTGTCTTCTTCTTCATGTCACAAGTATAGATATAGTTCTTGTATGGTGGTATGCATGACTTCCATGAAAGGACCTTGAATTTCCCTTCACATCTAACACTTCCAAATAGTACATCACATAGTGTTGTCTTGGGGACCATGTCGTCAGCAAAACTTTCATGGTAATCATAAATTATGAATTCGTCTTTGTTGACCATTCTTTTAAGATATTTAGGTCGTACATCCATAAACTCATGTGCACTCGAACAGATATTCATTTCCATAAGTAGCTTGATAAATTTATGAACCACAAACCAATGTCGAGCATCAAAAGAATCTTTTAGTAAGCCAGTGACAATGTTTGCAGCTTTAAATGATCCATTGATACATCTGCTTAAATCCATGGCAATAGATTCCAGTTTTGGATGATCCGTTGGATATGCACTTCCAAATGTAATTACCTTGAAGAAATACCAGTGTGCCTCTTGCGGCAGAAAATTGAGTACAAGAGCCTGTGTGGTACCGAAACCCATAATTTTGCTTGATCTGCTTGTGACTATAATTTTTAGAGTAGCTGCAAGTCTTGTGACAAAAGCTTTTAAATACCTCTTCCATCCAGCCTCATCAACATCTTCAGGGAATTCAATGATATATAGCAATCTCTCATTTCTATTTGGGGAGTTGTTTTGGTGTATGATCAGGCCTCCATCCTTTAAATTGGTTAGCCCATGGTCTTTAATATCTACTTCAGTAATGAACACAATTCGAGCAAAGTTATTGCGCACTCTTTCATCAATGCATACATGTCCAACAAGAGTACTCTTCCCAACAGTGGCTGGACCGACAATTGGTAGAACATCCACACCCTTTGCACTAGGAGGGCCTTCTGTCATTAAGAAATTCATGATCCTCTCCATTTCCATTTGTCGACCAAACATGCACTTGTCAAGAAACAGATGCATACTGTATGGTTGCCTGTGCAGTGGAGGATATTCCTTCATGAATACTATAAAATCTCTCATGTCAAAGATGATGTTATTCAAACTGTCAAGCACTTGCTGCAGTTCATTCTCCCCATGTGTATTACGAGTCTGGAAAAAGAGGCGCTTCACAGGATTGAATTTAGATATAGCAAAAGGGTGACTCACATCATGATCCTTGGACTTGCCTTCCTCACTGGTTTGGCTTCTGAAGTTGTCCATGACGAAATAACCTCTGTACATCTCTTTCCTCAGTATGTTCAGCTGGTGTAGCATCGCTTGGTTTGTAATGTTCCGACCCTCTGCCTCCTCGACGATGACACACGCCCTTAGTAACATGCTTTGCAGAGTCTTTATCCCCTGATCCTCCTTGGTTGGCGTATCTAACATTGAGCACTTGTCAATCAAGAAAGATACCGATTTATTAGCA